>CM042441.1:27264527-27602027 GCA_023631565.1 Gymnocephalus cernua | reverse complement strand
TCACCGTTCTTGTTATCATTTTGACCCCATGGGGTGAAATCTTGCGTGGAGCCCCAGATCGAGGGAGATTATCAGTGGTCTTGTATGTCTTCCATTTTCTAATAATTGCTCCCACAGTTGATTTCTTCACACCAAGATGCTTACCTATTGCAGATTCTGTCTCCCCAGCCTTGTGCAGGTCCACAATTTTGTTTCTGGTGTCCTTTGACAGCTCTTTGGTCTTGGCCATAGTGGAGTTTGGAGTGTGACTGTTTGAGGTTGTGGAATAGATGTCTTTTATACTGATAACAAGTTCAAACAGGTGCCATTAATACAGGTAACGAGTGGAGGACAGAGG
Source organism: Gymnocephalus cernua (assembly GCA_023631565.1). NCBI lineage: Eukaryota > Metazoa > Chordata > Actinopteri > Perciformes > Percidae > Gymnocephalus > Gymnocephalus cernua. The sequence continues at coordinate 27,601,690 of CM042441.1, read as the reverse complement.
AGCCTCTTAAAGAAGAAGTTACAGGTCTGTGAGAGCCAGAAATCTGGCTTGTTTGTAGGTGACCAAATACTTATTTTACCGAGGAATTTACCAATTAATTCATTAAAAATCCTACAATGTGATTTTCTGGATTCTTTTTTTCTCACTTTGTCTCTCATAGTTGAAGTGTACCTATGATGAAAATTACAGGCCTCTCTCATCTTTTTAAGTGGGAGAACTTGCACAATTGGTGGCTGACTAAATACTTTTTTGCCCCACTGTGTGTGTGTGTGTGTGTGTGTGTGTGTGTGTGTGTGTGTGTTTCTTTTGTCCCTGAGGTCTGAACATTTTTCGTGGTGAAATCTTTGCCTATCCAATGTTCCTCCAAAAAGAGTTTATTGGCTTGAACTTTGTTGCCATGGATGTGACCTGTCGCTACTTTCCGTATGTGGAAAAAGTGACTGAAGTGCTGCATTATCTAGATCCTCTTAAGAAAATGAAGCCATGCCTGTCTGTGATGCATGCAAAAGCACACAATACAAAATGTGAGGTAATGTCTTTTTCAAATTTGCCACTGCAAGTCTACAAAATTGTAGATTGTAAAACCCCAAATCAGAAAAAGTTGGGACAGTATGAAAAACACAAATAAAAAAAGAAAGTAGTGATTTCTAAATGTACTTTGGCTTGTATTTCATTGCAGACCATGTGAACACAAAATATTTCATGTTTTGTCTGGTCAACTTAATTTCATTTGTAAATATACATCCTTTCCTTTCATTCAGACCTGCAACACATTCCAAAAAAGGTTGGGACAGGAGCAATTTAGGGCTAGTAATCAGGTAAATTGGTTAAATAATGATGTGATTTCAAACAGGTGATGTCAACAGGTGATTGTAATTATGATTTGGTACAAAAGCAGCATCCAAGAAAGGTCTAGTCCTTTAGGAGCAAAGGTGGGCCGAAGATCACCAGTTTGCCAACAAATACGTGAGACAATTATTGAAATGTTTAAAAACAATGTTCCTCAAAGAAAGATAGGAAGACATTTGCTTATTTCACCTTCAACAGTGCATAACATAGTTAAAAAATTCAAGGAATGAGGAGGAATTTCAGTGCGTAAAGGACAAGGGCGCAAGCCTAAGCTGAACAACCGTGATCTCCGATCCCTCAGGCGGCACTGCATCAAGAATCGTCATTCATCTATAAGCGATATCACCACATGGGTTCAGGACTACTTTGGCAAACCTTTGTCAATTACCATAATCAAGGCCGCTTTAATGCACGGGCTTACCTGGGCTGAAGCCCAGGGGCCTCACAAGTTCAGGGGCCTCCCATATTCACGTTAGTGATGAGCTGAAAAGGTCATATAGTTTTCTAACTTGTCAGGTTTTCTGTCAATCACTCTAATCGCAGGTTACATGGCTGCTGATTGATCCAAATTAGGAGTGACCCACGTGGCCCCATCGCCTATGGCCCGTGAGCTTACCTATCAGCATGTCTATAGTTAGTTTTGGGGTGTGTCCCTCTATGACTGAGTGATGTCTTCTGTACTCGTTTGCTCTTGAGAGCAACAGCGGGATATTTTTAACAATTTTTTGTCATTTCTGACAACGTTTTAGGCGAGAAATGAACGGTTTAGATTTCAAATATAGGCAGTCATCCGAAAATCGTTGCTGAATTGACAATTTGCTTCAAAGTTTTCGGAGCTGGTGGTGGCCCCATGGATGCATTAAGAGAACGGTGGCCCGGATCGCTCGCTCGCTGGCCGGCCTGTCATGCTGGGACGCCCCGATGTAAGTCGCCGGTCTGTCAGACCGATCTCGTAAATAAGAGGCTTTTATTTCGCCGTTGACGGATTGTTTGTTTAAATATCACAAACCTTGTCCATCATAAGAGTAACGGGAACGTGTGGTTAACTGTCTTTTTACCGTTAAACTCCACAAGCGCCTGGTCGCCGACACACACACACACACACACACACACACACACACACACACACACACACACACACACACACACACACACACACGGCCACAGGCAGCGAGAGAGAGAGAGAGAGAGAGAGAGAGAGAGAGAGACCTTCGGGAGACTTGTTTAAGTTATGACATAGGCTACATTAGATTTAGTATATAGTTCATACTTTTTTTTGGCGTATTTCTCTTCTGATTTTAATGCTATAAAGACCGTTGCCGTGCTTGCATCAGGCCAGTGGGAATTCACTTTCACCTCTATCAGCTATAACAGTTAATTTTTAGTCGGCTATATTTTAGAATCTATCCATAACCCTTTTTTGCTATTTGCCTCATTATTTGATATACAAAAATATAAATAATGTCACACAGCGAATTAGTAATCATTTAAAAAATATAAAATCTAGCTCCTGCCAGCAGGTGCGTGTGATTGGTTCACAGGGCTTGCTGAGGCCAGAGAAGAGGCTCCTACTTTGATCTGTTGCTGTTCTTTGCTAATGCTGTTATCAGTTCTTATCAATGTTTGTGCAGACAGGTGATGTTTTTCATAATATCGTTTGAAATCATACTTTCACACATTTTGGTTTTATCATCACCATAAGTTGCTGTGTGTGGTTGTTACATAAAGTATCTTGTGTTTATGCTCAGGTGGACTCTGTGATATGTTAATAACAATATTATGGTGATGTCTGGCTCAAAGAGGGAAAACTCACTGTTGTATGCCTCGAAAGAAACTAATGCATTTTGTGATATAGATTACCTAGATATTACACTTTTTTAAAATGAGACTCTGTAAATCGAGGGGATGGGGGGCCTACAAAACCTCTCAGCCCCGGGGCCTAACATTAGGTTAAGGCGGCCCTGACCATAATACATAGTTACAGCCACAAATGCCAGTTAAAACTGTACTGTGCCAAAAGGAAGCCCTATGTTAACAGTGTCCAGAAGCGCCGTCAACTTCTCTGGGCTCGGAGGCATCTGGGATGGACCATCACACAGTGGAAACGTGTACTGTGGTCAGATGAATCAATATTTCAGGTATTTTTTGGGAGAAATGGACGCTGTGTGCTCCGGACCAAAGAAGAAAAGGATCATCCAGACCGTTAGGGTCTGTCATGGTATGGGGTTGTGTCAGTGCCCTTGGCAAAAAGGTAACTTGCACTTCTGTGATGACACCATTAATGCTGAAAAGTACATAGAGATTTTGGAGCACAATATGCTGCCTTCAAGAAGACATCTTTTCCAGGGACGTCCATGCATATTTCAACTATATAATGCAAAACCACATTCTGCCCACATTACAAAGTCCTGGCTGCGGAGGAAGAGGATACGGGTACTTGACTGGCCTGCCTGCAGTCCCGACCTGTCTCCAATAGAGAATGTATGGCGCATTTTGAAGCGCAAAATGCGAGAACGAAGGCCCCGTACTGTTGCCCACCTCAAGACTTGTTTGCAGCAAGAATGGGACAAAATTACACCTGAAACACTTCATCACTTGGTGTATTCAGTCTCTAAACGTCTTTTAAGTGTTGTGAAAAGGAATGGCAACATTACAAAGTGGTAAATGCTTTACTGTTCCAACTTTTTTTGAAATGTGTTGCAAGAACCAAAATAGGAATTTTGTTTTTTTGAAAGAAAAACAATAAAAATCATGAGGAACACATTAAATGATGTGCTGTTGTATTGTCTGCAATGAAATACAAGTCAAAGTACATTTAGAAATCACTACTTTCTTTTTTTATTTGTGTTTTCCATACTGTCCCAACTTTTTCTGATTTGGGGTTGTAAGATGATGCTTCTTTCAGCAATTCTTTTAGTATTGGTTAAGAACCAATAGTCTGAAAAAGCACATAGATGCAAGCATTCCATTAAGAGCTTTGATCTGTTTTATATATGATATACCAGTGTTTCCCCTATGTTGATTGGCAAGTGCATTTAATAGCAGGTATAAATTTCAATAGGTAACAATGTGTTGTCTTTGCCTTGATAAACCTAATATTTCTTTGTTAACCTACTCTACATCTCCATCGAGATCAAGTTAAGTGCAAGAAACCAGGAAGGGGTTGGCACCACTATTGGTGAAGAGGTTGAGCAGGTTAACAGTTTCCTTTCAAGATGTGCTGTGACCACCAAATACATGTCCAAGTCAGGTTGGTAAATGTACATGCCTATTAGAAAAGTAGTTTTAGAAATCTATACAATTGTTTCTGCACTGTTAAAATGTATCATAATCATATGGGATTTCTGAAATGTGAGCACTATTTTGGTCATAACTAGTAGGAAATTGTATTGCCTAATTTGGGTGAACTGCTGAAAAAAACTTTCCACCCAGTTTGATTTATTTGTTTTATAATCAACAGTAAGGACAGACATGTTAACAGTCCATGGGGTGGAATGACCACAAGAGGGACAACCTCTATAGAGCCTTGTCTTCAAGATACTTCAAGGTTTAATTTGATTTTCTATCAAACAATTAGATGCTATATGCATATGTTTATGGCTGTGAACAATCTAGGGGGTGGCTGTGGCTCAGGATGTTGAGTGTGGTTGTCCACTAATCATAGGCATCTATGTTAGCAAGCATGATGTGTGAAAGGTTGAAAAAAGGCAAGCTGTAAAGTCAAGTGATACAAGTCTATATAGATGTGTATAATCCAGTATGCAATACTAAAGCCTTGTAAATCTTATGTATTTGTTTATGTATAAAGTTTTGCTGCATATATTTGTGTTGCATCTAAAATATTTTTAACCCTTACACAGACTTTAAAAAACACCCATGAGACAAAAGTGACCCTGAAGAACATGCAGGAACAATATCAGTGTTCTGATGACACACTGGAACAGTGGGTAGCTCAGGTCAAGGACTGGGCCAGTACTGGTAAGATTTCTTTTTTCAATGAAATGTATGTTGTTTACTGGTGTTTTGTATTATGGACATCATTTTAATTTACTAAATAATTATTACGTTTGGTATATGGAACCCTGTGTGGAAAGACCAATTGAACTTGACACTAACTTTTCAGCACTGTAACATGTATTAAATGCTTTGTACTGTATTGGGGCTGGGCAGTGAAATTAACCTACTGACTAAATTGTAAGATATTTAATACAGTGAAAAATGTGAAACTCTGGTGCGGACCAAGCGTACCGAGACCTGCTTGAAGAGGTGGTCTCGGTACGCTTTCAATCCAACTCTGGAGTGGTTTGTGGTGAGAATGTGATCTGTACTTGAACCGCACCAACTATACACACTCTGCAAGTCTGAGCTAATGTCTCCTGTAGTCAGGTGTGTTCAGTACTCTGCGATGCAGCAGAGCAGCAAACTGTAGCAGCTTGCAGAGTGTCTCTCACAGAAATAGACTGCGGTCAAGCTTGCTGTCCATCACTCGTATCTTCGTGGTAAAAACCAGCTGCCGCTAAAATGGAAGACAGACGCCGGCAGAGCAGAGCGAAGTCTCGGTGACCAGAGCAGATGTAGAAACATCTCTTGCGAAACAATACCTGATAATTTTAATGAGCTGGTTTGACCACTAGACCAGAACGCAGGTCCTTCCTTTATTTACTTTCTTGCTCCCACCCCAAAACATATCCAACCAATAAGAGGGCTGGAGGTTCTTGCTTGATTTGTAATGACGCATTTTGGTACACCAAACAGGGCAAATTGCTCCAAGTTTACTAACTCACCAAATGATTCAGACCAAAGCAAACAAACCACAGGTGTGAAAACGCCCTAAATGATGTATGTTAAAGGCAGACCATGTTAGGCGATATTTTTGGTCTAATGTCTGAACAGTGTAAATCCTCAACATCAAGTAACCCAGACTGTTTATTTTATTTTGATTAGGCTGCTGTCTGCTTTTGATTAGCTAATCAAACCTAACTTTGTCCCAACACAAGTCTCTGTAACTGTTAATGTATTCTTCTTTTTACCTCTAAATAATAGTCATGTTTTTTTCTATATTCTAATAGCAACTCCTCAGGTCACTTCAGGGGGTGTGCCTGGATTGCAAAGCTCTATTGAATGTCTCTTCATCAGCGTTTGCCAGAAGAAGCACCATCTGTATCGGCAGAATGGTGTGTTGAACACAAAATAAAACAGACAACTTACATTTTTCATTTGACATATTCACAGGTACTTGTTGATCACGTTAATTTGTCATCGATTAAACTAATGCAGGTTGCGTTGTGTAGTGTGATTGCAGCAATGTAATGATTTCCAGTGTGTCAGCAGTAATTAAACATTTTACCACCCGGGGGCGCCATAGGCTGCTCAGTTAGCTGCGAGTTACGTTTTGATTCAAAGTAAACATGAAGAGGCGAAGCGTAGCGTGGGACCATTTTGATTTAAAAAACGACTTAGTTCACTGCAAACACTGCGACGCCGTGTATAAGTACAACACGGCCACGACTCAAATGATGTACCACTTAAACAAAGTGCATCCGCTGGTTAATGTCGGTGGCGGTGCGTCCTGCTCTCAGTCTCAACCTAGCATCAACTCGCCGTTAGCACGGAGGAGCTGCGATGCACAACGAGCAGAGGGAAATTACCGGAGGGATCTGCACGTTCATTGAGATGGATATTGGAACCAGCATTTCACATTCCGTCACGACGTACCATCACCAGACTGGTAGAAACTCACTACGAAACGAAGAACGGAACGAGGTTCCCCGGGCCGGGCTGGCCAAGTTAGCGCGGAGGTAGCTACCTGCAACCCGGGCCGGCGGCTGTGTTCGGCGGCTGAACTGACGATCACCAGGTAGCGGTCGCGTCTGACCCATGGATGTATTAAGGGAACCTGAGATCCCAGATCATGTCAACCTGCTTATTTTTCTCAACAAAAACCAGTAGACTGGTGCAGAAGTTCTATGTGAGTAACTGGTTATTTTGTATTAGGCTTTGTCCGTGCCTTGGATAGTTTTGAGTTACATTTTGACAAAACCTGTCAGATCTAAGTAGTATTATGTTTTTGGTTAAGTTATGGTTAAGTTATTATTTTTATTTATTATTTTGGAACAAATGAGGGTCTCTGTTTAACAACGCCGGCTCGCAGCAACGGTTCCGCTGCTAAATTAAACACTGCAGCGCATATATCTTTAAGTTTAGCCAAACCTCCAGTTTAACTGTCACACGTTGTTCTTCTTGTAATTAAGATCTCATCGAGGTAAAAACATGCTGTATTTTTGTATTTTCATTGCGTTTTTAATTTATAAAAAGTTAAATAAATAACGAATTTTAATATAAAAATATTAATGATTAATCGATAATTGATCATTAATTCTCCCGACGATCGACGAAGAAAATTTAATCGAATGCCCATCCCTAATTTGTATACAGGCTCAAGACTATGAGAAAAACAAACAGGACAACTTCAGCTGAAAAAGGGTCACTTTTCAAAAGTGTACAACTCATGTTTACCCCAAAAACTGATGTTGGGAAAGGGTGCACGAGTTATGTTGATTAAAAATATTGATGTGACTGATGGATTAGTAAATGGAATTTGTGGAGTTGTAACAGACATTGTTAAGAATGTTAACACATTTGTGAGCACTGTGTTTGTGCAGTTTGATGATGACAAAGTAGGAACAAGAAAAAGGCTGTGTAGGCCTTCAACTAGTACAAGCAGGTTTGCCACTCCAATCAATATGGAGCAAGAAAGGTCTTGTAGCAAAGGAGGGATACGTAGACAGTTCCCATTGAAGTTAGCATGGGCTTTTACAGTCTACAAAGTCCAGGGGTTAACCGTTGATCAAGCAGTAGTTTCCCTTAAGAAGATTTTTGCACCAGGTCAAGCATACGTTGCTTTTAGTCGCTTTAAGAGTGTAACTGGGTTGACCATTCAAGATTTTGCAGAAAAAAACATTTACTGCAAAGAGAACATTCAGGACTCTATCAAAAACATGCTACAGTTTGTACCTTGTACCAATACAATCTTAAATAACAATCAGTCATTCACAGTATTGTCATTAAATGTGCAAAGTTTATGTGGACATTTGCCTGACCTAACAGTTTCAGTTCAGCAATTTGATTATAGTTGTATTGCTGTAACAGAAACCTGGCTACCAGCAAGTGTTGCAATTGAGACTACCCATATTGAAAAATACAACTTTCATAGTGCTCCGCGGTGCTCTGCTTACAACATGGATAACCCAGCTTTGCGATCAATAAAAACCCAGAAACACCGTGGTGTTGGCATATATTGCCAAGAAGAGTTGGAGTATGACATTTTGAATATTCCTAATGTTAACTTAGAATGCATTTGCTGTCACTTCACTAGAGAAGACATGGTTGTGATTTACCGACCACCAACCTACCCCCTGTCTCTGTTTAATAGGAATGTAAAACACTTGAGCAACATTCTAAGCACAACGTCAGACAACATTGCCATTATAGGAGACTTCAACCATGATCAGCTAAAGTCATTGTCAATGTCAACTTTCATGGCGACACAGGGATATATGCAGTCTGTTTCAGAACCCTCCACTGAAAATGGAACATTAATCGATCATGTTTATGTGAAACAAACAAGCCTTTATTTTACTGACACAAAAGTTATGCCAATATATTTTAGTACTCATGAGGCTATCCATTGTACTTTTACAAAAAAAGATGAAGCCAACTCTAATCCTTAGTAGTTGCATGTTTCCAGACAATGAAATGCTTCTGAAGCGAGACCTCCAGTCTCTTTGTTATGGTGTCATTAATGCATAAGTGTTGTATGACACTGCAATTGGCAACTAATAACACCTATGCCCTAATACTCAGTAGTTACATGCTATGGTTGGACACATGGAACAGAGACAAGGTTCATGCTGCATGTGGCCTTATAAATAGTTTGTATTTATAAGGCCACACACACACACACACACACACACACACACACACACACACACACACACACACACACACACACACACCAAATTCTTAAAACTAACAGCAAAGGCATGTTTTAATAATGAATATATGAAACAGGTATTCCTGATCTGTGATTGAGGGTGGCCCCGCCCCTGGATATAAGAGGCTGTGAGACAGAAATCTTGCTGGGAGACTGAAGCAGCACTGATCTTCTGTTTTCTGTTATCTTTTTTGTGTTTCATTGCTTTGAGGATGGAGGTCTGGTAGTCTAGTTTTCGCAGCTTTGTTTTTATTAGTTAGTCTTCTACTCTTTAGTTTAGGGGAGGAAGTTCTGGGTCCGACGGCCCTTGACGTGTTGGGCCAGGCTTCTTCCCTTCTTTTGTTAATTTTGGCCAGACCTCCAGACTCCCATAGTTTTGGTTTAATCAATAATAGTTAATTTGTGAATAAACCTTGATTTTTACTTTTAACTATCCTCAGGTTTGGTGTTATTAGATGTTGACGTCACATTTAAATTGTGTTTGTTTGCTGTGGCCGTAACATATTTTGGGGCTCGTCTAACAGTCAGTTGTGTAAATCGCTAGTGTGTTTTTGATTTGGTGTGTGCCTTGGTTGTGGCATTTTGTGATGAGGCCTTCCCCAGGGGTGTGATGTAAGTGCTGTTTTTCTAGTTTGTTTTCTGTGTTACTAGTTGCCTGTTTTTGCCTGAAATGGAGTTTGAGAGAGGATTTTGTTGGTGATCCAACATGGGGAAAGTTGGATGCATGCACTAAGGAGAATCTGAAACTTGTTGCAGACAGGTTTAATATTGTGTTTGTTTGCTGTGGCCGTAACAATACAGACTACAAATATTATGGAGAAATGCCAGTACAGGCATTTATTTTCAACAAATGCTTCTTTGTTAATTCACACATGTAATTTACATTAGATAATTGAATAATTATATGGTATACAATATAAATAACCTTAAAATATCCTGCATTACAATAACATACATAAAACAAATCCTACTTGAACTGACATCACATTTTATGGCCCTCGCTAAAATAGCGTGACATTGATCACAAACCAAATGTAATGCAGGTTTTTGCTTTTTTTAACACTAGTCAAAACAAGCAAAAGACACTGATGATGGTTCTCTCAGTGTTCTGAGATGGGGTTCAACTCCCTGCGGTGTCCTTGCTTATTATTGTCACTTATCCTACAGTTTGCATCTAAAATGCCATGCCAATAAACCACATAGCTTCAATTCAATTTTATTTATAGTATCAAATCATAACAGGAGTTATCTCAAGACACTTTACAGATAGAGTAGGTCTAGACCACACTATAATTTACAAATTTACACTGATCAAGCTGTACTTCCCACTGATCAAGCTGTACTTCCCATTTAACCACAGCGCCAGCTCTATTAAATAAATATGTTATAAAAGCCTACAAAACATGCACACAACATCACAGGTACAGATGTTCCTCTGCTGTAGAAATATTTTCATGCAGAATGGACTCACAACCGACAGAACTGTTCCCCGTGCTCGCTACGGCCGTGGACAACATTTGAAGTAAATCGCCAAAGCGTCCCGCTAGTACTCCCAACCTGCAACAGGCGAGGGCCCGTTCATCGCTGCTTGCAGCTTTAATTAGGGCCCGAGCGCCGACAGCGGCGAAGGCCCTATTGAAACTGAAGGAATTATTATTCTTTCTTTCTTTCTTTCTTTCTTTCTTTCTTTCTTCCGCACATCAAGTCTGGTGAAAATGTACGTATTACGTTATAATTATATAACTTGGTATACATATGTAGCATGTCAAGACGTACAGAAAATGTCATTGGAGCCATACCCTAAACCCAACAGGAAGTCTGCCATTTTGAATTGAAAGTTCGAAATTAGTGCAATTTTGGCCATTTCCACATGTTGTACTTTAACGAACTCCTCCTAGAGATTTCATCCGATCAACTTCAAATTTGGTCTGTGCCATCTTAAGACGTTAACGATGAAAAGTTGTTAAAAGAAAAACTTTTGGTCATAGGGCATGGCCGTGGCGATCAAAACAGGAAGTCGGTGTAACTCAAGTAACCATTGTCCAATCGGCTCGAACCCTGAGGACATATAAGGGCCGATATTTACTCAAAGTCATAGCGCCCCCTAGTGGCAACAGGAAGTAGGCCTAAAAGTCAAGGTGCTCTACAAAGCTACAGCTCTGGCTGTTTTCTTTCTCTCTCTGTGGACTTTTTAAAGTAGCAGAGGGGAAGACAGCTGCAGCCCTCAACTATAGCCTAGTAGAAATTATATTGCTTTAACTAGCCTGAAGCTTTCTCAAGTTGTTATCTTTGTTCTTAGATAACAAGTGAGGAAGGCCGATGACTGCTTACGACAGCGAGAAACTACGTTTCTTTCTGTCTCCAAGGAAGAGAGGTGTTTTGGCTAAGATTAGAACATAGCAGAGGAGGAATGTAAACTAAATTTAATTGTTTATGGTATGTGAGCAAAAAGTCAGCACCAAGGATGTAGGAGAGGGACTGGCTTTAACGATGTTCTGTTTTTTCCTATATAGTGTGTAATGTTTTGTCTAGAAGGCAGAAATACTTGAAACCTCTTGAAATTGTGTTCCTCTATTTTGAAAAATATAATAAATGCTCAAAGACCAGACTTTGGTTTAATTCTCAAACAGTCTCTATTCGTTTTCATTCTTGTCATTGATGTTACTAAACCCTGCTGCTACGATAAAAACTTCCACCACAATATCAATGAATGTGGATAATATATGTGATTTTGGAATATATTTACTGGCGTTAAAGGCTCAGTTATACTAGCGCTTTCAACAGTGCGTGCGGAAATCGTGACGTCACGGGACTGCCGTGAGTATTTATACTCGCGCGTGGTGGTCGCGGCACTAGTTGCAGTCTTCTCCTGAACAGCGGTGGCGCTAAGGAGCAAAGGCTACCGATGTTTTTCTTTCTAAGGACTAGAAGAAGAAGAAAAAGATAAACAACGGCAGAACAGGCATCAACAGTGCCGTCAATGCTTCGATTTGATTCAGTGAGCTACTTGGTCAGATCAAGCCTTTCATTCACAAAAAAAGAACTCATCTTAACCAGGTAAGTTTACCAGAGAGACTTGCAGTCAGTCGGCGAGTTCTGGCATCCGGTTTCCCAGGAACTCGTTCAGGCTTTCTGTTTCCGGTTAGTCGGGCGCCGCTGAAAAAAATAGACTGGTGCGCGCCCTGTGCTCGCGCGCTGAAAATCGGACGCGCCGGACGGAAATTACGTCATTTTGATGTCCCGAATGCGCGCGCCACCTCCAACGTGTCAAGCATAAAACGGCCCTTAGCCTCCACTACAGCCCTGAACCCCAGACTAAAATGTATCCCTAGACCTACCAAAGGATTTTCCATCGGGTTTCAAATCACACTGTGACCCAGTGTGGCATAGGCCAGATGCAGGTGGGAGGGTTTCAGGCTCGGGATTGTCAGGATTTTCTTCTTGGGGTGTTGCATTTTCCAAAATCTTGTATAAAAACCAGTGAAAACAGGGCAGAATCACAAGCAATAGTGAGTAAGAAAGTAAGTAAACATTTACTTATATAGCACATGGTCTAACACAGTGGTCACTAAGGCCCCGTCCACATGAAGACGTCAGGATGAAAACGCATCCGTCTTCCCTGGATTCGGCTCAAGAAAATTCACATCCACATGAATCCATCTCTAAATGACTCAACACGGTACTTCATATGCCAGGCCTGTAGGCGGCGCTGTTACTGCTACAGAAATTAACGGAACGAAGAAGAAGAGCAGCCTTCAGTCACTTCCTTTCATAACCATAGACAGTATATAAAAGTTCATAACATGACTGTTAGCTAGTTCTCTTAGCTTAAGACATCCATGGACTAGACTTTAATAACTTACACCACTGCTCGTTATATAAAGGCCACCTAGAAAAAGAATGTAAACTTTGTTTACATTCTATCGGACATGATTGCGGTAGCCTTGCGGTAGCCTTTCTACAATAAGCGGTGCTAAAAGTTACTATAATCCGTTCAAGGAGTTGATAAGCAGACAGATTAGCGAGCTAGCAGCGTTGCGTCCCTGCTAGCGCTGTCAGCTGGGTTGAAGGCGGAGCTTTGAGTCCGAGGTGTGTAGGGATGACATCATCGATACGCACGTATGCGGTTTCGCCGTCCATATGAAGCCAAACGTGAGCCAGCTTTTTTTTTATTCACCCTGGGACCAGGTTTCAAAAAAGTGCGTTTACGGGCAATGCGTTTACAGGATTCATGTGGACAGTCGGCCCAAACGATGCAAAAGATGTGCGTTTGCATTGAAATACGTCTTCGTCTGGATGGGGCCTAAAAGAGCCTCATGTAGACAAACAAAATCACTCAATAACAGTCCCACCAGGCTGCTAGATCTGATGAGCTCTGTCAGGTTGTTTGATCTGAGCAAATACTCATGGCAAGGCATTCAATGTTTGTGAGCTATGTGAGAAGATAGCCTTATCACTACTCCTAACTTTCAGCACCAGCGATGGCTAGCTAAAGTGTGATGTCTGTCTGCCTCGGGTATGCTAACATTTACTTCTGAATATTTTCATTTAGTCTTGGAATTTTTCATGAAGTATGCTTTTTAATAATTCTAATAGTATTAGTCGTAAGACGTTAGAGGGTGTGCACTTTCAAAACAAAGGACGGTGAAGCAAGGTGGCACTGGTATTTGTCACACTGACTGAGCTAATGTTGCTAGCCATACATTGTAGAATAGTTGAGACTTACTGTAGCCAGCTCAGCCAGCTGTCGCTTTCGGCGAGCAGCCCCAATCTTGACTGGCTTCTTTGTCTGGACAGAACAGGCAGAGGAGCAGGAATGGGAATGCCATGAAGGAATAGCATCGGAAATAAGTCTTACCCGGCGTTCAAAACCCATATTGAACCGACGCATGTCTCCAGGGTCACAGTCTTCTGTAGTGAAGTGCTCGCTGCATATGACGGCTGACTTAGTCACAGAGATAGCAGTAAAATCAGCCCGCTTCGTCGCCACAGGCACGAATCAGACGTTTTTCCTTGGGGAACTTGTGGACCCTCTGCCCTGTTTTTGATGTATTTGTACATCCGCACAAACACAATAATTTACCATTTTTGCTAAGTCGCATAGGGCGGTAACCATAGACAGTTAAAGAAAGGTGGTAACTTTAGTATTGGAGTCCCGCTTATGACGTCACGCCCCGCCTAGTGGAAAAGAGGGGGAGTGTTTAAAACCACTGTTAAAGTATCAACTTTTCATATTATATTCAACATTTTATGGGGTGCCGTAAAGCGGCTCACGCTGAAGATAACAGCAACATTTTGTCACATTTAGCTTCAAACAATGTTTGAAGCTAAGACATATGATATGAATTTTGAGGGTCACTTTTTATTTACAACAATATTTGTCAACTTAGAGATATTTTAAATTGATAAATCCAAATATTAAATGTTACACCTAATTGTTAAATGTTAAATCTAAATCTAAATGTTAAATTTAAAACTTAATCTAAATGTTAAATCTAAATATTAACACTAAATCTAAATGTTAAATCTAAATCTAAAGCTAAATGTTAAATCTAAATCTAAATGTTTCGGGTGAAACTAAATGAATTTGCATATTAATTAAATATTTAGTTTCACCTGAAACATTTAGATTTAACATTTAGATTTAAAGGTCCCATGATATGGTGCTCTTTTGATACTTTTATATAGGCCTTAGTGGTCCCCTAATACTATATCTGATGTCTCTTTCCTGAAATTCAGCCTTGGTGCAGAATTATAGCCACTAGAGCCAGTCCCACAATGAGCTTTCCTCAGGACGTACCATTTCTGTGCCTGTAGCTATTGAGGAGGAGAGAGGGGGGGGGGGCACGGTGGAAGGTGGGGGTGTGGCCTTGACCAACTGCCACTTTGCTCGTTTGAAAGCCATGATGTCTCTCTCTCATGGGTTGGCCAAATTCTCTGGGCGGGCAAAGCAGAGAAAGGGGAGGTAACCTTGCTCCTTATGACCTCATAAGGAGGAGATTCCAGAACGGCTCATCTGAGCTTACTTTTTCTCAAAGGCAGAACAGGATACCCAGGGCTTGGCTTACACCTATTACCATTTCAAGCCAATTGGGGACCATAGGCAGGCTGGGGGAACTCATATTAATGTTAAATAACCTCATAAAGTGACATTTTCATGCCATGGGACCTTTAACATTTAGATTTAACAATTAGATTTAGATTGAGCATTTAGATTTAACATTTAGATTTAGATTTAATATTTAGATTTAATATTTAGATTTAGATTAAACATTTAGATGTAACATTTCGATTTAGATTTAATATTTAGATTTGACATTTAGATTTAAATTTAACATTTAGATTTAGCATTTAGACTTAACATTATTAAATATTAAATGTTATACCTAAATGTTAGGTATAACATTTAATATTTGGATTTAACTGTTTAAAATATCTATAAATTGACGAATATTGTTGTAAATGTGCAAAAAAGTGACCCTCAAAAATTCATACCAGTTTTTTAAACATTATTTGAAGCTAAATGTGACAAAATGTTGCTGTTATTTTCAGCATGAGCCGCTTCGGCTCGTTTTGCTTTCCATTGACAGGCCTCGCCAAAATGTCATTGGAGCCATACCCTAAACCCAACAGGAATTGAAAAGTGAATTGAAAGTTCAAAATTAGTGTGATTTTGGCCATTTCCATATGTCGTACTTTAACGAACTCCTCCTAGAGATTTCATCCGATCAACTTCAAATTTGGTCTGTGCCATCTTAAGACGTTAAAAATGAAAAGTTGTTAAAAGAAAAACTTTTGGTCCTAGGGCATGGCCGTGGTGGGGCGGCCATTTTGTGCGTTTCGCCATCGAAACAGGAAAATACATACTGCTGGGTGTTAGATTTTTTTAAAGTCGCTTTTTTGTTCTAAAAAGCCTTTTAAAATGTCAATGACGTCATACACATATACAGCCAGAGATACTGCTTCACGGCAAGCTCTGAGTCGCTTCCGTTGTTCTCTCGAGGCATCGACAACACAGCTAACAGGTTAGACTCTCCCTGTCAATACATGTGCTAGAAAGAGGTTTGCTAATGTTTCACACGACCACGCCGAAATATTTACTCTGACATTCTGGCTCCGCTTCGGATGCCGTCAAGCGGGATCTCCGGTCGTAATCAGTCCTTCACTGACCAATCAGCATTCATTAGCAGAATGCTAGCGTGGTATGGGCAACAACGACTCATCCTGTAAGAAATCGAAAGGGCATAAGTACTCGTTCATTCAACTTTTGACCTATAATCCATGTTGAACTTGCAAAAACTACAATCAAATCTGAGATTTCTCAACGACAATCAGGCGAAAGAGACAAATTTAGCCGTCTAGCTCCATAGGGTCCCATTCATTTTGCACTCGCCTGCGATCACCCCCAGTGGAACTCTGGTGGAACTGCAACCAAAGCTAGGTACAATGGGGCTGAATGGGGAGTGGAACGGATTTCCGTAGATGGGCTTTGGTGTAACTCAAGTGTCCATTGTCCAATTGGCTCGAAACTTTTCAGGATTCATAAGAGTCCAACCCTGAGGACATATAAAGGCCAATATTTACTCAAAGTCATAGCGCCTCCTAGTGGCAACAGGAAGTAGGCCTAAAAGTCAAGGTGCTATACTTTGACGAACTCCTAGAGATTTCATGAGATTGACTTAAAATTTGGTCTGTACCATCTCAACGTTGTTAAAAGAAAAACTTTTTGTCGAACGCTGTGGGCGTGGTGTGGTGGCTATTTTGAGCATCCATCGATGAACGAAGAAGTTGTTGTAACGTTAATGTACATTGTCATATCCGCCCAAGACTTCTCACGTTTGACAAGGGTCCAGGCCTGAGGACACCTACAGGCCAAAATTGACATTTCGTCAAAAAAATCTGCCTTATATGACAAACATCATCAAGTGTGGTCTACATGTCATACTGAGCCGACCCCTATACTTTAACGATGCCCACTTACTCAGGCGACGCCACCTTTCATAACATTTGAACCGTTTAAGGAAGAGTCTTGTGTGAGGTATCATTGAACTCAGCAGAGAGTTTGTTTTTGATTGGTGATGGTTTGACCCACCCCCTATGCTTAAGCCACGCCCCCTTTAATAACTGGTTACCCGTTTAAGGTAGAGTCTTGTGTGAGGTATCATTGAACTCAGCAGAGAGTTTGTTTTTGATTGGTGATGGTTTGACCCACCCCCTATGTTTTGGCCATGCCCCTTTCACAACTAATGAACTGTACGACATAGAGTCTTGTGTGAGGTATCGCTGAACTCGGCAGGGAGTTCCCTTTTCATTGCTGACGATTTGTGGTGTCTGAGTGCCGCAGAAATGCACGGTGGCAAGGAGCGGCGTCCGCCAATAACCCTGACGCGTGCAAACACGTGAGGGCCCGTCCATCGCTGCTTGCAGCTTTAATTATTATTATTATTAATCATAATCCTATTATCTTCACTATAATTGCCACTGTTCATCAAGCATTCCATGCTATTATACCCACTGCTATATTATTGAGTCATAATTGTTTTTCTGTCATTGTTGGGTCTCGAACTACTCTATCTGCAATTATTAGACACAATAAATGAAATATAATTGATTCAATTAAAGTAAGTAAGCAGCTACAAAAAAGGCACATGACACAAATAGAAAGGTTTGGCATAAGCTTTTAATGTTTTTATTAAGTTTTCTAGGTTTTCTCTTTAAACTGAATTGATTTGCTTTTTTCCCAGTAGTTTGGTGATTTTTTATTATTATTCATCTGTTTTTTATTTATCCTATCATTAAAGGAGAACAGTTGTTCAGGTAAATCAGCATTCACAGTCAAACCTTCATACATTTAACAACAGAACTGTATTTTGTCTCTTTTTCACAAATGCTGTTGAATTATTACATTTCACCTTTTTTGTTCTTTACATGTTTCAAAAATAGAAAAGGTAAATAATAAACATTCCATTGAAATATATTTTATACAGATCTTGATTCTTTTTTATTTTATTTTTCTCTCTCCAGTGTAGTGACAATAAAATGATATTCAGCATCAGTCAGTATAGCATAAACCCATTCATTAACAGAGGGAAGCCTCTCACCTCTCTGTCTCTGTCACCCTTCTTTTTTTCTCTGCCTCTTTCCAGTGGACACATAGCAACTACTCATTCCTGTCGTGGGTCCATCAACCATTCAATTGATCAACTGACTAATCAATGAATCAGTCAACTGTGATATGGACCTCACAGTGTATACCTAAGGACAGCCCAAATAGCCTCATCTGGACTTAGAGCATTGTGTATTTTTCAGTTTATGAAAAACAGAAAAAAATGGGACTTGGGCACAGCAAAATGAGCACAGAACAGATGAATTTGACCTGAACAGACAGGTAGAGAGACAGGTGATGGGTAGTGTGACAATGACAAAGTTTTCCGTATTCATGATTCAGTGAAAAGTTATAAAAGCAGTGTCAAAAGTAAAGAAAAAATATTGCCCAATTGGTAGCTGAGAAGCTACTTAAAAACCATGATTGGACTCATGAAACTGAGCCTGTTTGCCTTTAGAAAGTGATCACATCACAGTCTGCAAAATCTATAAAATGCCCCTGCCTGCATAAAAAGAAGCACAAAAATAAAAATAAAAAGCAAGGAGATTTTTGTGTTTGTGTCCTAAACTGTATCTTCTAACCTGACAGAGAAAAGATGAGGGGAAGACGAAAACCTTTGCTTTTTTTCCATGGAGGAGAGGCTTTCCTCTGGTTGTCCTTTCACATGGCCATTCGCAATTAAGTTAAAGTCATCATTTTAAAGTTTCCCACGCATGCATTTAGAATTCATCTCCAAAAGATAGGATAGAAAAAACACAAGAACAAGGGATGCAAAAGGAAGCTTCTTCCTCAAAATAACTGGGGGGGGGGGGGGGGGGGGGGGGAGAAGACAGAGAGAGGGGGGAGAGGTGAAGAGCATGGGATGGAGAGAAGAGGTGGCTGCAAGAAACAGACTGGCGTTTTAGAGCCCAACTTGCTACTAACTGAAAGAAAACATGATCTAGGCTGAGTATGAAATGTCATTCTTATATATTATATTCTTATATAATATTCGTATCTCCACTTACTACCTTTACTATGTAGTATTTTAGGCTAGCCAACCTGTTTAACTTAAGATCCATGTATTAGCTTTTCTGAGGACCATGAGACACTATTTATGATTTTGAAGCATAGGCTAGAGCCAGGCCAAAATCAGCTAGCCAAGACAATTTTAAATTAAGGTCACCTTATTAGCTTTTCAGATGAGCACAAGGAAGGTCAGCAGACTTTAAAGGTACTCTAAGCGATGTCACACGCTTTTTAGGCTACAAAATTTGTTGTCAAATACAGCAAACATCTCCTCACTATCCGTCTCTGTAGACAGCCCAGGCTCCACTAACTCCAACAAAAGCAAAGTGGTCCAACCTGGCCCACAAAAACATACACAAACCGTGTTCCAGCGTTCAGCCAATAACTGACAAGAAGGACTTGGGGGTTATAGTGCGCTGAAGCACGGAAGGGAGGGGGGAGGGGACGGGATGAGGAGGAGCGAGGAGTGAGCTAGTCTCCGTTTTGTTTGAAAGTACTTTGAACGTCAACAAGAAGTAACGTCACCCAACATCGCTTAGAGCACCTTTAAGTGAATAGTAATTGTTTTCTTGGTCTAGGTTAGCTAGTTTTGGCCCAGCGCCATTTGCCTTCACTGACTGGATAAACTACCTAGCTTGCCTTTTATTATACAATGCTAAATTACGATGAATAAAAAAATAGATAATGTATTTTAGGTCTTGAGTTTAGCTGTGTCCATTCAAGTTTAAATGGTAAATCCACAGGGCATACTGCTGCTCTGCATGCGCTCAAACTTTTGCATATGCACTTCTGACCACACCCAATACATTGATGTCACACCTAGGCATGTTCAGCCCTAAACCAAAATGTCGGTGCGTTGAACACCCTGCTGTATGCACAAGCGCAATGCCTTTATATTACCACAGATTTACATACACATCTCTGCTGATTGGGTAACATCTCTGACACACCCACCAAATGAGTGAACATATACCTCGAAGCCCATTGCACACCGTTTCATATCGTTCCGAGGAAACATGTTGTTCAACTCGGAAACCGCAGTAAAACAGTGAACACCGTTGAACATGCTCGAGGTGCTTTCTGTGACATCACTGATGGGGTTGTGGCCAGACGTACAACACTCCTGGAACTTTTAACCCACACAAAGCTGTGCAGAAACCATTTCTGCCCTGTTTGATTCACCACCCACCAATCAGGTTGCTCCTGGCTTCTTCAACTACTTGTATATAGGCCCTTAAAACTCCAATCAGCATTAAAGGAAGGTGGGGGTGTGACAGTGGGCAGCTTTCTCTGCATCTTGTCCTGATATGTTTGGCTTCAATTGGGTTTCAAGTAATTAGTCAGCTCAGCTGTCAGTCTGCTCACAGGGATGTGGCTTAGCTCAGTTTACACAACATGCTTCCTTTCTTACACAGGGTCATTTATATAGACAAACACACACTCTTAGACACATCGTACGCACACATAACCAAAATCCGAAAGACACCTTTTACCATTATTGCTCTGTCCCACTACATTGCAGTGGAATAATCAAGGTTTCTATTTGTCTTTCTAGAACTGCACAGCCATCACTACTACTTCTTCTTCTTCTTCTTCTTCTTCTTCTTCTTCTACTATTGCCCTACAGGTTTATATTATGATTTATTCAGGTTGGTTTCTGAAGCAGCATGCCTTAGGAAATGTATGGAGGGAGAAGAGTGGATCCCATTGTGATGCAGAGGTGTATTCATATCCTATGAACCATTGAAGCATTTCTTTTCCATAGTTTTGAATATCAAACAAGACATTAGAGACATCTTTGTTTTGAGAGCTAAGGGTTCTCAAACTGAGCAACAAAGGTCAATCCCATAGGCGCCAGAGGATTCAAGACTTTTCAACCTTTCAATGTCAATAAACCATTGTTGCAATTTGTTGTGAAATAATGATGATTTGCAGCATCTAGACACACTGTGAGACAAAGACCCAGGACAGTTTCTGGTTAGATGATCAGTGTTTCTGTGAGGTGTTAACCAATCAATTTAGTTTTCACAGAATGAATCTTCATTACACCAAAATGTCTGAGGATGACTGCTGTTAACTGAGCCTACGTTGCAAACTGCTAGTGTGGAATTTGAACGATATCAAACACTATTACATTGCATTATGGGAATGGTAGGATCCTGCCTTTTTGGAGCTTGATCCGTGCTAGGGACTACATCAATAAATTAGCAAACAATTATTTAATGCTTCAATACATTTGAGAACCTTCAATTGCATTTGTTTTTGTAAAACCCCTCACTTGCACAGCCTTTAGGTAGCGATATACAAATGCATGGGCAATTCTGATCAGCAATATTGTCTATCAACTTTGATGTCTCAATCACATACTCAATTATTGCTAGAAAACCTTTACGTTATACATCTACAGTAAGGGTTTAGTCTCATTGTATGGTGTTATTGTATGGTATTATAACCATGTTAAAAGTCTTTTTTCTAAGTTATACATAATGGCAACATTTGCAACCCCTGCCTTAACCTCCCAAACCCCATCTGAGACACAAAACCAGTTGTTCTCCAACATCCCAATGACATGAAGCCTTTAGCCCAACTGGTGCGTGCATAGGCTATCTTTATGTTCATTACATGCTTGAATACAAAAGCATTTTATCGATCCATTGTTATAATCTTCATGATCATAATTCATCATAATTGCATGTGTTACAAATACAAAATATATGACATGTAAACCAAAAACTACAGTGTTAACAAATAAAAAAATGCTGAAAGCAATATAAAACAACAAAAGTAATGACGGAAAGAAGTTGTGTTCACCTTGGTATAGCTTTGTACAGTACATTGTAAGCTATTATTATTTTTGACATTTCTGCTGTACTTATATACCTTTAGGAAGACAAGTGATGTAAAATATCAGAACTGATTCCTTTCACAGTACCACATACAAAAAGAACATCCTGGAAGCAATGAGACCTAGTGCAGTGTGGAAGGACATTTGGACACAGTTTAGACTAAAAGGACAGAAAATTCTACTTCCAGGCTTCAAGTAGCATTGTCGTTATCCATTGAAATGATCATCATGTTAATTTGAAACTATTATTTGGAACTTGAAGCTTTCCTGAAAAAAACATACTGCAGCATCATAACATATCTACAACAACATTCTATCTCTCTGATTATTGATACAGTGTATTCCTGAGAAACGCCCTTTTTCCCCACAATGCACAACATGGTGCAAAACAAACTTCATATTTAACCAGCCAGGGGATTTAATATATTTCAGTAATGGCCGTTTATTTTATCGGGTTCAGTTAGCGTGGCTGCATACACTGTAAAAGCTACAATGTATAATGCTTATTAATCCTCAAAATGTGATATCTGATTTTCATACACTGCATTTGACAATGAAATAACAAATACTGTATGGACTACAGCTTGACTGTGAGTACCTAGTACTGTCCAAATCAGCATTTTATCAAGTGTGCAAAGGACTTTTTTCTGCCTTGCTCAATAATAATATGAAGATAATCAAAGCTAAAGAAAGGTTTTACTGCGCATATGAACCAAAATCTATCTTGGTTTAACTAAATAAAGTTGCAGACCAGGCACATCTTGCATACATGGCCAATTCAGATGAGTTTTAGGGGTCAATAATTCATATCAATACAAAGAATGTAGGTCTTAAGTTCTTTGTTATAGAAAATGTTCTCCCTTAGCACCCCAGCAATGTGACAATGATTTCAAACGCCATGGTACATATGACCACATTTTGAGAGCATCCAATCCACAAATACCAAGGGTAGACTGGTTTAGCTTGATAGCCCTTATTGAAAATCGGATGCACTTCTCTGGCTGGTGAGTTTGGCAAAAGCAGTGACAACAGGAGTGTGCAGATTTGTCTGCAAATATCTGGACATTTATCGTCAAATTCTTTTCTTTTTTCTTGTTAGCATTAAAGAATTTTTAAATAGGGAACATGCCATGAATGGGAATATTTTTGGTTTGATGTTTGTCATAGCCCTACTGTATGTCCACACAATGAAAAACCTACACACATGGATGGATTATGAAACAATGGGCCCAATTTTGTCTACTTGATTACTACTTGTTGTACTTGCATTGCTTCTCTTTGTAGTCATTTTTAATCTCTTTGTAGTCGTTTTGTGTGTCTTTGTAGTAGTTTTGAGTCTCCTTGTAGTAGTTTTCAGTCTCTTTGTAGTTGTTTTGC
Source organism: Gymnocephalus cernua (assembly GCA_023631565.1). NCBI lineage: Eukaryota > Metazoa > Chordata > Actinopteri > Perciformes > Percidae > Gymnocephalus > Gymnocephalus cernua. Next base: position 27,578,512 of record CM042441.1, on the reverse strand, counting down.
GTCTCTTTGTAGTCATTTTGCTTTTCTTTGAAGTCACTTTGAGTCTCTTTGAGGTTGTTTTGTTCGTTTCCATGAAGAAATTGTATCAGTCACTTTAAACAGAGGATCTCACCCAGGGTGCCCTTATCCCTTCGGCCACAAGGCCTGTGCCTGGTAGGCCCGTTCAGTAATCCATCCATGCCTACAAAGTTTCAAACAATTTTGCCCAAGTGAATGGGCCCACATGGTCTCAAAAACCAAATATTAATTAATACAGAGCATCAATAAAACAGCATAAATAAATTAACAATTATGCTCACATGAGATGCATAATAAAGACATGACAAAAACAAAGGAAAAGTACCAAAACACCAGGCTACCTGCTAGCTTTCAGTCCACCCAAAGTGCTTCTGTCACTTTAAAGGCATTTCCATCTTTCTGTGTATTCCCCTGTTTATCTAGTTTATCTAAATCTAACTAGAGACTGTGAGAAAATAGTTTTTCCCACAACCCAGCAGAACATCTTGCTTCTACTGTTTCTGGTGATAGGGGTACTTGGCCAACCCTGTTTGAACACATAGAGCCAAGATGGCTGCCTCTCACCATAGGGGAACCACCACCATCAGGAGCTGCTTGTAATCCATTAATAGTGGTCTGATAAATGAGCTGTACACGGTACATTTGTGCCTCCTTTGCTCTTATCTTACCAGGTTAGCAGGTGACAGACCCAACATATTTTAGTGTTAGAGCACCCTATGTAGGACCACAGTGTTTAAATGAGACTTTGTTTGGAGTTATTGCGTAATACCTCACCAACCAATTAAAGTCTTTCAACTCGGGTTTATATGGTTTGTAAATCATCATTTCCCTTCAATACAAAGTTAATTGCTTATGGAATTGTATGATTCTCTGACAGAATGAAAGGGCAGATTTGGTAAAGCACCATGACAAAGCTACACTTTCTGTTTTTTTGTTATGTGTTGGAGTGGGATGTTTCCATGAAGCCCTTGAACTACTGAACCACATATTGTCTTTCCTTGTGTTTGGTCAGTTCCATGACTATCATTTAGACCACAGAGGTCATGTTGTTTGTATTTGACATAAAATGATAAAATTAGTTTACAGTCTACAAATTACACATGTTTTTTATGAAGCTGATTCTGATATTTTTTGTCTAAATTAGAGTTTTTCAGGCCGTAATTTCAAAAAAGGTTCTTGCACACCATGAAGTATTAGTGGCATGTGTGCAGGATCAAAAACTTCCCTCAAAACCAAAGAAAATGCCGTACACTGTCCAACTCACTTTATGAACACAACATATCGTCTTCAGACCTTCATCAGGCAAAATACATGCAGATAAACAGCTTGTCTATATATATTGAGTGGGGTTATTTGTTTTTGTTTTCGATTGTTTTCCGACAAAAAAATTATTTTTACCCCGTCAGACAATAATGTTTTGCTGTAACATTTAATTTTATTATAATTACAAAAAGTTAAATGATAGGCTACATAGAATGTGGGATTTTCTTTTTTTGTTTTAGAATGGTTGAAAAATGTTACAGAATGTTGGTTGCCTACAAATGTTTTAGGTGGGTATGGTTGAGCTGAGGGGATTTGGACTTTGGTATTTCTGAAATCCTGGCTACGGCCCTGTGTTTGTTGATACTTCAGTGTAGATACATAATGTATAAATTCATAATTTCAACCCTAACCCTATAAAATATGAATTAATTCTAACCCCTAACCCTAACTGGTAACACGGAAGGGACTCTAAAAACAAATTATAAAAAAGCAATTGCTCATTGGGGAAACAAAACCATACATTCTCCTCAGAAATAAATCTAAGATAGTGGAATAACTTGCCAGGATGATGAGGCAGTCACCTTGTACCTATTCAGCGCTGCCTGAATCATTGTGTGGGTAACCAACTTCACCTGTACCTTTCCTGACTTATCCTTGATTCCAGACTGCAAAGTGTGGTGTTGCCTTGGAGATCAAGGTCAAGAAAAAGTTCCAAAGAATGGGACAATAGACAGTTTCAATTCAAATACACTAAATCAATGACATCTCTGAGTAGACAGCACAGTTCAGTTCAACTTCAGTTCGATATTCCTGGGTCCACATTGTGACACAGAGACACAGCTGCCATTGGAGAGAGTTACATATAAGGGTTCTGGTAAAAGGCTAGAGGAAGAAGAAAGAGAAGAAGAGCAAGAAAAAGCAGAGTAGCAGCCAGGTGAGAAGTTGAATTAGTAGTAGACAAACTTGTAGTAGCAGAATAAATAGTTGCAAAAGTTGGGAGAAGTGTTCTTGGATTTTAGTGGGTTGGGGGGGTTGGGGGTCTCCTAAGATGTCTTAGAGAAAACAAAACAGGGTAGATGTAGCAACCCTTTTTCTTAATTATTTGTGTTTTATCATTACAAATAAAATTGAGGAAATCTTTTTTGAAACACAATCCTACATTTTTTTAATTGGTTGCATATAACAATCTTTGTTAAATTTTCACGTTTAAATTCTCAATTTCTAGCCCTGTTATTCATGGGGGAGTTCAGAATGGCTTGCAAGAAGTCATGCAGAATATTCATGCTGGTAAACAATGTCATAAAAATGCATTTCTTATTTGCAATCGTTGCCATTTTTTTTGTCCCTAAAATAGTTTCTCAAAGATGTTCTCCCGCTTCTGCTAAATACCTGCTTTCTTTGAAATGCCTCTATCTTCTTGCCCCACCGCCCCAGAAATATAGAGTGTATGGTCTGCAGAATCTCCTTCTACCCTCCCTCTTTACCTCAGAGGGAAAGGGAGCTCCTCCTCCTCAATTATGCCTTCTGAGAGAGCAGTTCGCTGCAGGAGATGCTGTTCTGTAGCTAGTTTGGGGGGTTAAAAGCTTGGATGATGATGATGACTTTGCATTGACATTGCTGTGTGGAAAAAAGAAAATCTTTAGTCTCTCTCATAGACTCTTTCCGTTCTCTCTCCCCCCTCTTTTAATCCATCCCTTGAGTCTTTGACTGTCTTTCATTGGGTGTTAATTGGTTTCATTCATGCCATGCAGTTTTGTTAAAAAGATGGAGCAGCAGCGATGCTGAGATGCAGGGAGGGGGGCGGTTGAGATACCGTAAACACTCGAGAGGGAAAGTGAGAGTGAGAAAGAGAGAAAGCTGGTCAATCAAATCTTCCTTTTCAGTGACACCTCCTTTTCTTTAGCAGAAGTTACAGCTAGTTTCTTGTCTTTGAGGGCTTCTGTTCACCCCAACTGGTACGTCCATCCATGTATCTGTCTTTGGGTTAATTCCATCACAACGTGGATGAAAACTGTCTCTTTGACATTTGCTGAGATCTCAGGCCTAAGATGTCAACTGCCTCCTGGAAGATTGATCAGGATCATGTCAATATACATGTGATATGGCTGATGTTTTCTGATATGTATGAGTAGATTTCAGCCTGCTGTTAGAGGTCCTGTAGCTCAGCAGAGATCAGCAGGGCAGCCCAGCCTGGGCAGCCCAGCGCCAACGCTGGATCTGCCAGAGCCGTTAGACATCGCAATGGACCACCCTCACCTTGCATAGTGCTTTGAGTGCCAAAATAATGGTACATCCACTGGAAATCAACAGTTGTGAATGCAGCTTCTTGAAATGAAAAGAGTAATGCAACAACACAACTAAAACAGAGGGCATCTTTGTTACATGGTTTCTAATCCAAGTCTGACAGTAGGCCTTTTGGCCGCTACGCTGGGAGCATCCATGCTGTGGTTTGCTCTGAAAATCAATTCAAAAGAGGTGGAAATGTTTTCTCTCCCATCTTAAAATAGCTTATATGTGATTTCAACCATTTTCTTCATTGGGATAGTCAGCGAGTTTGCATATGAATGTGTCACACGGATGAAGAGTGTCAGAAACGGTGATGATTTCTACCACTGATCTTCTTTTTTTCTCTTTCTCTCTATCTCCTTCCCTTTTCTACAGTGAATCCCGTTGGGGGAGATGGAGGAGCAGTGGTTTCAAAGTTTATTGTTTTCCTCTTCTTGTAGAGAGAGTGGGTTTAGAAACTCAGCACTGAAAGGGAAAAAAGAAAAGAGAATTTAGTGAGGAGTTGAAGTGAATAAGTAATGACTCCTGACCCTTAGACACCAGACCATGGCATAGCGTTTGATGAAGGTTTGTCAGAAAATTAAATAATTAAAGATTTTTCGTGTGAATGTACAACCCACAAAAAGTTCATCAAGACATCATAATTCAATTGAAAATAATATGTAATAGGTGATAAAGGCTTTATATATTTAAAATGAAGCATTTAGTAATCATTTGATTTTGACTATATTCCAGTTATTTTGTTTCAGATGTTAAGTGAATTTAGTAACATCCAGGTCTGGTGCAGATCAAGGCCCAATTATCACATACTGTAAATCAGTGGAATGATGCTGATGGGTAAAGTAATGTTTTCTTTGATTTCATAAGAATGGCATCTGCTCAGGTACAAAGTCCTGGAGCTGGTTGCACCGGCTATTCATAAATTCAATCTTAAACTAGTTCTATTTTATTTATTCTATTTTTTAACTGGAGTTTTACACGCCACTAAATTAAAACTAGTTGCTCCTCATGAACTATTTTTTACACTGAGATTGGTTGTTACTGAATATATACATTTACTAAATGTTGGGTGTTACTGTTGTGTAGCTAACTGAACAAACTGACAAAGCTAATGTTAGCCTACTGATATATCACTTGTTTAGAGAAAATAGTTAATTTGGAGTATGGTCCACATATTTTAGATTTTAAGATTTTCAATTACATTTCACAAAAATAACCCCACATATCTCAAATTACAAAATGTTATGACAAAAACATTTGACTAAAGGAGTGAATAGTGTTAGGTTAGCATAATCAGATATTTCCCACTCATCATGTATGAATATGACATATTTCTTCATGTATACTGACATAAATCAAATAAATACCTACATTTACAAAAGATACATCTTTTGTGCCCAAGTTATGCTAGCTTGTGATGCTACAGTGACTTCCTGTTTACAAAGTAGATTGCTCTTGATTGGACAGCAGATGTTTCCAAGCAACAGATTTACACATTACTAAAGTTTTTACTAGCGAAGACATTTCTTAAGCTTCAATGGTGAAACCTAATTCAGTAAATCACTAGTTTTAAGCTAGTGAATAAGAACTTGGGAATGACTTTACGTTAAAACTTAGTGAACATTTTTTTATTTGCTGGTGCAACCTAACACATATCTATCGGTGTTGGCTCATGGGATGGTTCTATCAGACATTCACATTTTACAACCGATGGGACCAATTTTACATATTATCAAGAAAAGCCACATCAGGAGATTAAAGGAGAGAAAATTAGCAAAACTGACAATTATTTTACCCATCACAGAAAAAAAATATCAGCTTTTATTCAATTTGATTTGATATCTTACTGAGGTCCAGTGTGGAACCACATTAGATATAGGCCTGTTTCCCAAAAGCATCAAGAGCCATATCTATATCTAGTTGGGGCACCTTGTCACATGTTTCAGATGTCTATGAGAGATGTCTAAAATAGATTTCCCCTTTAAACTGTTCAGATGGTTTATTTGAATAGTTGTTCAAGACTCAAACTGCAAATATTAGAGGAAAGTCAAAAAAATATAATTTCTCATTATCTCACAACCCTTTCAAATGTATACACTTTGGAGGGCCCTTTGGGAACCACTAGATTAAACTGCCTATCTAGCCCCACCTTGACCAGCTACCACAGTAGAATAACACTTACATTTTGATGCCTTAGTAATACCAATCTACTAATGTAATATATAATATGTCAATTTTGTATTGATGCTTTAAGCAAATGAACTGAGTACTTCTTTCATCACAGACAGGTGATGATGACTGAGCCATCTCAAGTGCTCCGACAGCATTATTTTGTCGTTTAACTTACTGTCTATGATGGAAGAGTACTTTAACATCAACAGATTTAATCCCAAAGATGCTGTTGGGAAAGAGGCCATTTATAGTGTTAGCCATTGTAGAAACCCTTCTTTCTTTATTACTGCATCACAACTTTCCAAATAAATCATCCCAGGTTTAAGCAAGACTGTATGAATTGAAAGACTTCTACAATGGCAGACTAAGTGTTCCTCATCTAAATGTTAGTTTCCAGTGGTTCTCAGTGTGAAATAGTTGTTTGTACTAATGGAAACAGTAGGAATACAACACCAAGGCAAGGAAATTATAGGCCAAGCACACCACTGAAGCAAAGAAAAGACACCACTACAAAGCTTGCCTATAGCCCAGCCAACATGCAGGTACACCAAGAACACAGAGATTGATCATGACACACGCTAACGTTTCTCTGCATCTCTGTAACTCACACACACAGATACAATCTGCAGAAGTCCTCGGGCGGCTGCTCAGTCCTCTGATATAACAAATCTTTGGAAGCTAATTGCTGATGATACCAAGAGACATCAAGGTCACTAACATAGTGATGTCAAAATTCAAACCAGAGGACTGCAGCCAACCAGGACTGGGCTGAAATCCAGATCTAGAGCTGTGAGTGGAACATCTCAGTTGTATGTCCTACACATGTACAGACCAGACCTTGGCCAAGTAAGGGTTTTTAGCTTTTGGTTTCATCCCATTTTAACCATCAGACCATCAGAGTTAGCTGCTTCCGGCCTGCTCATTTCTAATTCATTTCACTTGCTGGTGCAGTTTGTGTTTGACTAACTACAATTATTCTGCACATGTGGGATAAAATAAGCCAAAGCTGGTGTTTGTGAAGGCTGTTTGACCCAGGTGTGGTACACACAAAGGCTATATAAAAGGAAATAAAGTGCGGCACACAACACGAGAACACAGAACATAAAATGAAATGTCACACCAACACAGTACCACACACAGGTGAGGACACAAGGAGCAAAACTGTCCACAGGAACAACAGTGAGGTACACATTCTTACATGGAGAAGCGATTTTGTTTCTTTCATCCTCCTCCTCCTCATCACCACACTTTTGTCTTCCCCAAACTTTTCCTCCTCCATCTCCTCCCTCTGATGCTGCTTGGAATCCACTCACAACAAATCATTTCATAGCACATTTTCCCCTCCTCCACATTTATATATATCATATATCACTGCAGCCTTTTTCATTCATTTAAATGTCCGTTCCTGTCTTCCTCCTTGGTGAAATCCAGTGTTTGGCCTTTTTTTTTTTAGGTGCAAAGGTGCTCCACTTTTACTCAATTCCTTTTTGGTTTTTGCTGTGAGAGACTGCAGGGTCGGGGGATGGATGGTGCATTGGGGGGGGATAAAGTCTCACAGAAAGAGGGAAACGACACAAGGAGAAGACTGGAAGCACAGTTGGACAAGGAAAGCAACAACAACAAAAAATTGCATTTTTGAAGGAGTGGGGCAAGAGCCACAAAACCGAGCACATGGCATTCACAGGGACAGAAAAGAGAGGAGCACTCTAATTTTTTCTTATCTCTCCCTTTTTTTATACATACAGTATATCTTTGAGGAAACATGGGCGAATAGAAGCACGGGGCTGCACAGAGGGACAGATTGAGAAAGAGATACCTGAGTTGTGAATGGATGGGAAGAAGAGAAACGCTGGCAACAAGGGGCAGAAGCTTAAGAAATTTAAATTAAAAAAAACGTTAGAATTTTGAAGGGTGCCTCTGCAGTGTGGTTTCCAACTGGGTATTCAATGCAACTTCTTCAAAGATCTTTTGGGGTAAAAAAAAAAAAAAAAAGAATAAAATACCAATTTGTTTGGTTACATGCACCACTAAAGCACAATACATTACTAGAAAAGAACATTGATCCTGCAAAACGCAAAACCTTGGGTTACGTGCAATACCAACAGTTTCTTTTTCTCTCAGCGTATTCCCTGCAGAACACTGCCATCTCTCTTGCGAGTGTGTGCAATGTCCGCAACAATAAAGTCATTAAAATATTTCAATGATCTCGCCTTTTTGACCGTCCTGTCCAATCAATCTGCCTTCTGCATAACTAACTAACAATGGTTTACACTTACTGACTTGTTTCAACAGGATATATTATACAAAGGAAGTAATGATACCATTCCCTGGGGCCTTTTTAGCTGATTTTGCAGCTGAAACTGGATTGGCCAAAATATAACACAAGACATTACATTTGAAAAAGTGGGGGTCACATTATATTCGAGGACTAGACATTCATACACACATATTTATAACATCAGATTTTTTTTTTTTAATGGAAAGAGTATTGTAGGTTCTTACAGAGAGTGTTGCATAATGGGTTGTTCATAACCTTAATGTTGCTAGGCTAGCAAGGTTCTTCAAGTCCATTTATAGTATATTTTTTAGAGTTGCAGAAGAAAAAAAACGGACCAGGGACTCAAGCAGCAAAGACTTACCGCTGTCACTGGTTGTCATGATGATGCGACTGATAGAAAAGCCACACAATTTCTATTCTGCTTTGATGAAAATATTTCATCTTTACAACAGAAAAGGATGAGGATTCTTGAATTTAATCAAACTAACACAAAGAAACAGGATATGCTCAAAAGGGGCTGGCAGCTCAGTTTTACCCAAGGCCCCCTGGCCGGCTAATTTGGCCCTGATACTCATCCTTTGTGGGAGCTTGTATTGAATCATTGCATTCTCACATTGCAGAGGTATCCTTTTGAACTCACTGCAGTTTAAATGCAAGTGTAGAGAATAGAAGCAGACAGAAGGAAATAAAACATGACATGGGCGGGATGAATCACAGCCAAGAAGCAGATGAATGAGACGATGGATAGGGAAAATTTTGGTGAGGAAGTATCTTGGGAGGAGAATGGTCTCTGCTCTCTCTTGTAGAAGAGGAGTTGAGACAATGATGGAAGAAGCTGGATTTGTTTTTTTTCATGTCTTAGCATTAGTTCACAGTTACTGCTTCTTTTTGCATATATCTGATAAGCGCAGGGCTTTCAGAACAGTTCTCTGTGAAAAGAGAAGCAAAAAAAGAAGAAAATCATAAGCTACGATTATTAATATGTTTCTCTTATCATAAGTCTTTCAAGTTCGATAAGAAAGCAGCTATACAAGACCTACTAGAAATGTAACCCCTCCCTGTCCTGCAAAAATAAACTTTCCCACCCCCACCCAGCCCCGTTACAGTACCTAACCTGGTCTCTTCCGACCAATAGCATCATAGCATTTTGGCATGCATAATGTCAGCCCATCCCACCTCTTTTTCATTTAAAGAGGTGAACATTTTTTGTCCTGCATGCTTTGTTAGTGCATATGTATGCATCTTAACACACACATCCATACACACTCTTACATGTCTAAATGGTATATACACATTAATTAAGCTTGAGACTAAAATCTTATACAAACCTCCTTACATTATTAGTCATATCAGTATCCTTATTGCTTGCAATGGAAACCCATGCAGATTCAAATACAACGCAAACTTTACATATGTACATTATCATGACAAAAGCGACCAATCGGCAGTGGCCTTAGTGAAAGTGACAGACACACTCACAACAAGTGGACATTGGGAAGGGAGAGGAAGATGAGGAAAGGATGAAATGTTGAGAACTATAGACAGGTTCAGTAGAGAGATTGGTGTGTGTGTGTGTGTGTGTGTGTGTGTGTGTGTGTGTGTGTGTGTGTGTGTGTGTGTGTGTGTGTGTGTGTGTGTGTGTGTGTGTGTGTGCCTGGTCTGCGTGTCTAATAGGATTGGGGGTTAAAATGATTTGCCAACTGGGAATTTAATCCTGAACTTCAAGTGGATTCAAACTATGCTAATCAGTCCCTCCAGAAAAATGCGATTATGCGATCGCAGTATTCAATGTATAATCAGCCAAAGTCCGCATATTTATGCGGGGGCCGCATTTTTTAAAATACGCCGCACTTTCGCCGCATAAATTGCCGATTTCCACGCAAAATATGCATAATCCCTGCATTTTAGTTGCAAAAAAGTCAGCAGAAAGTTGGAAAATGTTGCGTTTACTTCAAACAAGAGCAGCCATTTTCCCCTGTTGCCATGGGAACGTTATGAAGTGACGTAATTGCGCCTACTAAGAACACGGGGAATCACTTTTTTTTCTCTTTTTCATCAAACCGCAGTTTTTGCAAGTTCCCGCAAGTTTCCGCAATTTTTGCAAGTTTCCACAAGTTCCCGCAATTTTTGCAAGTTTCCGCAATTTCATCGCATAAAATTGCATAAATTTCCCGCATATTCCATCGCATTTTTTAAGAAAACGTGCCGCATAATCAAGGATTTTTGCCCGCAACAATCACAAAAAAACTCAGCGTTTTTCTAGAGGGACTGGCTAAACAGAAAACAAGAGCCCTGCATGACCCAGAATCAGGGTCACGTAAGGTTAAAAAAGTAGCTTGACATTTTGGGAAAATATGCTTATTCACTTTTTTATTAAGAGTAAGATGAGGAATCAATATAAATCCTATGCCTGTGCAGTACAGAGCTAGAGCCAGGAGGCATTTACGTTAGCTTGGCGTAAAGACTGGAGGCAGAGGGAACAGCTAGCCTGGATCTAAAATGTCCAAAAATTAAATAATGAACACCTGTAAAGCCCACTAATTACCACAATGTATATCTCTTGTTTAATCTGTACACAAAAAGTTGTACTTGAAAAGTTGTAACCAGTGGTTGTGGCTTCCTTGTCGTCACTGTGTGCTTGCTTATTTTCAGTTTTTGTTCTGTCCATGTTTAACGAATGAGATATAGCGTGTATGTTTTGCATTGGACAGAGCCAGGTTAGCTATTTCCCCTTGCTTCCAGTCTTAAATCTAAGTTAGGTCAAACGCTTTACTACTACAGCTCCAAATGTAGCTCAAAAAAAGTATTTTTCCCACAATGTTGAGCTAATTTTTTAAATAAACAATTATATGCTCCTCAGACAAAGTCTCCTCATTTGGTGCTCTCACCTTCTAAGCACTCCCAGCTTGAATGTAAAACAGTAACAGGAAGGAGATACCTCAGAGCACAGAAACATTCCTTAGGTATCCTTAAGAGACAAATAGTATTTTATGAACTTCCTCTCCACGTTTAAATGGTTCTTTTTTTAAGGATATTCTTGCTCACTGTGTGGTAAGTGATCTTGGGAATCTAATGCAAATCAAAAGGAATGATTTCCTGCCGGCCGAAAGCTCTCTGTAAATTTTTGGTGGGAGAGAAGGAAGGTGAAAGCAAGAGATGAGGACTAGAGATTTGAACAGATACTGTATAAAACGTAGCCAACATACACATAAGTACTGTCTAAAACAATTAATAAGTCTGGCATTGTTGTTATGAAATCAATGAAATGTATGCAACATCAGAAAATTCCAGTTAAAAAAAGGACAACTTTTATATTTTGGAAGAAAAAAAACTTAAATTACTAAAAACAAAAGTCCACTCACTGATAGTAATCACACATAGATTGCTTATATTAAAACTTCTAAAAACTAAAGTGAAATAATTATGTCTTCTTTTCTATCTTGCAGAAGCAAAAAGAAAGGAAAATGTATTTTCCAGGTTGACATTTGTGCATCTTAGTTCAGAGGTAGATGCAGAAACACACATGCACACACAAACATCCACATGCACACTCATGTGTGCCGCAGTTACAACGTAACTAAACAGAAACACACAGATCCAACCACCACTGTTTCATGTATCTACATTGCATATTTCTATGTTAGTATGCTGTCTCTGTCATGTTCTCTCTCTTCTTCCTTTGTGGCGTTTGTCGTCCACTCTTCTTCTACCACGGGCTGTCGCTCCAGTAGCCGTTCACAGTGCCACCTACTGAGCAGCCGTAGCCGAAACAAAGAGGAGGTGGACGGACAGAAGGGAAGGGGGAATTGGTTGGGGTTGGGGGGTTCAGGAGGGGCAAAAACAGGGAAAGAAAGAGAAGCCAAAAACTAAAAATATTGCCATTGGCTGCTGAGTCACACTGGAGTCAGTGCAAGTAGTAACACTGTTGGCGGTGGTGGTGGCGGCAGGATGAACTCAGACTTGAGGAAAACCCCGCTTCTCACACTCAGGCTGAGCTGCAATTTTCTCCACATAAAGACAATGCCAATTCCCCCGCCATCTTAAAGGAATAGTTCAACAATTATGTTAATATGCTAATTTGCTTTCTTTGCGAGAATGTAATTTGAAGATGAAAGTCAATCTTCTGTCTGTGTTAAGAATGTTGCTGAAGTCAGGATGTGGTTGGCCTAGCTTAGCATGAAGACTGGAAGCAGGGGGAAACAGCTAGCCTGGCACTTTTCAAAAATACACCTACGAACTAGTTGTTTTAAAACGTTTACTCTATACACAAATAGAAATGGTGAGTAGAAAGTGAGTTATTTGTCAGAGCTATGTCTTGATAAACAACTGTTTATACATCCAGGTTGCCAAATCATGAGGTTGGTGAGCTCTGTGAAGGTATGACAGAAGTAAACCTGGCAACCTCAATGTGACAAGGCCATGGAAAGTGGAACAGCCGCTGCACCCAGCTGTTCTTCAGAAGTTTCAGCATGTTAACACCACTTAAAACCACTACTTGTCCTTTGTCTTTACATTTCTGTTTGTTGTCTACATTAAAAAGACAAGATACCCCGTGTTAATTAGTCAGCTTTACTTATTTATTTTGGACAAAGCGGCTGGCTAGGTGTTTCCCTCTGCTTCCAGTCTTTATGCTAAGCTAGGCTAACCGCATACTGACTCCAGCTAAGTACTTAACCCACAGAAATTAGAGTGATATCAATCTTCTCATTTTACTTTTGAAAATAAAGCAAATAGTCTAAACTGTCTTGGTACAGTTCCTTTAAACAATATTGACTAAATAAAAGCACAACAAAGAAATGAGAAGTGATCATCCCTTTCTTCAGACTTTGCAGCTCAGCCTTTTGCTGAGAGCCCAGGTGAGAGCACATGGAGAGCAGGTGAGGAGTGATGGTGTGGTAAAGATCAGACCCTACTGCTCCAGTTTCCACGACATATACGCTGGATGCCTTTGTGAGGCTAAAGCTCAAAGTTTATCTATGTTCACCTATGTTTCATATAGCTGCTTTTGTCTATTTATTTTACAAAATATGCCCCAGCTCTGCAGAATCGAGTGACAACTCAGCTAATACCAACGCTGCTCCCCTAGCATCCCATAATCCCCATTTGACAGTGATTCCCAACCTTTTCAGCTTGTGACCCTTTGAAACAAAGATACTAAATTCCCAAATCAGGCCCATACAGTAGCATACATAGAGGACACTGTGGTTGTGTCCTCTATGTTTATTCTGGCAATTAGGATTCTTGGCAAAAGGGGTGCATTTACATTATGCAGATAAACACTTGGTGGATAAATATACTGATTATATAGGTTGATTCCAGTATTTTGTGGAATACATATATTGAATTGTTACTACTTTTAGGCCAACAAGTTTAATAACCAAAGTATTTTGCATTTCCTAGTTTATTTATAGCAGATTGGAGTGGCCTGTGAAATGTTTTCATTTTCACGCTGGAAAATAACATTTACAGACTTTACAATTGAATGAATAATTTAATTAAAAAAATTAAACATTCAATATAGTTAATTTTTGGCCAAAATCTCTTGGTTAGTTCAACTAATACCTTCAATACATACCTCAGTATTTCTAAAATCCTGGCCAAATAATAACCATGTGTGGCATTACTAAATGAAGGCCTGCCCCTAATTTGAGTAAAGGTCACTAAAAGTGTGTTTCCATCCACCTGTTTATATCACAAATATCACAAAAAAGTGTTTATTCTTGGCTGAGGTGGAAAAGTCGGTGTATAGATGAAAATTAAAATGTGGCGAAGTGCAATGGAAACAGACATAGAGAATAAATCACGATGTACATGAAGCATATGAGTTATATGCCACTCAAGCTTCCACTGAAGAAACGAAAAACCTCAGATCTGTGTGGAGCCATGAGGAGATTGTAACCTTCCTAAAATTAAAACAAACCCAACTGGAGAATTAGCGTCACAAACTCTTTATCTCGATGAACCCACTACGATTATTCACATAACAGTAGTGGATGGAAACACACATTAATTCACATTTTCTTTTGCCAATTTTCAGGAAATATCCATGCTACATTTGGATGGAAACCTGACTTGAGTGGGGTAGTAACTGCATGTACAATGGTGTGGCTCGCATGGTTAATTCAGCATAATACAATTCCACTAAGGAAACATAAAATGTACATTATCCTGAAATGTGCATTATCATAGAGCTTCCTCCATATAAATATGGACTTTGACTTAGACTTTGCATCAGCAGCAGCTAATTAAAACAGGAACTGATCAAAAACATCTAAAGCTTCTTACTAAAATATGGTAAAAATACTTAAAACAGGGGTAATAAAGGCATGCCTTTAAAATTAGCCTTATTCACATAGTAGTCTATGTGTAAATAAAGTTTACTATCTGAGAATTTACAGTATGTCCCCTCTCTCCCAAAGAGGGACTGTTGCTTCTCAGATTGCTTTATCTGAATACTTTTTCAGGGGCCTGGAGAGGAAAAGTTATCCAGTAATTCACAAGGGGGGAAAAATCACAATTTCATGTTTCATAAATGCTTAACTCCATTTCTTTTTAAACATATCTCGACTGCTGTTTTTTTTTTTTTTTTTTTTGCAACTCAGGAGTTCCAGGTTGGGAACCATTGTCCTATGACCTGCATCCCACCCTGACAGAGACATTTACATCTGTTTCCCTTCTGTCCACAATATACACAAATATTTTTTAAGTCCTCCAGGACTTAATGGACTTAAACACTCTACTGTGTAGGTTGTTTAGGGTCTGACAGAGTCTGAGGCCTGAGCAGGAAGCAGGGGTAAAAAGAGGAGGGGATACTACTGCTTTCATAAGTTGGTTTTGCATGTGATGTAGAATCTATTGGAAGTCATTCTCTCCTCTCTCCCTTTAGGGATACACTGAGAACAAACTAAGTGTGTAACAGAGGTTGTTGTGGTTGTCTCAATGTAACAAAAATAACTGAACATCTACAGCCTACATGGCATTTTTTAAAGGTGCCGAGGTGCAACAGTTTGGGGTACTTCCTTTTCAGAGATATCATTTGACTTTAAGTATACAAAAAAATATTTTTTTCAATCTACTCGAAGGTTGCTGTATGTTCTTATTCCGGAGATTCTTATGGGTAAAACATGCATGCTGCAGTAATATGTTAGTGTCTGTGTGTGTGTGTGTGTGTGTGTGTGTGTGTGTGTGTGTGTGTGTGTGTGTGTGTGTGTGTGTGTGTGTGTGTGTGTGTGTGTGTGTGTGTGTGTGTGTGTGTGTGTGTGTATATGTGTGCATTCTGAGGATTAATATCATAAAAGTCTCTTATTCATAGCTATTCTTAAGTCTTAAAGCATTGAAGTGCAAGTGCAGTGTCAAGATACAGGCAAGATGTAACACAGGGAATGCTAGAGGTAAACTAACTCAACTATCGTATCAGTCTAAACTAACCTAGACTATATCCCTGTTAGTAAGGCATGTGTGTTAGTGTGTGTTTGTGTATTTTAAATACATTTGCTTAAGCGTCTATGTCAGCTTGATCAGTAAGATTTAGCTATTTTGTGGTTTTAAAATAGGAACCTCTAGTGTCTAGAAGAGGTCTATTTCCTTCTTGCTGTTCCAATCTAGAGAAAAACATGTGAGTATGGTAATAAAAGAGCAGCTGGGATGAATCAAATGTCCACGAGACACTCCTTCCATGTTGATGGCTTTTGTTTCTTTGCATGTTCCCCAGAAGAAGAAGAAAACATTTTATATTGTATTGTTGCTGTTGTTGTTGACATTTTGTTATTTGTGTTTCCCTGTCAGCTATGCTACAAGATGGAGGGAATGGGGGAGTGGCATCGCCTGAGGCCAGGCGGCTCGAAGGGTTCAAAGGTGGAGTTGGTGATGGGGGTGAGGCGCAGCGGGGCGCCCGTCATCCCAGAGATATTATTGAGGCTGCGTGACTTCTCATAACCTGTGGCTATATGAAGATGACAAGCACAGGTAAAAGGGAAAAGGTTAGAGCGGAGTTATGAAGGTTTATTAGCAAATGAAACAGTGAATGTTTTCATGATATGATAAAAAGTTGTAATGTAAGGAATGTGTGGTATTGCATGGAAATGCATTTTTATGACAGAAAGTAAAATTATAATATGTTCATTTATGTTATGTTATGACAGCATCGGAATTGCAAATATAAACCATTTGTTACAGTTACAAGCATTTGTAAATGCAACAAAGTTGAAAAAAAGACAACTCAAAACAAAACCAGCCCAAACCAAACCAAGTAAAATATTTTAGACCAAAGGAAAAAGAAGTAAGAAAAAGACAGACAGATGGACGGAGGGACAAACAGATGGACAGACAGACAGAGACAGGACAAAACAGGAATATTGGTTACGAAAATCAGCTATCAGTTGCTACAATATCCCCTAGACACCTAGAGGTGGCGCTCTGTAGCACCGACATTAACTGTGTAGGGGAGGGAGGATGCACTAGTCCAGTGGAAGTACACAAACCCCTTTGATCGGAATGCATCCCATAAGATTTTTATACTTCCTACTGTACATCAACTGGACTACCTGCTCTGGGATTCCCAAAAGCACATCAGTGGTGGTACACTGTTTAGGAATGTGAAACACAACCAGATTTGGTGGTTTAATGATTTTTGAGAAACTCAGAGCCACTCAAATGGGTAAATCATCTGGAACTGAGCACAGGTATAAGTACACACAATCCTCCAAGGTAACTCTCCAATATTAACAAAATTCACTTCACTGAAGACACTTGAATTTCAGAGTCCAGGTGTTTTAGCCAGTCTACCAGTAAGAACAGCAGGCTGCTGTTACCAGGGGAACAGTCAGACAGACAGACAGACAGACAGACTGAACAACCCTCTCCAGGGTCAGGGTCTATGGAGGAAATATTTATTCATAATCCAAATTGAAAGTCCAAAGAGAAAACAAAGTAGTATTATTTTACTACGCTACTAGGAAAAATCATGCCATAATTAAATTTAAAATGTATGCATTTATATTTAAGCTTTGCATTTTAAATTTGACTTTTTACATTGCTCTTTACAATTTCAAATTATCATTTTACATTTCAACGTTGCTTTTTCAGTTTCCATTTTCTTTTATAAATTTAATTATGGCATGATTTTTCCTAGTAACGTAGTAAATTAATAAAAAAATGTATTTGATCTTGCTTCGTTTTCATGTGTTTCTCTTCATTTAAGTGGTCAAAGTGTTTAAAAGTTGACAGCCATGCTAGCTCTGTGAGGCTGTATGTGGCCACAGCGGTGTTTTGAGCTAACATCAGCACGCTTTGCAGGTATAATGTTTACCATGCTCACCATCTTCATTTAGTGTGTTAGCCAGTGTTGGGAGTAACACGTTACAAAAGTAACGCAATTACAGTAATGTATTCCTATATGCTGTAACGCAGTAATATCACGCATTACTAATTCAATTGTGTTAATATTATATCCATTACAATCTCAGTAACGCGAGTTACAATGCATTTTAACGCAACATTTAGTGGATTTTTTTTTTTTTTAAGAATTCACCAACACCACCAACATAAAGCAAGTATTATTTCCTGTTGCTGTATTTGATGGTTGAGATGACTGCAGAGACAGATACATTTGCTAGATGGACATTACTTTTGAAGCGAGCTGTCCCGTCACTGTTCCCGTGGTCAGAGGCAGAACCAGAGACGGTATGGACAACGTCTGTGTCCCAACAGGTGACAGTACGTCAGAGCGGACAGCAGTGTGTTCGAGCTGCTAACAGATATAAACATGTCGGGAATTCATGTTTAGGCTTGCTGCACGTAAATATCATTGCATTTCATCAGCCATGGAAAGTAACTATGCCGCACTTCAATACAACTGTAAGGTACTTTTAATTGAGTATTTTAATTTTCTCCTACTTCCCAAAATATTATGAGTAATCTAATATTTAACAGTGGATAAAGAGGAGACTTTATTGATCCAGAAGGTAAAATTCACAAGCTACCTGCCAAGTCAAACTTCTGCTGTTATTTTGGTGAAAGTAACTCAAAAGTAATGCAAAAGTAGTGTAAAGCATTACAATTCAGATACAGTAATATTGTAATATAACTAATTACTCTCAAATGACAGTAACTAGTAATCTATAATGTATTACATTTTGGAAGTAACTTGCGGTAGTTAGTGTTAGCATGCTAACATTTGCGAGTTAGCACTAAACACAAAGATTCGCGAACAAATCGTTCTTTTTAAACAACTCTGAAAGAGGAACAAGTTAACTCGATCGCAGGTGGGTGTAAATCCCAAATCCTGCTTCTGTAAGGTGCATGCATCAGAGCCAGGTTAACTTCAGAGAGACACTGCTCCAGACTCTCGTTCAGACTCTTATTGAGCGCACGGCCATCAGGCTATACTGTAATACAAATGTATGCAGATTGAGTCATATATCGAAGTAAAGTGTCACCACATTCTTCAAGATTAAAATCCACACATGTTGAAATGTTGCCGAACTCTGCTACTTTCCTGCTGCTTCAAGCTGACCAAAAATTCCCATCAGCCTCAGCTATACTTTGTGTTCAGTGCTAACTCACAAATGTCAGCTTGCTAACAGCAGTGTTGGGCAAGTTACTTCCAAAATGCAATACATTATAGATTACTAGTTACTGTTACACTACTTTTGCACTACTTTTGAGTAGGGCAGGTAGCTTGTGAATTTCACCACTGGATCAATAAAGTCTCCTCTTTATCCACTTTAATACATCATAGATTATTCATAATACTTTGTAATTAATATGAATATGCAAAGTAACTAAAGCTAAAAAAAAGAGAAGTAAAATGTACAATAGGCAAGTAGGAGAAAATTAAAATACTCAATTAGAAGTACCTTACAGTTGTATTGAAGTACGGCATAGTTACTTTCCATGGCTGTTAAAATGCAATGATATTTACGTGCAGCAAGCCTAAACATGAATTCCCAACATGTTTATATCTGTCAGCAAGTTGGGAAGTCAGTTAGTCAGAAAGGTTATCAGGGCTGGATTTCCTGAAAAGATTGAGATATTTTTTTATTTTAATGATTGATTTGACCTTAGTAATCTTTATTGTACCAAATAATTGATTTGATTTTGATGGAATGAGACTGATGACTGGTTTGCTAAAGTGCTTCTAGAGAACCCAGCAACACACAGACCATCCAACAGATAACAATGGAGTCATTTAATAGGTGTCTTAGGGTGCTTTCATGCCTACTTCATTTGGTCCTGACTTTTGGAGAGTTCAGTTCCGAACCAAAAATTTCAGGTGTGAAACCTCCCCCGGACCACAGTCCAGGCCAAAGACCAAAAGAGGTAGTCACGGTTTGGATCAAGCTGAACCATGGTCCGGTTTGTTTCTAGTGTGAAAGCATTTTTTGGATGGTTCGGACTTTTGGACCAAATAGGCTACAGGAAGCTCTGGCAGGCTATCTTCGTGATATAAGACTGGGGAAGCTCCTTTAAGGAATAGCTCAGTGCTTAGTGTGTACATGAGAGAGAGTGTGACGGTGAATGTGCTCAGAGCAGACAGCTGTCGGCTATCAGAGCAGAGAATAAACATTTTACTTGTTAAGTGGTAGTAAACGTACAGTGTAGGTTTCAGTTTGTCTCTAAATAAATGTTGCAGCTCCTCAAACCCAAGACCCAGCTCATATATGTGATGTCGAAAGGACGTAGTTTTTTCACTTAGTTCTTTAGTGCGCTTGCATAACTGCAGTGTGAAACCAAAACTTACCCAATAAAACATATACAATGTAACAAAAACATTAACCTTGGTCCGAAACCTTGGTTCAGACTTTCAGGTGTGAAAGCCCCCTTAAAAGCAGGACTGCTAATAAACAGACCTAATGTGAATAGATTAGTTAGGTTTAAAAGGTGTAGATTAACTACTCTGCAGTCCTACTGTGAGTCATTAAACAGCAAGAGAAGAGGTAATACTGTTAATAAGGGTGGCTTGTTGTCAACATACATTATCGCAGAAGATTACTTTGCACATCTATTTCATGAGACAGGTGCCAATGAGGTAACCTGACGTGCAAGATGGTTTGTTATGCAGAACCATCTGAGAAACTGTCATTGGAAACTGTTTGGAAAAGGCACATACATAAAATACCTGGCAGGTGATTGGATGAACCATCTGTCTAACACGTCTGCAATTGTTGTTTTGAACAAACAGTCGTACTTCACACACACACCTAAACCACGCCTGTATCTGCCAGTAGCTCCTCATCGGATGCTGATTGGTTCGGTAAGCTGGTAGTTCAGATACAAATGCATTACTTGAAGCCTAGTCTGGACCAATGACAGTTAATTTCCAGGAAAATCTGGTGCAGCCTGGCAATGTGTGTTGCCATTGTTTTTGGGAAACAACAACAAACTACACACTGATAATGGCGAGTTTTAAAGAATATTTGGATTGTGCAGGCCTGCTTGATTCTTTCGGGGAATTGTAAAGATTAACAAATAATATGTTTACGACATTTTGATTGGCGGGCATTTGCTATGGACAATATACACACGCAATAAGAGCAAATTACGTTTAACCATTCATCTGATGTAAATGACTCATGTTACTGTATTGTGTGAACAGCTAACTTCAATACAATATTGTATGTGGCATTTTCCAAGTTCCTTCCCGAGAGTATTTTGGAGAGCCACCGTCTCTGTGACCTGAGCTTAGCGCCGCCCAAGATGGTTATGATTGGTTAAGGAAGGAAGGAAACAACCCAGAATGTTTTTTTTTCTCCTATCCTGGAATGTATCTGCATTGTGTGATGTGGAGATAGGTTTGGCAATGTAAGACTAATTGAAGCCTTACAAAATGGATTTTCATGTGATATGTGATCCTGTGATGCTCACGTGATCTCATGATATCGCGAGAATCCCGCTGCCGCCCAAGGCAAGTAGGTAAAAAGTTGCAAACAAACTCCTGCACACTGTCTTAACTTAAAGCTAGCAACCCCTCAAAAATAGATAATTGAGCACTGTAGTGGTTATGATCATATCAGTGACTATGTAACTAGCTGTAGTCTCGTGCTGAAGTCCCGTGGGAATTCAGTTGTTGCAGGACATGGTAAACAATAGTGTGCGGATCGAAGCATAGTGTGTGAAGAGTGAAGAGCGGTGGTGTTCACAAGGGAAGAAGCTTGGAGTAATGTAACTATGGAGCTAGAGCTAGCCTTCAGTAACGCTATTACTGTACAAACAACAGTCATCATTTGTCCCATTTCCATTTAGTTACATGGTCACTGATATGATCATAACCACTACAATTACCTATTTTTGTGGAGGAAATAAACTAAAATTTTTCGCCACGAAGGCATGACCTGTCCTCTGGAGGACATCCACCAGACCACCAGACGCTCGTTAGATTGTTGTCAGGTGACGAAGGCAGGGAGAAGCAAGGATGCCGGCTAAGGGAACTAACACACAGATCGCCACTGCCAAGACTCCTACTCTCCAACGCCAGATCGATCACACACAAAATGGATGAGCTACAAATACACACAGAACTGCTGCATGATGATTATCACCAAAGCCTGGCTGAAAGCACTCACCCAGACGGCAGCTAGTAGCTAGCAGCTAGCAGGGCGAGCTAGCTACGAGCAGGATCTAGGTGTCCGAGCTGAAAACGCATCTTGTTGTCACGTAAGGGTCCTGTTCATGTTGCACATACATTTTAAGTGCATTTTGTGTCTCTTAAGAGGCACAAAGGCACTCTTTAGATCATGCCCCCACAACTGCCGTTTTAGCTAAGTTGGAGCTCACCACATAGCTGCAGAAACTCCAGTTTGGTAGCACCAATTCCGGTCGTTTAGCCTTCTGCTAATCGTGACTCACAGCGGCGGCTAATTCAAGTTCATGATTATATAGCTAACTAGAGCCTCAAATCACAGTGTGTCATATTAAGGGGCTTTACAAAAAAACAGGACATTCAGTCTCATAGACTTGCTGGAATATAACAGCATCCCATCTGGATGAAATTATTGATTAGTACTTATACAGGTTACTGTGTGAAGCCGGTGCATGCCTGTGATCGCCTGGTGAGGGGCTGGACAAAGAGGGGAGAGGGTGAGAGCTGCAGGAAGTGGTCTCACTCTACTTCAAATTCTTTCCCACAGCTTTAAGGGGAACTACTGATTTTACACATCAATGTGTGTTTCCAGGTTTTAAAAGAGTTATATAACGTCTTTAGTGTCTCCAGAGGGAGATGTGTGAAGTCTGATTAATGTCCTCAAGTGATGTCACTTGAGTCAGAGGCTTAAGGCTAGAGGCTAGCTGGGCACACAGGAACTTCAGTATTTATTCATGGAGACACTGCACTAGACAACTCTGCTCCGATCCTAAAAACCTCCCTGACCTGCTGCTTAGGCTGTGTAATCAGACAGAACCAGTATAGACACTCACCTCAAGGTACCTGTCCAGAGAGAGCATCATTTCCACGCTTCACATTCATTGTAAACAGCTGGCAATGCATTCTGGTAGCATTGAGTTGCCTGCTCCTTATTTGCATTTGCCTCAATAGTTGAGGACCAGGCTACTTAAAGGGATACTTCACCGATTTAGCATTCAGCTTTGTATCAGTAGAAACCCGGTAGTATTTCTGAATGACCGTGCGTCCCTCCCTCATATCCCCCTGAGAGGGGAGATATCTGCATTGGGGGGTCCGGAAAAAATCTTCCGATGACGTAAAATGACGATTTTTGAGTCATCGGAAAATTTTTTGGCCAGAGCAAAAGACTACAACCAGTAGTAGGACCTACTTCCCGAGCCGGGGTACGCTCGACATCCTCGTCGTCGGCTAGTAGATGGGAAGCTAACGCTAGCCGGGGGAAAGGCACATCCAGAGCGAGCTAACGCTAGCCGGCCACCTGTCCCATCAATCCTGCTTGCAAGTGTCCGTTCATTAAACAACAAACTGGACTACATCCAACTTCAACGATGCTCCCAACGCGAATTCAGAGACTGCTGTGTGTTTTGCTTTCATGGGAAACATGGCTGAACAACAGTGAACCGGACTGTCCAGCTACCAGGACTGCTAGCCTTCCGACGATCCGAGCTAGAGATGCTCTGTATGAAGGTGAGCTGTGTTAACACGGACTGGTGCAGAAATGGGGTGATTTGTATCCAACTAACTGCTAACCGCTGGAGTTTGACTGTTACATGGCGACCATTCGACATACCACGCTAATTCACGGCTGTGTTTATACTCGGTGTTTACAGCCCACCAAGCCTAATGCTAGTATGCGTTAGCTGAACTTTACGGAGCCTATAATGTGTGTGCACTAAAGGTAGCCTGTTTTGTATGTCGTTATTATATAATGTAGTTTTTATATATTTTAAATGTGTAACACCACTTGAGCCACGATGAAACGTTGTTTTGTGTATATGGTTGAAATAACAATAAAACACATTGAGTTGAGTCGAATGCCTCACTGTCTGTCTGTCAAGCGGTGATAGTAGGCGTGGCTTGGGAGTGGACTCGAAGCAGCGAAGCGAAGTGCATTCTGGGATTTGGTGTCTTTCATCCATATGAGCCAAAAACACATTTTCTGGCTTTTCTCGGCCTAGAAGGCACCAATTAAATTTTTTTTTTCACATTTCTGCTACATAAGTGACCCAATTTAAAGATATATTAGGCTTTCCAGCGGTGAAGTATCCCTTTAAGCAAAACAAAAGGGTGACTCGCCACCTCTCGAAACTCCCGAAAATCTTCTAAACTGACTATAGGTCCAGCCATGTTCTCAGCATACAATTTAGTATGATTCTAGAATATCATTCTGAAATGAATGACCAATGCCTTTTGTGCATTACAGCTTCATATACTGTATCCTTGTGTGTATGTGTGCATTTGTGCATGTTTACTATGTAACAGCATGCATTCTGCTCTGTTTAAATAGCTGTGTTTGCAACATCAAGTCCAGGAATAAATCAGCAGCACTGCGGCTCTTAGCTGATTGGGACACACACACACACACACACACACACACACACACACACACACATAACACATAACCTACAGCTTCTAACATACAGCAACAATTTATACAACCCCAAATCATAAAAAGTTGGGACAGTATGGAAAACACAAATAAAAAAAGAAAGTAGTGATTTCTAAATGTACTTTGACTTGTATTTCATTGCAGACAATGTGAACACAACATATTTAATGTTTTGTCTGGTCAACTTAATTTCATTGGTAAATATACATCCTGTCCTGTCATTCAGACCTGCAACACATTCCAAAAAAGGTTGGGACATGAGCAATTTAGGGCTAGTAATCAGGTAAATTGGTTAAATAATGATGTGATTTGAAACAGGTGATATCAACAGGTGATTGTAATTATGATTTGGTACAAAAGCAGCATCCATGAAAGGTCTAGTCCTTTAGGAGCAAAGATAGGCCGAGTAAGAAAATTATTGAAATGTTTAAAAACAATGTTCCTCAAAGAAAGATAGGAAGACATTTGCTTATTTCACCTTCAACAGTGCATAACATAATTAAAAGATTCAAGGAATGTGGAGGATTTTCAGTGCGTAAAGGACAAGGGTGCAAGCCTAAGCTGAACAACCGTAATCTCCGATCCTTGAGGCGGCAGTGCATCAAGAATCGTCATTCATCTATAAGCGATATCATCACATGGGCTCAGGACTACTTTGGCAAACCTTTGTCAAGTACCACAATACGTAGTTACAGACACAAATGCCAGTTAAAACTGTACTGTGCCAAAAGGAAGCCCTATGTTAACAGTGTCCAGAAGCGCCGTCGACTTCTCTGGGCTCGGAGGCATCTGGGATGGACCATCACACAGTGGAAACGTGTACTGTGGTCAGATGAATCAGTATTTCAGGTATTTTTGGGAGAAATGGACGCCGTGTGCTCCAGCAACAAGTCCAAAAGCCAGGGTCTGTCATGGTATGGGGTTGTGTCAGTGCCCTTGGCAAAGGTAACTTGCACTTCTGTGATGGCACCATTAATGCTGAAAAGTATATAGAGATTTTGGAGCACAATACGCTTCTCTAGACATCTTTTCCAGGGACGTCCATGCATATTTCAACAAGATAATGCAAAACCACATTCTGCACACATTACAAAGTCCTGGCTGCGGAGGAAGAGGATACGGGTACTTGACTGGCCTGCCTGCAGTCCCGACCGGTCTCCAATAGTGAATGTGTGGCGCATTTTGAAGCGCAAAATGTGACAACAAAGACCCCGTAGTGTTGCCCACCTTAAGACTTGTTTGCAGCAAGAATGGGACAAAATTACACCTGAAACACTTCATCACTTGGTGTCTTCAGTCCCTAAACGTCTTTTAAGTGTTGTGAAAAGGAATGGCAACATTACAAAGTGGTAAATGCTTTACTGTTCCAACTTTTTTTGAAATGTTGTTGAAGTGTTGCAAGAACCAAAATAGGAATTTTGTTTTTTTGAAAAAAACAAACAATATAAATCATGAGGAACACATTACATGATGTGGTGTTGTATTGTCTGCAATGAAATACAAGTCAAAGTACATTTAGAAATCACTACTTTTTCTGATTTGGGGTTGTAGTTACCTGTTATGCCAGATCAGGACTGCTATCATCAGAAATCTTGTGAATGTGATTCTGTATTACAGCACAGATCTGCCTGATCAACATGTCCTATGAATAAATAAACAAAGGCAAAACACATTGATGATAAGCACTTACATGTCTCAGTGCTTAAATGCAGGGACTGTTTCTAGTGTGGCTCTCACTGTATGAAAAGTGGAGCTGAAAGGTGCTCAGCATTTGTAATGAGTGCCTCACACACGATGCAAGACTAAAAATGATGTTAATGATTTTACCACTATACTTCATCAATCAGCTGTGCCTGCCTGAGCCATGCATATACACTATCATCCTTGTGTTCATTGTGATAAGTGGTAGCCTCTTTTCCCCCTCTTTGCCCCTACACGTTTTCTCTCTCTCTCTTGTATGTGCTCTTTTGCCATTTGTTTGTTTTAAGAGCTGCACTGAGGCAAATTCCTACCAACTGTGCTGACATGGCAGTGAAGTATTGAATTGAACAGGCTACATATATTTCTCTCTGGAGTATAGGGAGCATGTCAAATATGAAAAGGCAAGAGAAGTGGAAGGTAATATAGCTACTGTACTAGTTGTTTTAGTCATTTTCTCAAGAGTTTAAACTAAGCCCATAAACCTATTAAACTAAGCTAGCTTGATTAAGTCAACCAGTGAGGTTATGTCTGTCTCCAGAACAGTTCTCTGTTTTAAAAGCTTTGCTTACTGAAGCAAGAAGCTAAGCGAGTGCCCACAGTATAGTAGCATATTTTTTCGCTGTGCTGTGATGGCGACATGTTGTACATACCTCCACTCAGTCAGACTTTAGTAACACAACGCAGGGGGAGAGACTGAGGAGGATAGCCTGAGGATGGGATGGATACACCAGTGTTAGTATGGGATGGGGAGACATCAGGTAGGAGCTAAAGGGAGGGAAAGGAAGAAGGAGCGATGGATGATGGGAAAAGGAAGAAAAGCAGGGAGAGGAGGTAGAAGCAGAGGGGAGAGTGAATGGGATAGAATGAGCTATTGTATCTTCACACCATGAGAGACTGCAAGGCTCTGAGGACATAGAGTGTTGTGTGCTGTACAGATTGTAAAGCCCTTTTGAGGCAAATCTGCGATATTAGGCTATATATTGACTTGGGAAACTCCCATTATTTATTTCTTCTATGTCTCTGCAGAGGAAGTAAATGAATACTCAAATATAATTGCTAAATCAACTTATCATAGTTAGTTAGTCATACAGATGTTATGTAAGTTCCAAAGGGAATCAGTTGTTTGGTATATTGTATTAATACTGTACTGCAGTGGTTTGCAAAGTGGGGTCCAGGGATCTCCATGGGTCCTTGAGGGGGTTCCAAGGGGTCCCCAGCAAAAAGAGGAATCATTCATTTTGTCTACAATTCCATCTTAAAGTTATCTTTCCAAGTAACACAATGACATAATGTATGACTATTTTGGTAATTGATTTCATTCTCTTTCTATAATAAATAATCTATAAGCAAGAATATTATTAAATTGGGGACTGTGGTCCAATTTGTGCCAGTTTAGGGGTCCTTGATGTGAACATGTTTGGCAATCTCTGCTGTACAGTATACTATAGGGGGTGTCAAACTTACGATATGAATTACATTATAAAATGTAAAGGTCAGCACCACTATCTAATTTAAATTTGCATCAATAGTTACAGATCTAATAATTGCATTTGACACATCGAACTTTAATTTGTTAAAGGATAAGGCTAGTGTTAAGCTATATTTTTTACTGCCAATGACTGTCAACAAATAGCATTTAAAGGCCAAAACCAACAATGAGAGAGATGGTGTATTTGTTCAACATAGGTTGGTCAGTGGTCTGGTGTGACTTTTCCACTTGGAGGGGCTATGATCCTTAAGGTATATCCGTGTATTTTAAGCATTATTTATAAAACAGCATTTCTCATGTCACAGAAATCAGTAAGAGTAAATTTTGTGTTTTGGATGTTAATATCATAGTTTCAGTGATGTGTCTGTGTTTTTGCTTTACTGAGTATTTGTGGCAGCAGGTAGGGATTTGTGGAATTGACTCAAAATAAGCTAGTGTGTGTGTGTGTGTATGTGTGTGTGTGTGTGTGTGTGTGTGTGTGTGTGTGTGTGTGTGTGTGTGTGTGTGTGTGTGTGCGTGTGTGTGTGTGTGTGTGTGTGTGCGTGTGTGTGTGTGTGTGTGTGTGTGTGTTTATGGTAATTAAGGAACATATCACCCAGTGCAATGTGGCTCATTGACGTGTTTTTAACAACACTATAGAGCTCTATGGAACATGGCACAAATCCTTGTTAATAGGATCAGTTCATTGTTGGTTTGGGATTTGTTGAACATAATAAACATATAAAATACCACCAGACTTTTTAAATTGAATACTTATTAAAATTATCTGGGGACAGAAAAACAGTATAAACCATATGAAGTCTCTTTTTGTCAGTTACTCTGCCATCATCTTCTCAAGTTGGCCATCTCATCAAGTTGATGGCCACATGTTTACAAGCAGTGTAAACAATCATCAATCATTATACTTCAAAAAAATTCTAATATTACTGTGATTGAGAGGAAAATGTGCTTAAATTGCAATCAGACATATTGGTATAAAGTTATATCTATGATCTGTGATCAATGAATTCATGAGATTCCTCCAGAGGAAAGGAGAATGGACGAACTTGTGAGAATGGAGAGGGATGAAAAGGGTGGGGGTGGATAGAGGAGTGCAGAGAGGCCAAGGAAGATGGTGGTAAAGGGGAGAGCGGGAGTAAGAAAAGGGAAGAAAAAGGCTTGAGGATGAGGAGGGGTACACAGAAGTGAACAACCAGGGCAAATATTATCCCAACAACAATCTGCATGCAAAATATATATCAACATGTTTCAACTTACAGCAAAATGCTCTTACGTTTAGCTATTTTATTTATTTATTTATTTTAATTTAATTGTATCATTGGAAGCGCATGTTGATTTTAGATTGTCAAAAAATAATATTTGCATCAAATACAGACATATAAAAATGCAGTATGACATTACCAACATGTTGAACCTTAGGATTAAAAGGTACATGCATACATACATACAAACATACATACATACATACACAACGTGTGTGACACACACACACACACACACACACACACTCTCTTTCGCACACACACACACACACACACACACACAGAGTAAAACAGGAAATGTAAATAAAGAAAGAATATATAGAAAGTTTCATTGCTATGTCATATGAACTCAGAGACACATTACAGATAATAGTATGAACAGTATGAATACACAAACCATGAAACACCCTATAGTTATGCAGAGAGAGATGCACATTCAAAACATTAATAAGGATATCGCAGATGAACAGATTATACCATGCATTATCTAATAATGAAGGTCCTGTTACCCAAACAAAGGACATTAGTGAGACTTGGGGCAATATTGCATTATATGAAAAACATGGCAAAGTTACATGATTACTAAGATGTGGAGGGAAGGACAGAAAATGAAGAAATATGAGTAAAAAAATGACATGAAGTCTAACCATTTCTTAACTTGACTAAAACAATGAGTGCAGAAGTCTACGGTGGTTGAGGTAGCACTGACGTGCTGACGTTTACGTTAAGTGTATTGTTGTATTGTCTCACTTCCGGTATTCCTGTATCACAGAGTAGACACTAGTTTGCTCCTCCAGCAAAAATTTACTCAACTCTGCTTTATTGTTTAAATTAGTGGCTATTTGCCTGGATTGCATTTAAACTACACTTGCTTTGCTTAGCGCCCACATCAACGGGGCATAAGCATAAGCATTTGTTTGATTTACAACCCCAAATCAGAAAAAGTTGGGACAGTATGGAAAACACAAATAAAAAAAGAAAGTAGTGATTTCTAAATGTACTTTGACTTGTATTTCATTGCAGACAATGTGAACACAAAATATTTCATGTTTTGTCTGGTCAACTTAATTTCATTTGTAAATATACATCCTTTCCTGTCATTCAGACCTGCAACACTTTCAAAAAAAGGTTGGGGCACGAGCAATTAAGGTCTAGTAATCAGGTAAATTGGTTAAATAATGATGTGATTTGAAACAGGTGATGTCAACAGGTGATTGTAATTATGATTTGGTACAAAAGCAGCATCCAAGAAAGGTCTAGTCCTTTAGGAGCAAAGATGGGCCGAGGATCGCCAGTTTGCCAACAAATACGTGAGAAAATTATTGAAATGTTTAAAAACAATGTTCCTCAAAGAAAGATAGGAAGACATTTGCTTATTTCACCTTCAAGAGTGCATAACATAGTTAAAAGATTCAAGGAATGAGGAGGAATTTCAGTGCGTAAAGGACAAGGGCGCAAGCCTAAGCTGAACAACCGTGATCTCCGATCCCTCAGGCGGCACTGCATCAAGAATCGTCATTCATCTATAAGCAATATCACCACATGGGCTCAGGACTACTTTGGCAAACCTTTGTCAAGTACCACAATACGTAGTTACAGCCACAAATGCCAGTTAAAACTGTACTGTGCCAAAAGGAAGCCCTATGTTAACAGTGTCCAGAAGCGCCGTGGACTTCTTTGGGCTTGGAGGCATCTGGGATGGACCATCACACAGTGGAAACGTGTACTGTGGTCAGATGAATCAGTATTTCAGGTATTTTTGGGGAGAAATGAACGCCGTGTGCTCCAGACCAAAGAAGAAAAGGATCATCCAGACTGTTACCAGCAACAAGTCCAAAAGCCAGGGTCTGTCATGGTATGGGGTTGTGTCAGTGCCCTCGGCAAAGGTAACTTGCACTTCTGTGATGGCACCATTAATGGTGAAAAGTAAATAGAGATTTTGGAGCACAATATGCTGCCTTCAAGAAGACATCTTTTCCAGGGACGTCCATGTATATTTCAACAAGATAATGCAAAACCACATTCTGCACACATTACAAAGTCCTGGCTGCGGAGGACGAGGATACAGGTACTTGACTGGCCTGCCTGCAGTCCCGACTTGTCTCAAATAGAGAATGTGTGGCGCATTTTGAGGCGCAAAATGCGACAATGAAGACCCCGTACTGTTGCCCACCTTAAGACTTGTTTGCAGCAAGAATGGGACAAAATTACACCTGAAACACTTCATCACTTGGTGTCTTCAGTCCCTAAATGTCTTTTAAGTGTTGTGAAAAGGAATGGCAACATTACAAAGTGGTAAATGCTTTACTGTTCCAACTTTTTTTGAAATGTGTTGCAAGAACCAAAATAGGAATTTTGTTTTTTTGAAAAAAAAAAACCAATAAAAATCATGAGGAACACATTAAATTATGTGCTGTTGTATTGTCTGCAATGAAATACAAGTCAAAGTACATTTAGAAATCACTACTTTCTTTTTTTATTTGTGTTTTCCATACTGTCCCAACTTTTTCTGATTTGGGGTTGTAGCAGCTATTTGCCTCGATTGCATTTAAACTACACCAGTTATACTCAAGCACTTATAGCTATCTTCTCTTACAGCGACTGCCTCGCTGAGCTCACAATTGTTAAAACGCTGTTAGCTACCTTTATTTAGCCATTAGCAATGGCCAATCCCTCTCCTGCTCTCTCTTGCTCGGTGTTTCAAATGTTTAGCTTTCTTCCGCCTCCTTTAGTGATAATGACATGTAATAAATGCAGTTTATTCGCTGCTCTGGAGGCGAGGCTTAGTGACTTTGAGGCACGGCTCCATACTATGGAATCAAAGTCATATGCTTCCATACCTAGCCAGCTTAGCGTAGCTGGTGCGGGCCAACGTACTGTAGCTCCTGCTAGCAGTCCCCCGGCAGACCCCGAGCAGCCGGGCGAGTGAGTGACTGTCCGAAAGAAGCGTAATGCTAGCCCTAAACCGGGGAGTGCACATGACGGCGGTCGCTCTAAACCGGAGCATCTTTGCCTTTCTAACAGGTTCTCCCCACTCAGTGATACACCCGCTGAGAAGCCAACTCTGGTTAGTGGGAGCTCTATACTGCGAAACATTAGGATGCCAGCCCCAGCGGTCGTGTGCGTCCCTGGGGCCAGAGCAGGTGATATAGAATCTTATCTAAAGCTGCTGGCTAAAAATAACCGTAAATACAGTAAGATCATACTTCACGTAGGTGGTAATGATACCCGGTTATGTAAAACTGAGATCAATAAAATTAATGTTAAGTCACTTTGTGCATATGCAAAGACAATGTGAATAACTGGAGGGCGTTCTGGGGAAAGCCTGGTCTGATTAAGAGAGACGGCATTCATCCCACTTGGGACGGAGCCGCTCTCATATCAAAAACTCTGACCGAGTCTATTATCAGTCATTAACCATGACAACCAAAGGTAGATATTAGTAATCAGAGGTGGAGTGCAATGCGCTCCTCTGTGCTTCCGTTTGACCAGTCGCCCACTCATAGATTGCTTAAATCAAAGGTAAACAAAAGGGGCTATACTTAACCTAATTGGAATTAAAACAACCACTGCAATAACAGATAGATAGAACATAATAGGAAAATTAGATGTGGACTATTAAATATTAGATCTTCTAAAGCAATATTGGTAAACAATTTGATATTAGATAATCAAATTGATCTATTCTGTCTTACCAAAACATGGCTGGGTCATGAAGAATATGTTAGTCTAAATGAAGCCACTCCTCCCAGTCATATTAATACTCAAATTCCTAGAGGCTCAGGCCGAGGAGGGGGAGTTGCAGCCATATTTGATTCAAGCCTGTTAATTAATCCTAAACCTAAACTAAATTACAACTCGTTTGAAAGCCTTGTTCTTAATCTTCAACATCCAACATGGAAAACATTACAGCCAATTATATTTGTTGTTGTTTACCGAGTTCCAGGTCCGTATTCTGAATTTTTATCTGAATTCTCAGAGTTTTTATCATGTGTAGTCCTTAAGTCAGACAAAGTACTTATTGTAGGTGATTTTAATATTCATGTGGACGTTGACAGCAATAGCCTTAGTACTGCTTTCAACTCACTATTACATTCAATTGGTTTTAGTCAAGGTTTGGAAGGAAGTGTGCATAAGGCCGCGTACTGTTTTAACCACACCCTCAACCTTGTGCTGGCATATGGCATCGGAATTGAAGATTTAATAATATTTCCACAGAATCCTTTACTAACTTTTAATAACTTTTGAATTCTTACTACCCGACTATACAAAATTAGATAAAAGCTTC
The DNA here is from genome assembly GCA_023631565.1 of Gymnocephalus cernua. NCBI lineage: Eukaryota > Metazoa > Chordata > Actinopteri > Perciformes > Percidae > Gymnocephalus > Gymnocephalus cernua. The sequence continues at coordinate 27,545,748 of CM042441.1, read as the reverse complement.
TACACTAGATGCCTATCTGACAGTGCTATAGCTAAATTTAAGGAAGATATTCCAACACCATTTAACTCAATGTCATGCTTTAATATAACAGAGGACCTTTATGTTAACTTTAGTCCCCCCCAACTTGATAATTTTGTAGACAGTGCTACGGCCTGCCTACGGACAACTTTAGACTATGTTGCTCCCCTCAAAAAAAAGATGGTGAAGCAAAGGAAACTAGCACCTTGGTATAACTCCCAAACTCACAAACTAAAACAAATCTCGCGAAAACCTGAAAGTATATGGCGTGCCACCAAACTGGAAGAATCTTGTTAAGATTGGCAAGACAGTCTGAACACCCATAGGAAGGCCCTCAGAAATGCCTCTTTTCAGCATTGTAGCCAGGCTTACAGATAGTCACAGCTCTATTGAGCCATCTATTCATATAGCTCTGAGTAGTGACGACTTCATGAGCTTCTTTAATGATAAAATCATAACAATTAGAGACAAAATTCATCACCTTTTGCCCTCAACTTCTAATGGTTCAATTTAAACGCAGGACTGCTAGATTACTAGATATGATCAATACGTCTTTATTAACAGGTTATGTACCACAGTCATTTAAAGTAGCGGTGATAAAACCTCTTCTGAAAAAAACACTCTCGATCCTGAGGTCAACTATAGACCTATATCTAATCTCCCCTTTCTCTCCAAGATCCGCCACCCGTTTGGTGCTGCCAAACGGGTGGCGGTGAAGGTCAGGGGCCTCGATGGACCAGACCCAGGCAGCAGAGGCTGGCTCTGGGGACATGGAATGTCACCTCTCTGTGGGGGAAGGAGCCGGAACTTGTGCGAGTATCACCGCTTGTACCAGTTGGATCTGGTGGGGCTTACCTCTACGCACAGTCTTGGTTCTGGAACCATACTCCTGGATAGGGGTTGGACTCTTTTCTTCTCCAGAGTTGCACAGGGTGTGAGGTGCCGGGCGGGTGTGGCGATACTCACAAGCCCCCGGCTGAGCGCCGCTACGTTGGAGTTTATCCCTACACCTGCGGGTTGTGGGGGGGAAACTCTGACTTGTTGTTTGTGCATATACACCAAACAAGAGTTCGGCCTTCTTGGAGACCTTGAATGGAGTCCTGTATGGGGCTCCGGTGGGGGACTCTTTAGTTCTGCTGGGGGACTTCAACGCACATGTGGGCAATGATGGAGACACATGGAGAGGCGTGATTGGGAGGAATGACCTCCCTGATAAACCAGAGTGTTTGCCTGTTGTTGGACTTCTGTGCTAGTCATGGATTGTCTATAACAAACACCATGTTCGAACATAGGGATGCTCATAAGTGTACTTGGTACCAGAGCACCCTAGGCCGAAGGTCAATGATCGATTTTATAATCGTTTCATCTGATCTGAGGCTGTATGTTTTGGACACTCGGGTGAAGAGAGGGGCAGAGCTGTCAACCGATCACCATCTGGTGGTGAGTTGGGTCAGGGGGTAGGGGAAGACTCTAGACAGACCTGGTAAGCCCAAATGGGTAGTGCTCCAAATGGGAACATCTGGAGGAGGCCCCTGTCCGACAGACTTTCAACTCACACCTCCGGCGGAGCTTTTCGTGCATCCCTGTGGAGGCTGGGGGCATTGAACCTGAGTGGACAATGTTTCCATTGCTGAAGCTGCGGCAGGGAGCTGTGGTCTTAGGGTCTTAGTTGCCTGAAGGGGCGGTAACCCACGAACACCGTGGTGGACACCGGTGGTCAGGGAAGCTGTCCGACGAAGAAGGAGTCTTTCCGGGATATGTTATCCCAGAAGTCCCCGGAGGAAGTTGTGAGGTACTTTCGGTCAGCACCAAGGCGCTTCTGGAAAACCGTTCACCACCTCAGGAGGGGGAAGCGGGGAACCATCCAAGCTGTGTACAGTAAGGATGGGACGTTGTTGACCTCAACTGAGGAGGTAATAGGGCAGTGGAAGGAGCACTTTGAGGAACTCCTAAATCCCTCAATACTATGTTAGAGGCAGAGCTGGAGGATGATGGGGAATTGTTGTCAATTTCCCTGGTGGAAGTCACTGAGGTAGTCAAACAACTCCACAGTGGCAAAGCCCCAAGGATTGAGGAGATCCATCCAGAAATGCTGAAAGCTCTGGGTGTGGAAGGGTTGTCTTGGTTGACACGCCTCTTCAACACTGCGTGGAAGTCTGGGACAGTGCCAAAGGAGTGGCAGACCGGGTAGGCGGTTCCCCTGTTCAAAAAGGGGGACCAGAGGGTGTGTGCCAATTACAGGGGTATCACACTTCTCAGCCTCCCTGGTAAAGATAGTCGAACTTCGGGTTGAAGAGGAACAATGCAGATTCCGTCCTGGTCGTGGAACAACGGATCAGATCTTCACTCTTGCAAGGATCCTGGAGGGAGCCTGGGAGTATGCCCATTCGGTCTACATGTGTTTTGTGGATCTGGAGAAGGCGTATGACCGGGTCCCCTGGGAGATACTGTGGGAGGTGCTGTGGTGGGTGCTTCTCAGGGCCATCCAATCTCTGTATGACCAAAGTGAGAGCTGTGTCCGGGTTCTCGGCAGTAAGTCAGACTCGTTTCAGGTGAGGGTTGGCCTCTGCCAGGGCTGCGCTTTGTCACCAATTCTGTTTGTAATATTTATGGAGAGGATATTGAGGCGTAGTCATGGTGGGGAGGGGTTGCAGTTCTTTGCAGATGATGTGGTCCTGATGGCATCATCGGCCTGTGATCTTTAGCACTCACTGGATCGGTTTTCAGCCGAGTGTGAAGCGGCTGGGATGAGGATCAGCACCTCTAAATCTGAGGCCATGGTTCTCAGCAGGAAACTGATAGAGTGCCTTCTCCAGGTAGGGAATGAGTCCTTACCCCAAGTGAAGAAGTTTAAATACCGTGGGGTCTTGTTCGCGAGTGAGGGTACAATGGAGCGGGAGATTGGTCGGAGAATCGGCATAGCGGGGGCAGTATTAAATTCAGTTTATTGCACCGTTGTGACGAAAAGAGAGCTGAGCCAGAAGGCAAAGCTCTCGATCTACCAGTCAGTTTTCGTTCCTACTCTCACCATACCCTACCCTATCGTCATGAAGGCTGGGTCATGACTGAAAAAATGAGATCCAGGGTACAAGCAGCTGAAATGGGTTTCCTCAGGAGGGTGGCGTCTCCCTTAGAGATAGGGTGAGAAGCACAGTCATCTGTGAGGATCTCGGAGTAGACCGCTGCTCCTTCGCGTCGAAAGGAGCCAGTTGAGGTGGTTCGGGCATCTGGTAAGGATGCCCCCTGGGCGCCTCCCTAGGGAGATATTCCAGGCGTGTCCAGCTGGGAGGAGGCCTCGGGGAAGACCCAGGACTAGGTGGAGGGATTGCCAAAATTAGGAACATTCTGTGTCAAAACGAAGCTGAAAAACTATCATGTTGCTCAATTAAGTCCCTTAAGACTCTCCAGCTGATCTGACAAGAACTAAGGAAATGGATCATATTCCTCCTGTATTAGCTTCTCTGCATTGGCTTCCTGTAAAATCCAGGATTGAATTTAAAATACTTCTCCTGACTTACAAAGCTCTAAATGGTCAAGCACCATCATATCTAGAAGAGCTCATAGTACCTTATTGTCCCACTAGACGCTGCGCTCTCAGAATGCAGAGTTACTTGTGGTTCCCAGAGTCTCTAAAAGTAGAATGGGCGCCAGAGCCTTCAGCTATCAGGTTCCTCTCCTGTGGAACCAGCTCCCAGTCTGGGTTCGGGAGGTAGACACTGTCACTACATTTAAGAATAAACTTTGATAAAGCTTATGGTTAGGGAGTGAGGAGTTGCAGCGCCCACCTAGCCCGGCCCACCTGCTTCTCTGTCCCAGAAATGCTTGTTACTACCCTAGCTCTGGGGAGCTTACTCCCCGGAGTCCTTATGTTTTTTTTTCACCCAGGATGTAATCCTTGGATTAGGGTGGGACCAAAATCATGGTTCCAGCTGTCGCCTTGGTTCTGCTGCACTCCCTGCTGTGCCGTGCTGCGTCCTGCTATGTCCTGCTATGCTCTGCTGTGCCATGCTACGTCCTGTAACGCCCTTCAGTGCCCCGCTATGCCATGAACTACTACGACTACTATTTCTAGTCACTGTTTCTTTATCTTCATTGTGACTGTTACTGCAACTGTTCATCACACCCCCAACAGGCACCGCCAGACACAGCTTACCAAGAGCCTGGGTCTGTCTAAGGTTTCTTCATAAAAGGGAGTTTTTCCTCGTCACTGTCGCACTGAATGCTTGCTCTTGGGGAATTACTGGAATTGTTGGATCTTTTTAAATTATAATGTGGTCTAGACTAGAATTGTTGGGTCTTTGTAAATTATAGAGTGTGGTCTACACCTACTCTATCTGTAAAGTGTCCTGAGATAACTCTTATTATGATTTGATACTATAAATTGAATTGAATTGAGGTCGCTCAACACAGACAACTTACTGTAAGAAAGCACGAGCAAACACAAAACATAAGCACATGAAGAAAACATCTTCATCACTCTGACAATGCTTACATTGCATTTAGACAAAACAAACCAGCAGAGATTAGCTTAATCCTTCACCCACAACCATCACAATTTAACATATTTAAGAGACTCTTTACTAGACTATCATTTTATTATAAAAGGAGTCAGCTGGAAACATTCAAAAATGAGCTGCAGACACATTTTATGGAGCTAAAGTTAGCTTAAAGGTGATCTATTATATAGCATTTTCAGGTTCATACTTGCATTTTGTGTTTGTACTAGAACATGTTTACAAGCTATAATATTAAAAAAAAAACTTTATTTTTTCTCATACTGCCCATGGCTGCTGCACCTGTATTCACCCTCTGTATGAGACACTCTATTGGAGCGGCTGTCTCTTTAAGCCACCCCCTCCTGAAAAAGCCCTGTCTGCTCTGATTGGTCAGCAGTCTGCATCTAGCTCCTGTTATTGTCTCCATACAGTCAGTGTCCGACTTCAACAGAGTATACAGCAGGACTATGTATCATGAAAAACACCAATAAAGGTTTCTGAACCAAATACTACATAACCAGACATGTTTCAACAGTAATGTGACCCGAACTTGGGGAAATTGGGCTACATGTTAAAACCGCAGTACCTTAAAAAAAAAAAAACACTCCAGTCCTTCCTACCTGGAGCAGATGACCAATCATAGAAGCCAAAGAAGGCCGGCTTGGTGTTACGTGACACCGAACCGAAACTAGAAAAAACTGAACGTTTTAGCTCACAGGGATTTCTCTGAAATACGTTAACATCATTATTTGAAGCTCTGTATTTTATGTCAGCTCAAATCTGACATAAAATAAGGCAAATCATAATAGTTCACCTTTAATTAACTAGTTAGCCACAGCTGATAAATCTGCCAGCAACTTTTGTCTATTGCTGTCTGAAATCAAAGACCCATTATTTAAAAAAATGCTAAGAATTTGGTTTGTAAATCTGCCACGTTATCACTGTAAACTGCATGTGTATCGTGCCAGAGCATATTAGGTTTAGTTTTAAATGTTTGACAGAAACCTCTGTTGTGTTTTGTCAGACTTGCAGTGTTTCTGTATTTGCATGTTTTCCTATTTGTATGCAGTGAATGTGCTGTCAAAGTGATGAATGAGCTTCCTAATTTGCTTTTGTTTTTCCATTCTTATGAGTTCATTTGAATGTGTTTTCTTAAGTTAAAATACTCACTCTTACATGTTAACTGATTAACTGCTGCACATGTGGGTCCAACACTGAACTGAGGATTTGTTTGGAACCTCCTAGATTAATGTATGATGGCTTCAAACTAAGCAATGTATACAATACTAATGCAGGCTAATGAGAAACGAAGGCAGAGCTGTATACTAAACAAGTCTTAAAGGTGATCATTACATGAGCATGTGTAAACTCTGAGCTATTAGGTAACCTTTATTGAACTTGAAGAACTCTGAACAATAACACTGCTTATATAATATGACAATTCACTGGGTACCAAATCTAGATTCTTACTAGACTACAAGGTTTTTAACATCACATTTTCCACTCTACTGTATAACCATGATCAACATAATCGATAAGTTTCACACTATCCTAGGTCAACATGATTCTCCTCCTGACACCATTGTACACCAAATACTAGCCTAAACACCATCGATCATTGGAGAAAAGAAAAGTAAAAGAAAAACAGACTGTACGTGAATGTAAGATAAACAGAATGAAATCATCTGGTGAAAAGAGAGTATATTTAAGGTGGTATGAAATAATGAAATAGCATGTTGGTGGTAGAACTCAAGGGAGAGGGATTGAAAAGGGGGGGGGGGGGGTTCTCCACTCTGTTATGGTGCAGCATATCTCCTTACATCAGTGAGCTTCGAAGTAAGATGCAAGAGTTAGTTCAGGCCAATGGTATCTGTCTGTCAATGAAAATAACCAATACTCTTTTTACTGAGGAAAAGGAGGAGGAGAACATGGAGAAAAAGACAGAGAGAAAGGGAATTATGGGGGGAAGAAACAAGGGGAGACAGGACAGCAGTCAGAGAGAGCATAAAATACAAAGCAACGCAGTGATTAATGCAACATTTCATTCATCTATTCGACCTCCACCAACTCACTGATTAGGTTTCCCTATGAAAGGGGAGATAGACGTGTACAGTATCGTAATGCAGTGTGTCTGCTGCCTTTGGAAGTAATGCAGTCAGGAGGAGAGTGTAATGTGCAGTCTTGGCCTTTGGAGGCACTCACAGCACTGCACCAATGTTTACTCCAGCTACCTCTCTGCAGGTTTTTTTTTTCCTTCTCTGAAAGAGAGCAGGCAGTGTTCTCCTCTTTGCATTCTAGCAGGCAGGGCACTCTCTCTAATCATTTATCCGATTTTGTACTGAGACAGCGAGAAACCTTAACGAGTTGCAGTCACACAAAGACAGAGTTGTGGTGGGATTCTTTCTTGGAACAGAAGGACAGTACTACTACTACAGGCATCAGCCCGACCATGTCTAAAGACAAAGGGTTTATACCTTTTCTGAATGGCCACTGCTGCCAAACAAGAATGTAGTTATTGGGCGATTGTGCAAACACCTAGATTGCATTCAATGAATGATATTTTGACAGCCAATAGCATTTTTTTTTTAATCTTTCTTTCCAAGGTTAGGGAAAGATTGTGGCATATCAAAATGCAGTGTTTCTTATATCTAGTAAAGTGTTTTGAGGGTGGAAATTGTCCTGGCAGATAAAATAAACAACTTGAATGATGCTAACTTCTGACGTACTAATTTACTAACTAACATTTACTTGTACGTCTACACTTACGCAGCAAACTTTACAATTAAAAAATTAAGATTCGTCCTGCCCAATAACAAGCAAAAAGGACCAAGTATGAGTAATTAACCATTTCAGCTTATACTCGTAAAGTGTGTTTGGCACTTTTCTTGTTTGGTTTAGATTATGTCTTTGTATGTTGTACATTATCATCATTTACCTCACAGAAGGTTAGATGTGTGTCACTTCACTGCATGGTTAGCAAAATGCAGCCCACTGTATCAATATGAATCAATAATGCAATCAAACACCAAGCCCTGACCCAAAATGCTTTGCTGCACCGACTCCCAGAATTCCCCTGTCCACTGTTTCCGTAGCAACAGTGGGGAGAAAGTGAGAGAGCAAGAATAAAAAGAGAGAGTAGAGGAATGGTGGGGTAATGATCAAAGGGCAGGAAAGTAAGACTGATTAGGACTAATGAAATAAACATGACATACAAATGATCAGAAATACTAAAGCAATGAGCTAAACAAAATCATTTAGAACACTTCAGCACATTTCCATTTCTAGATAGACAGATAGCTTTCATAAAATAAATGTAAATTTACATATGTATTTACGCTTGTCTAGTCTTAACGACTACTCAAAGTGCTTTTACATAGTACAGGAACCATTCACCATTCACGCACATTCATACACTGTGGCCGAGGCTGCCGTACAAGGTGCCACCTGCTCATCAGATGAACAATCACACACATTTACACTCCAATGCACAGCATCGGGGCAATCTGGGTTCAGTGTCTTTCCCAAGGACACTTTGACATGGGACTGCAGGGCCAGGGATCGAACCACCAACCTTTCAATTGGCAGGTGACCACTCTACCACTGAGACACAGCCTCTCCCATAAAACCATGACAAAGCTACAAACCACAGGAATCCCTCTGGCAGGGGCGAAGCAAAGGTGGATGTTGAAGAGTTTTGCATTAATAGGGTTTTTTGTTACAGTGCTATCAGTTTCATCAGTCTCATTTCAGTCTTTTTTAACAAGTAGTAGCTTGCGCCCCTGCCCTTGCTCATACAAAAGGAACCAGAGCCAGGAAAAAAGCAGAAGAGGAGCAAAAAGGTTGCACAGAAGGAAAAAAAGGGCCATTACGGTGCAATGCTTTCCTTTTAGAATGCCTCACGTCTTTCGTTCTTCCCGCCCACCGCAACCATAGATCTGATAGAGTTGGGTTACAGTGACAGCAATGACATTACCTCTGTAAGTAATCCCATGCAAGTACAGCACAATCTGTAATATTGTCAGCGAGAGGTCGGGAAGAAGGAAAGAGAAGTGTCGTAGAGAGATTGGAAGAGAGCCCTGGTGGCACTTTTAAAGCAAAAGCCTGGCAATCATCTTAAAATGTGTGTGATTATGAATTCTTGAGGTGTGCTTGATTTATCTTGTCAAGAAACTTGATCAGTCGCACTGAGACGATAACTTAAGATAAATAAAGCATTACAGATTTTTCCTAGAGGTGGTCAGCTAATAGACCCAATCACAATGTTTGTTTACAATAACTTCCAGGTAGAAAACTCCTTCGTCTTGTACATATAATTTAACGGCGCTGAGCAAAGGGGGACAATGAACAAGTGGATATATTCTCATCTCATTCATCTAAAATACATATTTGATGGTTTCATATGTCAACACTTTCACTAACGTTAGGTTGGAGACCTAATTTACTTGTTGGGCCATAGACTAAAGAACATGACACTACCCAAAGTAGCAGTCAGTCCGACCAGCGGTGAGTTTGCCGATTCCACATATCTCTGCAATTCAAATCAATGGCCAGATGTCTACCCGGAAGTGATTGTTGTGTTAGTGTTGTCACAGTGATTCGGTCTATATTTTTCCAGTGCATTTGAAGCTTTTAGAGCCAGAGGCCATCACAGCATAGAAAACAGTGCCACCACTATGCTTATCACCACAGCCCTTCAAAGTTGTTTGATACTTACCTGAATGTGTGCTTTTGCGATTAGAGTTGTGTCTGTCTTTCTTTCTCCCTGCTCATCTATCTGCTAGTCTGTCAAAGAACCTGCTTGATTTTATGTGTTTTTTCACTTGAAATGCAAACGTTAACCGTCTTGTTAGCTAACGTAAACCTTTGAAGCACTACAGCAGTCAGTGTTTCAGCCCAGCTAACTGAGAGTCACACACGGCTAAGCAACAAAATAGATAGTTTTCATATGAAAATGCGATGGGAACGTTTTAAAGCACTTTTGTATATCCGTTATACAAAATAGTTCCCTGAAAGATCCAATCAGCCAGAGCCCTAATGCAATGGTTTGAGCCAATCAGTGCTCTCTGTTGGCTGAGCTGTAAAAACTGACCTGAGCTCAGTTCCAGAGAAAAGGACAGAGGAAACCGACCAAACAACCAATCAGCAACCAGCTCTCACTGGCATGGCCGGCCAAGAGCCAACCAGTGCGCAGCAGCCACTTTCACTCTGGCAGCTTTCACAAAACACATTAAATTCAATCCCCATCTATTTTGATTTTTTTTTTTAAAGATTCACTCAGTATTTAGGTGAAAAATACTTTCACCCAAAGAGTAGTGTAGAGTTTGCAAACCAAAGTAGTTGTAAAGTTCTGTCCACACATAAAGCAAAGTATGGAAAGACCAGGCACCCTCTCCCCAAAAGCAGTCTGGGAAGAAGACCTCCCTTGCCAATTTGGAACCAGGTTGACTTTTGGGCCAGAGTGCTTTCAGGTGGGGGGTGGGGGGAGGGGGTGGGGGGTGTGGGGGGGGCGGACAGACGTGACGCCCCCCTATCTGTAAGTACCAGAGTGAGAAGAGACTGGGTGAGAGGTGGAGAAGGAGGAGGAAGAGGAGGAGCAGGAGGAGGGGAAGACAGCTACACACGAAATACAGACACACAGAAAGGGACGGACATACAGACAAAAACAAAGAAAGAAAAAATAGAGAAACAGACAGACAAACAGACAGATGGATAGTGTGACACAGACCAACAAGAGCCAACGTACAAACGCATGACCTGACACAACCTGGGGAAGGAGACAGTAACACAACAACAAAATAACAACAACAGCAACAGCACGCATCACACATGGACCCGCACTGTGAACTTTAACCTTTACCCCCACTCTGACCCCATGACCTGTTGTCCCTGCTGGTTACAACATACTGTAGGTGTAAAAAGGGAAGGCATATCTCTTTCAAACACACAGTAAACAGTACATAGAGGCATGCAGTTAGTCACACAGTCATGCTCGCACACTCACACAGTGTTGTTTTTGATTAATAAACTCACTTATGGAACAAAAAATAAACTATAAAATATTATCTTCAGCAATCACAGTATATTGTGCCTTTACAGAGAATATGATGTGTAACTATGGTATTATATATGTGTCACATTTCTGAGCTTGAGATAAGACAGAGAATAGAGAATAGAATTTTTCCAAGCACATAATAGAGAAATCATCATGCAAAGAATAATTGGATTTGAGCAGGAAAACTCCCTTCTGTGTTAATTAATGTATTTGTAATATTTGCATATTTGCTATTGTCCACATCCAAATAAGCACACAACAGTAACCATTTTCTCTGTTTTACTAACTTGCTCCTCTCAATTTAAATGTTCTGTTCACTCTCAAGTTGTCTTGCAAGCTCATTCAACCTGATAGAGTGTTTTAGTGATTAGGTAGTTAGCCACAATTTTAGCCAAGCGTAGAATTAGAGTAGGTACATTGTGATCGGCTGTTTTGCCACCAATCAAATCGCTGGCAGGAACATCAGGATCACTATCGGATTATCACCAGGGAAGTAAGGCTTGGCCACACCAGAAAGTGTCACAAGAGAATTTAGTTGCCTAATATTTGGTTCAAGAAGCTTAATGATGTAGTGACTACTTGCAGAGCTAAGTAAACTGTATAGCTGTTGAGCTAAACGTTAACTCAGTAGCCAGCCAGGACATGAGCTAGTCAGTCATAATAGCTAATAATTCTGTGATGTTGAAATGCCAACGTGACTAGGCCCATGGGAGAGCACTGAGATAATGTAAATGGATGGATCAGGCACTCACATAACTAGCTCATACAGTTTTGGTTGGATAAATAGTTAAACCTTTATAAATAATAATAATTTCATAATAATGACAAAAAGGTGATGATAATTTCTCGACAAAAAACATGCTTGTAAAAATAATTTTTTTGACGGGACATGTTGCAGTATGTATTGCAGTGCTTAGAATTAGCTGTGTGCTACATTAATTTGACAAGACTAGCATTAATGAAATGTAGCAGTAGCAAGTGAGCTAATAATAGTTTAATGAACACTACTGATAATAAACAGTGAAAACATATCCTACATACAGTAGACAGATGCACTCTTTATCATGTACATTGTCAATTATTATGATAATCCCTTAATAGAGGATTAACTCATAGTTAATATGAACAAAACATTAGTGTTGATTAAAAATGATTCCTTGAGAACCAAATAAAATGGATGTCAATGCTCAGGGGTCAAGCCTTTTGTGTGTGTGTATGGACAAAACACACACACACACACACACACACACACACACACACACACACATACACACACACACACACCATGCATATGCCCCCCCCCACCCTACACACCACTATTATTCACTTATAATGCCGAACCACACTTAAAAGCTTTACAATAACAAGCAACCTGCATGCACCTTTATACATTCAACGTGTGTGTGTGTGTGTGTGTGTGTGTGTGTGTGTGTGTGTGTGTGTGTGTGTGTGTGTGTGTGTGTGTGTGTGTGTGTGCGTGTGCGTGTGCGTGTGCGTGTATGTCTGTTGTGAGGCTTCATATTGTCTGGCCTGCATTTTGTGTTTCTGGGGTGGGAACTCTTTTCTTTTCAACTTTGTCACTTTATTGTGTGATTTTGGTATCTCTCTCTTGTCTTCTAATCTACTCCGCTTTACTGTCATGTCATTGCCCTACCATGCCTAAAGGATATGTACACCAGACGTTGCAAGAAAAAGACTAGGAGAATCATTAAAGATCCAACCCATCCGGTAACAGCCTTTTCTCTCTGTTGAAGTCAGTAAGAAGGTACCGGATACAGGCCAGCACTGATGGAATTACATTTCAGTAGAAGTTTACAAATAAAATGAATCTATTTAAGTATTGATTGATTGATTGATTGATTGATTGATTGATTGATTGAGTGATTGATTGAGTGATTGATTGAGTGATTGATTGATATCTTATTCTGTGCAAGTGCTGTATGCTCTATTCCCTCCTGTCAAATTCAACCACTGTTCTCTTCTGATTCCTATTTTGCTGTAGATGGATAAAAACACTAACGTATTGAATTAAATCAAATTGATTCAGCCAATTAAGATATTATTACACAATAACCAAGTATCTAGTTTGGTTTAGTCCAGTTTAATTTAATCTATTTTGGTATATTCTTATCTAATGAAGTTTGGTTTAATTTGAACTATTTTAGATCAGTCTAGTCTAAGAAAAAGTAATCTATAGTCTAGTCTAGTGAGGTTCATTCTATTTTCTTTCCAATTCATTGTAGTCTAATCTAATTTAATGTCATCTATTTCAGTCTGATATAATATAATCTGGTTAAATCTAATCTAAATTAATTTAATTTAATATAATATAGTTTACGCTTATCTAACTGAATCTAGTCTAGTATAGTTTTATTAAGCCCATTCAAGTAAAGTTTGAATCTAGTCTAATGTAGTTAAATCTAATCTGATCTATTATCTTATATTTAATATAATCTCTAGTCTAGTTATATTTTAGTCTAATATAATATTTTCTAATCAGTTTTAATATATCCTAATGAAGTGTAATCTAATCTAATCAGTTTGTCAGTTCAGTACAGTTTCCCAGTGAGTAGAGCATGTATGCTTTGTGCACTGTGTGGAAGTGTTACCTCTGTGTGTCTACGGTTTGATCCAGGACGAAGTGGAGTTAACACTGAGCTCCTGCTGTAACAGAGGCCCCTCCAGCCTGTACCAATCCTCTCCCAGGGAGGATGTCACACTGCTGGACTCTGAACCATCTGTGTGTGGGTGTGTATTTTGCAGTTTGTGTTTGTGAGTCAGGGGAAATAGTATGTGTATAGAGGAGTTTATAGGGTTTTAAAGGTGAATGGTCAGGGGTTATATTTGAAAACAACATTTATTATTTTAGTGTTAGCAGGTCAAGGTGGCACAAGGCAAGATACATGTAGAGGAAATTAATGGAAATTAATGGAAGTTGAGGAAAACCAAGAGGACAGACAGCGAGCAGAGACATGATGAAATAGTAAGGGAAAACAAAGGGAGAAGATGAAGCAGTAGGAGAATAGGGCGGGAAAAAAAATGGAAAGTCAAAGGAGGAGTTGGTCAAAAAACAAATGTGAGAACAGAAATGAGTCACAATAGAGTGTCGGGAGGAGAGAGAGAGTGAGAGAGAGAGAGAGAGAGAGAGAGAGAGAGAGAGAGAGAGAGAGAGAGAGAGAGAGAGAGAGAATGAACAGTTAATGAATTATAGCATAGAAAAGTGAGAAAAAGAAACTATGGAGTGGCATAGAGTGACAGACTGAGAAAGAGAGAGACAGAGCACAACAATGAAGTAGCCTGATGTGATGACTGAGAACAAAATGAGTCATCTGATCTGGCTATTCTGCCAGATCAGATTCAAAATACTGCACATTTATACAAGAAGAGTTTCATTTCAAAACAAGACATCCAGAAACAGACTTAAACATTTATAGCATTCAAATGTTGCAAAAAAAGTTCAAGTAAGTGCATGATGTAGTACTTTAAAGGATGAGACTGGCTATATTTTGTATTTCTCTTATTGTCAAACAAATTCCATGAAAAGACCAGAATTAACAACGTATCTACTAACAAGTATTGTGTGTGTGTGTGTGTGTGTGTGTGTGTGTGTGTGTGTATACAAAGCCTGATAGATATTTTTCTCTGTCTATTAAAATAACATCAATGAGCCACACTGTTGTAATGGGTTCCTTCATTACCACAAAGTAGCATGTCACTGTAGTTTATTTTGAGTCAATCTCACATACCAAATGTGTACAAATCCGCCAATGAAAATAGTCCCCAATTTCTGCCTGATAGAGTAATGTCTGATAATAACAAAACTATCCACCTGTTTTTAGAAATTGCTTAGCCTTTTTTAACAGCTCAGTGAGGCATTCTTATGCACAGCATTGCTTTAAGCTAAATACTAATATCAGCATGCTTTGATGAGGCCACTTTAGGTAAACATATTATGCAATTTAATCCATTTAAAGAAACTGTCAAAATGTCTTCTTACTTCATAGGTTTTTTTATTTTTTCGGTTTGCATAACAGTGACTGACTAACGTTTCGATGTAAAGTTACATCTGCATCAGAGTCCTTGGAGAGTCTTTGTTTCTTTCATGGGATTTGTTGAAAAAATTATATTGTAAAAAATAATAGTATAACATCAATGTTATCTGTATCCTAATACCTCTCTGTTTCAAATATTATATGTAACATTGCAATCCCAATAAAGGACAGTGTTTTGAAATGAAACAGTTTAGCTGTATGTACACAAAGAACTGTCTCAGCTGATGAACATAGAATACAGCAGACACAGGTGACCAATGTTATCCTGCATGTAGTGCTGCTGAGTGACTGTTGACCCACCTCAGTAAGAAATCATCTGCACAATCTGAATATTGCATTATTTGACCACAGTTCACAAAGCAAGCTGTCATGAATACTTCTGTGTTACAGGACAGTAAATCCAATCCCTTTAACATCAGCGAATATGGCAGTGCTGCAGCAGCCTCTGCAGGACCTCTGCAGTACAAATGCAGGATAAGTGCATGAAGGGGACTTCTTCTACTACAGCTGTAGTTTAAAGGTGAGAATGGTTGGATTAAATATCAATGCCATTGATATGTTATTTATGCCACAGGAGCGAGCTCTTCATGTTGAATGGTCTGAAGGAAGTGAGCCTAGTGGTCATGCTGAGCTGTCACACAAAATGATAAAGGGGAGTGGGGGGAAATGTAATATGTTGTGTGTTTATGTGTGTTGCTGAGTCTCAGTTTAAGCTTTACATAAATGCCTCTTAAGTACTTTTATTTTAAATTACAATTATTCGCTACATATTTTTTACGTTGTCTGTATGGTGTGTGCGTTACTTCGTGGGGGATATGGGGGTCACAATACCATGAACACCTTTATAGTGTAAGGTGTTCCTATTATTTTGTCCACCACCTGTATGTATGTGTATGTATATATATATATATATATGTTTGGAATATATGTGTCTGATTGTTACATGTTTTTTGCACACTACACACACTGTCAGCACATATCAATCAGGACCATGCATCGAGCGACAGCCCACTGCTGTCACTCAAGTACCACCCTACCCCCGCTCCTCCTCCTCCCTCCTCAATCCTCCTCCTCCCCCCCTCCGCCCTCCTACCTTTCCGAACGTTCCCGTCTGTTGTGCGCTGGAACTCCCCGGCACTCAGTAGGAAGCAGGCCCGGTCATGCGGGTAGCGCTCGCGGCTGGTGGTGGAGCCAAGGCCCCCGGTGGCCGGGCTACGCTCATCCCCAAGGACCTGGTCAATGGTGGGGCAGTCCTCATTGGCCAGGGCAGCATTAGCTGCTGCATCGCCATTCTGCTTGGAATCTGGGAGAAGAGACAGTGGAGGTAAAGAAAAATAGTGGTAGAAACAGGAGCAGAGAGAGAGATAAGAAAGAGGAGGAAAAGTGAGAAAAGATGGGAAGGAGAGAGGGAAGGAAAGTCGTGGTGAGAGGGTTAAGGTAAAGAGGAGAGGAAACATGGAGAGGACATGAAAGGATTAAAGAAAAGAGGAAAGGATCAGAAAAACGGTGCGAAAGAAATAAGGAGAGGAAAGCAGTCATGGAAAGGAAATGGGAAATGGTGAGAGAGGAGAGGAAACATGGAGAGGACATGAAATGAAAAAATAATAGAGGAAGGAATCAGAGAAAAGAGAAGAGGAAAAGAGACATGGAAGGGAAATGGGAGAGGGTGAGAGAGGAGAGGATAGAAGAGGAGAGAAAACATGGAGATGACATGAAAGGAAGGAAGAACAAAAGAAAGGATCAAAGAAATGAGGAGAAAAGAGAGGAAAGGGGATGGAAATGAAGAAAGAAAAAGGAAAGGATCAGAGAAACAAAAAGAAGAGAAATGAGGAAAAGAGAAAAGAGGAGAGGAAAAGAGACATGGAAAGGAAATGGGAGAAGGTGAGAGAGGATAAAATAGGAAACATGGAAAAGAGAGGATACAAAAAATATTAAAATATCAGATAAAACAAAGAAGAAAACAGAAAAACAAGACAGAATGTCAAAGCGATGTGAAAGAAGGATGGGGGAGTTGCGAGAGAGTGAGGAGGAGGAGGAGGAGGGGATGTAGAAGAAGAATATATTAATGGTTGGGGGAGGAGGAGTATGCAGGGGTGGACCCATTGAAAGGAACAAGGTAAGGTTGAGAGCATAAAAGCAATAAAAATGAAGAAAGAGAGATAAGAGCGGAGATGGTGAGGAGCAAGTCAGAGGAGGACAAGGAGAAGGGATTTGGAAATGAGATGAGAAACAAAAGTGGGAAAATGGGAGATGAGACAGAAGTGGGAAGAAAAAAATGATTAGGAGGTAAAAAGAAAATTAAAGAGGGTAAAGAGAGGATGGAGAAATGATAGAAGAGAGAGGGAAAGAGCGGGGGGGGGGGGGGGGGGGTGGAAAGGAACGTTAGTGCCTTGTGATAGCTATCCTGATCACATGACCAACACACTGCAGCAGAGCAGGCTGTAGACACATACACACACACTTTAGCACTGACCGAGAGGGACTAAACAGACGAGTGGGAGAACATACTACAGTACACACACACACACACACACACACACACACACACACACACACACACACACACACACACACACACACACACACACACAATAAAGGGAGATGGCTACAGGGTGTGCAGTGTTTGTAGGTTTCAACACAGCTGTCAAATCTAATCTGATATGATTTACAGCTCAACAGTTACAGATACAGGCCAGGGGGTTGGACACACACACACACACACACAGGACACACGTTTGCACACGATGAACTGGTAACAAGACTTAGGGTCGGGGGTTATTCTGGAAAAGAACTTGCTCGTACAACATGTTGTCCAACCACGTCAGAAATCAAAAGTGTTTTGTTGTTGTTCTGAACGGCCATACTGGAAAGATAAAGTCAGCTGTCATAGAGATGAGATATTAAATATGGGATATGGAATGTCTCTCCTGTAAGACATTTAAGTTCAACTACATTAAAATGTTTTGGATACTCTGGCTCTCCACACTGTCAAGATTCATAAAAGTTGATGTCAAAGATTTGATGTGAAAGTTCATAAAGTTAAACTACGCATAAAGTTAGTTCACCCTGGGAGCAGAGGTTAACAGTTTGTCAATGTTGAGATTACAGCAGAAAAAAACATTGTGCCATTGATGCTGTGGTTTGTTCAGGGACTTAATGGGCTCAAATGCATTTTCACATCTTTAGTGCAAATTTCTAAACATACAAACATATGACATACATCAATGCATGTGCAAAGTTGAAGTGCTCAAACACAAACACATTCACTTACTCAGACACACACACACACACACACACACACACACACACACACACACACACACACACACACACACACACACACACACACACACTTGTGAATGAGTGCAGATGATGGACATGTCAATTAAAACAGCAGAGATGAGATGACTTAGATCAATGTTTGGACAGGCAGAACATACTGTATATTTATATAGACCCAATCCAGGATTATCTGAACAAGTCAGCCTTGGTGGTACTGCATCTGGCTGTGAGAGGGAAGAGATGGATTTGTCGAGAGAAAGTAATAAGCTTTCTCGTCCCATCGTAAATTAAAATCTATTTTAGTGTACTTCTCTCTAGGAAGAATGAGGACATGCAGCAAGTTATTTACAGCTTCAAAACCTGTTAGATACACACTTCTGCCATCAACTCAGTGCTTGAAATCTGACCTCTGGTCATCAGTTTGATGAGAAACTGAGAAACGTGGATGGTTTTATATCATTATTTTTATTAAGGGGACTAAAGTCCTTAACTTTAGAATCTGAAAACTCTATAAGTAGGAAATTACAAAAGAAAAGATGATATATGATACAAATGTTAAGGAGCTAAGATGTGATATTGGTTCAAATTAGATCCATGATTCAGAGGCCTCTGTTTCATTGACACCGTTCAAATTATTGTTTAAACGATTAACCAACTAACAGATTACTTGATTGAAAGGAGGCACATATCTTGATCACTGCTTATTTGTCTGCTTAAGTCAATTATCAAGCAAAAACATCTATCTATAATCTGTTTCCAGCTTCTCAAATGTTAAGGATTTGCTGCTTTTCTCTGTTTCAGGTCATTGTTAAATTGCTAAACGACAGTGGGCACAACTGGACACACAAGTGCTAAACTAACTACAATCTGCACAGCAGCAGTTCATGTGAATCCAACTCTAGTTCGTTTTTCATTGCTTAAACACAGTTTTCAAAATTCTACACACAAAACTCTTACACACTCTACACATCCCATGGCATTAACCACAATGTGCACAACACTGTGGATTTACAGCACTTTGTTCAAATGCTAACATACTGCTGTCAAAACTGTTGACCACACATTCAAAACAAAATAGATTTCAGTCTGGTGCATTTCAAACACTGCTGATGGCAATTTTAGCTGAAAGCCTAAGCAGGTGTCTTGTTTTAGACTAGTTAGTGAACATATACGGTATTTATACAGAGAAAGCTCAGAAAGCCTTTTTTGTATACAAACACCAAATAAGAATGAAACAATTATACATTTGTACCGTTGTACCGTTTGCGAGAAACAGGTAAAAGAGCAAAGATACCAACATGTCCAGGTAAGATGTCTGAGGTTATATACACAGCTATAAAAAAAGAGTGAAAAACACTATACTTTACTTTTCAGAAAGTAATGGAGGTGAAAGCAATGGAAACACCACATGTATTAGTATTTAGAGATGATGCAGACATCCAGTGTGATGAAGAAAACCTGCTGCATTATGCTGGAGAGGCAGGATTAGTCACACTATTCTTTGTTATTGTTATGTACCTTTAGTTGTTTTTTTTTTACAGTAATTCCATAAATTACTAGAGACAAAATACTATATTGAAGCAAACTGCTGATTTTCAATCCTTCTTGCTTACCTTACGTAAAAATTGGTATATTCCATCAAATCTATATATTTTCTTTAAAGAAACTATTGAGTATTGTGAAGTCATTTCAATTGTTCAAACTGTAAAGATGGGTTGTTCATAGTGTTTGGCTGCACTGAGCCTGTTTTGAGACGTGTGTTAAGAGTCGTGTTGCTTGGAATGAGTTTTGCAGGAGATGTGAACTGTTTAGATCAGGTGACTGTTGGTAGTGCAGACTGTAGTTTGAGTTTTGCACATGTGGCTTCAGTTGTGCCCAGTGTCGTTTAACAATCGAAAAAAACTGTAAAATTCTTGTGTAGCTGGGCCTTTACATTCGGATGCTGAACTTGAATTAAAAATATGGTACTTTCAAGGCTTCTTTTCATTTTGAAAGACTTTACAAGGTTTGCTTTTTTCCATCAAATCCACACATTTTATGGACTTTCAAGGCCCATTGGAACTCAGTTCTGTTCCAGCACTCACCTGCCCTGTTGATCTCGATGATCTCCTCCTGTGCCAGTGGGCAGTCTCCAGTACCCATAATGCTGCCTGATCCCACCATGCCTGGCCCAAGCACATTACCCATCAGCCTGTGTGGCGAGGCGGTTGCCATGGCCAGGGCATCTGGCTTGCAGTAGTTGGGGCTGCCGGGCTGTGGTGCTCGGGGGATGTGCTTGTTCCTTTTCTTGGGGAGCTTCTGCTTTGCCATGGCCAGGGAGTAGTACATGCCAAAGTTGTTGACGATGACGGGCACAGGCATGGCGATGGTCAGCACACCAGCCAAGGCGCAGAGGGCACCCACCAGCATTCCTGACCATGTCTCAGGGTACATATCCCCGTAGCCCAGCGTGGTCATGGTCACCACAGCCCACCAGAACCCAATGGGGATATTCTTAAAGTTGGTGTGGGCTGCAGCTGTCGGATCATCTGGGTCGGCACCAATACGTTCGGCATAGTATATCATGGTAGCAAAGATGAGGACGCCCAGCGCCAGGAAGATGATGAGCAGTAGGAACTCATTGGTGCTCGCCCGCAGAGTGTGGCCCAGGACCCGTAAACCAACAAAGTGGCGAGTCAGCTTGAATATACGCAGGATACGGACAAAGCGCACCACACGCAGGAAACTCAGCACGTCTTTGGCTGTTTTGGAGGAGAGGCCACTCAGCGCCACCTCTAGGTAGAAGGGCACAATGGCCACAAAGTCTATGATGTTAAGGGCGCTGCGGAAGAACTCTGCCCTGTCAGGGCAGAAGACAACACGCGCCATCACCTCAATGGTGAACCAAATGACGCAGACACCCTCCACATATGTCAGCCAGCCATCTGTGACTACCTCATAAACAATCTGCAGGGTAGAGGAAAAAACAAAGGGTTAGTTTATTTTATAATGCCTTTACTCATTTATGTACTCTCAAATCTGCCAACTTATAGGACTGCAATGCTAGATCGCTGCAGCTTTCCTTTCACAGTTGCATTAACATCTCTAATACTAAAGAACAATTCAGTAAAACTTCACTGTACCTCCTCACGCGTCACATTTCCAAATGTGACGTTCTCTGTTTTGTTGTAGATGGTGTTGAAGGCTTGATGGGTCTCCAGGCAGAAAGTGGAGATGGAGAGGAGGATGAAGAAGAGCGAGCCAAATGCCACATACTGCAGAGAGAGAAACAGAGCGGGGTGTTACAATTTTACAATTTGCACATCAAGCATACATCATCTCCTTTTATTCCAGCAACACTAAAGAAAACTGTCACATCTGCACACAGACATTTTTCTGGCCCCTGGTTTAAGCCTTCGTCATTAGTATTTAGGTATTCATGTGTAGTATGTGTAAAGCAGTGGTTATGCCAACAGGCTGCATATAGGGGGCACCAATAACACACTAAAGAGAGTGGAGGAATGCTGTTAATTCAGTCCTGACTGCTGCAATCCCATTGATAACAGCACAGTCAGAGACATAGAGGAAGGGAGGGAGGGAGCGAGGGTTGATGGATGGAGTGTAAAAGTAATGAGGTACACAGTGTGTGTGTGTGTGTGTGTGTGTGTGTGTGTGTGTGTGTGTGTGTGTGTGTGTGTGTGTGTGTGTGTGTGTGTTTGAAAGACAGAAAGTGAAAACATAGATACACAGTAAAAAGATAATAAATGGCAAAATGGACAATGGAGGAGTAAGGAGATGTATGCATTACTGTGAGCAAGAATATGAAAGCACACGTCATGTATCATAGAATGTATGTAGATCTGACACATGTAGGTTGATCAGTCTTTTTTCCATCATCATAAGATCAATGACCATCTATTTGTTGTAGACCACCGATAAACACACACCCACATACACACTCCATAAACCTTGCAACTGGCAAATCATTCATATATTTTATGTAACATATTATCATTAATTTTCTGTACAGTGTACAGGCGTGTGAAATAAGATTTCGTTTTCTCTGCAGCATCCCCCTGCCCCCAACTATTCTCTCTCTCTCGCTCTCTCTCTCTCTCTCTCTCTCTCTCTCCCCACCTTCCTGTGCTCCATGCTGTGTGTGGAATAGCAGTCGTCTTCCTAAATGCTGGGATAGATGTCAATTTTCATTCACACAACGTTCACACAACTTGTTTTCTAAACCCTTTTTCTTCCTTTTAACCCTGATGTTTGTTCTCCCCACTGCAGATGCGGAGTTGCGTAGATACTTACCACATCAATGTTTCACTATCAGTACATATTTTAGCTTCTTCTGAAACTTTGAAGAAAAGGTTGATGCGAAGAAACAGCCCACCAAAGATAGTTGTGATATCATGGTGGGGAAAGCACAGTTACGTATTTATGGCGACAAAACATGCAGTAGAAAACTAACTTGACATACTTATAAAGGTTATATGGCTAACATGTATGAAGAGCATTATAAGCAACATTCATCTTTTTCTTCTTCTTTGGTTTTCGTTTGCTTTTTGGCCGTCGGGGAAAAAACTCCATAACAATCTTAAAGGAATTATACTTTTATAATACTACTTATTATACATGTAAGCATACACTTGCCTGTGAACACATCCATCAGACACAGAGCAACTTTAGCATTCATCAGTCATGTTTGTGTCCTCATGATGAATGTCAGTCCAATATTCTCTCATTTTGAGCTGTTTTTGGTCTCCTCAGTCTATTTAGCTGCTAAATGCTTAAGTAAGTTGTGAGCCAGAAATACAAAACTCACCATCGCTGCTTGCGCTAGGTTAACTGGTGAAAGAGCAGTGTACATTGAGATGGCTAAAACATTGGAGAGATTCAACCATATATGTTCGAGCCTCAAGGTTCAGACAGGAGGTGGAAGCGCCCGAAAGCACTCTGAAGCGCTGCCCGCTTCTTTCCAGAGCCCATGTTAGCCAATTGACAGGACGCTCCATGAGATCACGAACTGCAACAAGCCATAATTTTGGCGTCCTGTCTGAACCCAGCATCAGTCAGACCCAGAATCAGATATGGGGTCCGTTTCAGAAAGCAGGTTTAGTGAAAACTCTGAGTTTGTTAACCCTGAGATGAGGGAAACTCTGGGTTTCTGTTTCAGAAAAAGAGGTAACTTATCCTCAGAGTCAGTAACTATGGTAACTGAGCCTGTGAACCTAACCTGGTCGGGAGCAGGTTTTCTTCAAGAAACCTTGAGTTTCTCTCAGTCTCCTCCCCATTGATGTATTAAGAGAACGCTCCTCCCTCTGACACAGCGCTCTTCATTTCCTCATTCATTCATTCAGTCTGTCTCAGGCGCATTTTAGCGCAGTCTGTTATGTCAGCATGAATAAAAAAAACATTGTTGTTTTTGTTAGGCAGACTTTAAAACATTGTTTTTCCTCAGAAGATCCCATTGATGAAGACGCTGTATTACTTCGCAGGGAGTTAAACATACGTCGGGAGATGATATTGAGGCCCCGACGCATTTTAATTTCCAGATAACTTCCTATTTGAGTGGTATCGTTTTTCTTCCCAGTCTATCAGTTATGTATCCTACATAACCTTATCCGTCCTTATATCACTAACGTCACCCATCGTGGACATGCTCTACATCTCAGCACATTATTTGTGTCACATTACAGTTTTCTATACAATATTGGTGATGCGGAGCATTCTAGTAAAGCCACTGTATAGCAAAGCGCCATCAGAAGAGATTGCTCTGAAACGTGCTATAAACATTAATAGTCTTCCCTGGACACAAACCAGTAAGAGCCATTAAAAAGGAGTTCCACAGTATTGCAGGTGAATGATGTAGCCCAAACCCTTTGAAATAAAAGATTATGAAGTATAATTATGTTGATGACGTTTTTGCCCGCAGTATTGCACCTAAATGAAATAGATTATAGGTTCAATTTCACCAGTAATATTAGGCTATAGTTATGATTAAATATGATATAGGCCTACATTATATTGGAATATACGCATTTACTCTAGCAGCAATTTTCTCCCATGGAAATTCTCTCTCTTTTACAGCAGCCATTGTGTTGCTTTTTTAAAGAAATACATGTTCAAACTCGCTGTATGTGCGCATGAGTATTTCCGCTGACCTGTTTGTGGTTGTTGCCATGGTGAATCGTAGTATCATGGCTCCATTCATGCTGCCTTTTTATTATGCTGGTGCACGCGCGTGAACCTACTTCGAGTTGATTGAACCAACTCATATCAGCTGTTCTGGAACCGAAAACTCAGAGTTTCCCATCTCAGGGTAAATCAACTCAGACATCAGGGTTAGACTCTGAGTTTGTTAAACCTCCTTCCTGAAACGGACCCATGGAGTCTGTTGTGCACCACAATCAGGAGATGTATCGTAATGGTAGGTGTAGTTAGCATCTTTTATTGTTTATGTTGTTTGTTAGCTTGTTAGCTTGTTAGCTTGTTAGCCTGTTAGCTTGTAACTGGCAGTGGCTGATAGCGACGATGGCTGCGTGTTTTCGCTCTCTGTACTGACAGTCCGCTCTGCGCTGGAGTTTTCAGGTTTCTTTGTTGGCTTTGCTGTATTAGAAAGTGATTGGTTTACACATTAGTGATGTGCATAATCAAGCTTGCCCAAGACACGTGAATCTCTGATTTTAGGGAAGCGCACAGACAACTCCCCTTCAGGAGAGGAATGTGAAAGCACCTCTTTAGTCACAAGTTTTACACAGAGAAAAGTCAGTATAGTCAAGGTAAGACATTTTAAGGGACATAAAAACATAAATGGTAAATCAACTGCATT
This sequence comes from Gymnocephalus cernua, assembly GCA_023631565.1. Taxonomy (NCBI): domain Eukaryota; kingdom Metazoa; phylum Chordata; class Actinopteri; order Perciformes; family Percidae; genus Gymnocephalus; species Gymnocephalus cernua. Next base: position 27,521,037 of record CM042441.1, on the reverse strand, counting down.
CATATAGTGCTTTTCTAGTCTAAGTGACCACTCAAAGTGCTCTACAATACAGGCACCACTTTGGGGTTCAGTATCTTGCCCAAGGATACTTCGACATGTAGACTGCAGGGGCCAGGGCTTGAACCATCGCCTGCCAAATTTGCAGACAACCGCTCTACCTCCTGTGCATACATAAGAAAAACACTTTTTGAGTGGAGGGGATCTCAGCCCCAATAATGTTTCTCTATAATCAGACTGCTAAACAATGTAGACTATTTGGGTTGGTGGGTGCTACAGATAAATAAAATTGTGTCATCTGCATACCTATGAAATGTCACACCATGTTGTTTAATAATTTAGCCACATGGGAGTATGAAAAGTGAGGATTGATCCGATAAATTGGACATTTTGTCATAGCAGGAAAAGCACGGGTGTAACTGGCTCCGTCAGACACCACCTACCAAGAGCCTGGGTCTGCTGAGGTTTCTTCCTAAAAGTTTTTCCTTGCCACTGTCGCACTAAATTCTTGCTCGTGAGGGAATTACTAGAATTGTTGGGTCTTTTTAAATTATAGTGTGGTCTAGACCTATTCTATTTGTAAAGTGTCTCGAGATAACTCTTGTTATGATTTGTACTATAATTAAAATTGAATTGAATTGTGTGTGTGTGTGTGTGTGTGTGTGTGTGTGTGTGTGTGTGTGTGTGTGTGTGTGTGTGTGTGTGTGTGTGTGTCTCTGTGTGTGTCAGGTCAGTGATGAAGACAGACAGATGAAGTCTTCCTTTAATCCTTAGGGAACACATCAAGTCCCACAGCTTATTATCATGGTCTAATTTAACACTGCTATCTAGAGCTGCCCTGGATACATACACACACACACACACACACACACACACACACACACACACACACACACACACATACACACGCGTTCTTGAGCATTTTCAGGGTGTTGGAGGTATTAAAAGCAGATACAGGGATACAAGGATGCACAGCATAATTATCCCTCGTTTATTTTACAACTTGCTTTGGCGAGCTCCTTCTTTAACTGGATGCTGCACATTTTAAATTTCAATCTTTTTTGGTCGGTATCAAAATTTGTATAAATTGAATATAGGCTACATGTGACTTTGCTGCAGTATTGCTTACCCTCTAAGTAATTTAAATTAAGTATTATTTGCAGTTTACTGATGCAGGGGAGTTACCCGTGCAGTCCTTGGAGTAATGGATATAAAATGGTATATGTCATTTTATAATGCAGTATAAATAGATGTCAGAAAAATGTGCTCTGGTTTATTGGTATTTCTTTAAACCAATCACAATCGTCATGGGCGGCGCTAAGCTCCGCACAGAACCACTGCAAAATAGCCTCAAGAAGTAACTTGTTTTGGTGGAAAGTATATGTTCAAAAGTTGTTGTCCAACAGAAAACTCAGATTGGACAGCTAGTCTAGCTAGCTGTCTCAATCTGCGAAAAGACATGCATCCAGCAAAATTTCCTGCGGCACCGGAGCAATCCCGGAAGTGGAACGTCATGGACATAGACTGCAACTAGCTTGACCAAAAACTCACTCAGGGTGCAGAACCTCAGAAACAAGCATCTGTACAACAGAAGACAGAAGAACAGAAGTTTTTTAAATGCTAGCATCAGCATGCTGTGGTGTTTAGCGCTGTGGCCTCACAGCAAGAAGGTTCTGGGTTCGAATCCAGGCCTTTCTGTGTGGAGTTTGCATATTCTCTCCGTTTCTGCATGGGTTTTCTCTGGGTTCTCTGGTTTCCCCCACCACTAAAAATATGTTCCCCTCCCCCTCCCTAACTAGCTGATGTGTGGTGAGCGTCTGGCGTCGTAAGGCGTTGTATGGCTGCCGTGCATCACCCAGGTGGGTGCTACACATTGGTGGTGTTAGAGAGCAGTCCCCCCCCGAAGCGCTTTGAGTGTCTATGATAAAGCGCTATATAAATGTAATAAAATAAAAATAAAAAAAAGTAAAATAAGTGTCAAGTTAAAGGAACACGCCAACTTATTGGGACATTAGTTAGACAAGTCGATACATACCCTTCTCATCTCCGTGCGTGTCGTAACTCTGTCTGACGGCTCCACTGGTAGCTTAGCCTAGCACATATCCTGGAGGTAACTGGTTCCAACTAGCCTACTGCTCCGAATAAGTGACAAAATAACGCCAACATGTTCCTATTTACATGTTGTGATTTGTATAGTCACAGCGTGTAGTAATTTCAAATGACCGTGCTTCCCTCCCTCATGTCCCCCTGAGATGAGAGATCTGTGTTGTGGGTCTGGAAAAAATCTTCCGATGACGTAAAACGACGATTTTTGCATCATCGGAAGATGTTTTGCCCAGAGGCAATGGACTACAACCAGTAGTAGGAGCTACTTCCGCATGTTTTTAACCCGCCCATAGGGGGTTGGACTGTCATCTTCATCCGAGGGTTGCCGAAGCAAAACGAGTCCACTCATTAGACAACAAATTGGACTACATCCAACTTCAACGAAACTCCCAACGCAAGTTCAGAGACTGCTGTGTTTTTGTTGTTGTGGAAAGTTTGTGACTGTTAAATGCCGACCATTCTACCTTACACACAAATTTATACTTGGTGTTTACTGCCCACCAAGCGCTAATGCTAGTATGCGTTAGCTGAACTTTACGGTGCCTATAATGTGTGTGCACTAAATGTAGCCTGTTTCGTATGTCGATTTTATACAATGTCGTTTTGATATATTTTAACTGTGTAACACCAATTGAGCGTATAATAATAAAACACACTTGAGTTGCGTTGAATGCTGCCTCACTGTCTGTCTGTAAACGGTAGGCGTGGCTTGGGAGTGGACTGTAAGCAGTGAAGCAAGTGCATTCTGGGATTTGGTGTCTTTCATCCATATGAGCCAAAAACACATTTTCTGGCTTATCTCGGCCTAGAAGGCACCAATTTCTAAAAGAAATTCACATTTCTACTACATAAGTGACCCAATTTAAAGATTTATTCGTCTTTCCAATGGTGAAATATCCCTTTAAGTAAACAAAAATACAGAAACATCTGTCCACTTTTAAGGGAAAAGAAGAAAAATCAGTTTGGACGACATCAAGTATGGATTAGTTTGGATCAACAACAATTCATTTCCAGGAAAAAAAACTGCTGCTGTGTGTTGCTGTTTAACTCCGTTCCCCTTCAGGAAACAACAACAAACTTCAAGCTAGCAAGCTACATGCTGAAAAAGGCAAGTTTTGAAGAAAATGTGGATCGTGCAACAAGGCCCTGCTTGTTTCTTTCAGGGAATGATTGTAAAGATTTACAAAGCATCCACTATCTAATTGGGACAATTTGAGACCGATTGGCGGGGCTTTGCTATTGACAAAATACAAGGCGATACCCTGGTAAGTGTAGTGTTATAAGAGCAAATGACGTTTTACTGTATTGTGTGAACAGTTAACTTAATTTAATATTGTATGTGGCTTCAACCCAGAGCACCCTGGCAATGCGAGACTACTTCCGGGTAGGCAAATAGTTGTTGATTTGATTTGCGGAGATATGTGAAATCGGCAAACTTGTTTATTTCTGTTGTTACTTTCAGCTTAACTGTAACATTTAAAGATATATAGTTAAACACGGTGGTCCAACCTATCTTTTGTTTCTACTGTCCTTATTTTCTTTACTGTGTGGCTTTGCTAGTGTCTTTTAAAAAACAAATCTAGCGTTACCAACATCTCACTGCCGGTTGGACTGACTGCTAGTTTGGGTGGTATCATTTTATTTAGTCTTTGGCCCAACAGGTAAATTAGGTCTCCAACCTAATAATAGTGAAAGTGTTGACATGTGAAAGCATCAAACATGCATTTTCGATGAATGAAATGAGAGTATGTCCAGTTGTTCCTTGTCCCTGTTTGCTCCGCGCCATTAACTTGTATGTATGGAGAGCAGGGTTTTTCTACCTGGGAGTTATTGCAAACAGTGATTGGGTCTATAAGAAGGCCCAATAAATATAACACACATCTCACATCTACATATGTGTTATTTACAGTAACCGACTATTCTCATGAACGGGTTCGCATGATATCGTACGGAAACTTATGCACAACAATTCATACAATATCCTACAGAATTATGGAGAATATCAGCTGTTCACATGATGAACAGTTAAGTTTAGCGGCTTTAAAGTTAAATTCAGGCAAGAAATGCTAACTGAGAGCCTGGTACAGGGCACTGTGAGGGGCTGGTGGTTTCAGAGGCTGTTGCAGTTGGGTTTAGCCGACAAAAGGTGACGGTCATGCGGGCACAACAGTTAAGTTTAGACATGAAAACGACTATTGAAGATTACAAAAATATTGTGGTTTGGGTTAAAACACTGGTCCCCTTGAGTAGTACTCTCCAGGACACAAACAACCGATTTCTGGGTGTAAGTCTTGTGTTTTCCCCTTAACTTCTTCTGGGTCCCCCACTTTCTTCTTCCACAGTCAATGTGGTGCATACATAAATGCATAAATAAGTGGAATACATACAAATTACAGTGCATTACTTTTCGTTGCTATATGTACGAATGGTTCATGGGAACCTAAGACACAAGCAACACTGGAGTTTATCCTGCTCTTTCTCCTCCCTTCATACCTCCCTGCTCCATCACATTCCCTCTCTGCTGTCAGTCATACAGAATAACCTAAATATCTTTCCTTACCTCCTTCCCTGGACAATCTCCTCTCCTTGGCTTTCTCTCTTTAGCTTTTCATCACTGACACCTCCTCCTTTCCCTCTTGTCTCTGCTATGTTCTCCTCTATTTCTGTCAGTCTTTTTATACCTTTTTCCTTCATATGTGCTATTCCCTTTATGTCATCTCTTGATATTGTTAGATCTCTACTTATTCAATCCTTGTTTTTGTTCCCTTTTTAATTATTTATGTATTTTCTCTCTGTGTGTATGTAATATGAAAGGGATTGCTAGTAGTGACAACCCCTGACAATTATTACCCAACTCTGCAGTTCTTCTTCAGGTATCTTTTTAGCCACCGTTAGCTTTTTGTTTGGTTGTGATATAAGACACAACCATTTCCAGCCAAAAAGAGCCAGCTACTTTTAGTAGAAAAGCTGCCTAGCACCAAACATTGACAAAGTTAGCAATTGGCTGGCTAACACATAACATATCTTATATCTGATATACCAGCTATTTGAGTGAAATAAATAAATGTACCATTATGAAATAAAAATACCCTGAAATAAATAAATGTGAACCTATGAAATAAAAGTCCCTTGAAATAACTAAATGTGTACTTATGAAATAAATGTCCCCTGAAATACACAAAAGTAAAACCTATTAATTTATATATTGACTCATTTATATATTTACATATATGTACATATTAATTGCCTCATTTATTTATTTCAGGATGTATTTCATAGGCATATTTATTTATTTAATATTGAATAAAATGAGACCGCAAAGCTAAAAGAAGAGTAAATATTGGACTTACTTATAATTCTCATAAGGAGAATGGAAATGACTCAAAAGTATTGCTAATGTTGCTCTGTGTCTGCTAGATGTGTAAATAGATAATTATTGCAAGCACATTTGTAAAAAACAAACAGCAGACAGACAGAGTTAGTGGCTAGCTGGTGAAGAAAGTTCAACACTTTGCCAGAGATGCTCATAAGTCTCTGAGCTAGAGTTCAAGTCAAGTCTCAAGTCTTTGAGCTAGAGTCCAAGTCAAGTCTCAAGTCTTTAAGCTAGAGTCCTAGTCAAGTCTCAGGTCTTTGAGCTAGAGTCCAAGTCAAGTCTCAAGTCTTGTGATTATAAAGAGCGTTGTATCACCTGCTGCGTTCCATCCAATCTGCCAGCGGGACGTAAATTATTACGTAAATCTACTACTAGAAGTTTGGCAAACAAACGCTCATTCATCTCTTCACAACATATAGCGGACGACAGTCATAACTAACCTGTAGGTCATGGCTTTTTAGCCCCCTAATGGCCAAAAGTCAATTAATGCGGCTATATACAAAAAACATTTCTGACATGTAACTATACTATTGTCACACCCCGGTCTGGGGTCCGTTTCAGGTACACTGTAAACCCGAACAGTACTGCTAACTCATAAACTATACAGGTACAACAATCAAAACCACATATTTTGTTAATACAACTATAAACTACTAAGTCCTGTAAACGACGAATGTGCTTTTAATTGTATGTGGATTAATGCTGTTCAGTGTATATCAATACCTTAATGACAACTTTTGAGTAAACAGGGATATGTAACGTCTGACGTCATCTGCGTCTCGATGCAACTGGCTTCGTTCAAAAGATGGCTACCCGATACGAGCGAGTACGCGGCTAGTAGGTTTAGGTAAAATCGGCTAAATAATGCCGTTAACGTTGGTCTTACACCAGTCATCAACCTTGGTTGTGTTTTTAAAGTGTGCCGCTGCTGCTTCTGATAACTGCTGTCATGTGGTAAGTAAAAATAATGAAGTTTATTTTGTCCAGTGCAATGAGAGATTGGAGCTAACGACTAAGTTAGCTAGCTACATTTTCAGTTGTAACGAGTAACGTTAATGTAACTTGTTATTTAGCAGTCACGTTAACCGTAACCTCGTTATTTATTTATTATTATTTTGTTATTTTATTTTTATTAATGCGTTTATGTTACTTCGTTAGAATAGCAGTAAGCAGACTTTCTGACAAAACCCGGTATGATGCCCCCCAGAAATGGTGTTTGTAGTTAAGGTTTTTTGTGCCCATGGACTCACTCAACCGATACAATTGCAAACATAATTTGTAGGAGTTTTTCCATCAATATTTTGCGAACTAATTTTTGTTTATAAGTAAAAAGTTAAATTTTGTGTTCAAAAATAGCAATTGCTTTTTAGCTGGGCTAACATGATTTTTTTTTCATCATTGTTTAGGCGATTGTTTAGGCGATTGGCAGTCCTACTGAATTTCAAGGTATGGTTTCAATGTGATTAGCTATCCATTTTTGGTTGTATATTGATTTTGAATTACTTAAGAATATAGTAATTTAAATGATTATACAGGCATCTCATGGATTGCCATTTAGGTCAATAAAAACGTGTGCCAATGCATTGAAGAAATGTGCCTATGAAATAGATTAATGAATATGTTAATCAAAAACATAATGTGGCTGCGAAATAAATCATTAAATAAATGGTCTAATTTGTCATTTAATAGTAATTTACATTCATAATTACACTTATCTTTTACACTTATTATATTCTGCTGTCCCCCGTCCCTCGGTGCTCATGGAGGGGAATACTTCAGAAAAGGGGGTTAGCTCATGACGAAAACAATGGTATATATGATCAAAGTCCGGGCACTCACGATTTATCAGAATGTTGCTGCATGTATTTCTGTAGAAGCTACTCATAGTTAAGTGCCCCTACCTACAAAAGCATTTTAAATTGAATACAATTTTGAAATAAGAAAACCCCCTTATATAGATTAATGTGGGATTATGAAAAATGGCATTGGCATATTAACTTAATATTGATTTAAAAGGCATTCCATTCATTAGTTATCCTAAGGATGTATGTCTATTAAATGCAAGGTAAAAACAATCACTCACACTAAAAAGGTTATTTACATTGCAGGATACAGGTGATTCAATGGAGTGGAAGTGCAAGTTGTGCTCTGACCTCAGACACCCGGGCAAGATTATTTAGGCACTATCGTTTGCAACATAGCCACTACTCAAGAGTCAGTCCTCTATCATGTATGTACAGTGATTGCATTTGTACTTTTCAGTCATTTAATGCATTGAAAACCCATGTGTCACAGTGCCATGTTGACGTATGCAGAGTAGATGGCATCTCCGGAAATAGTGGAGCATTTGACTCAGATTTTTGGTGAAGTGTCATCTAAGAGAAGGAGAACCTTTGTTGAGAAAAACGACCCCGTGGTAAGGCCTGTCGAGTATGTGCTACAACCTGGGCACACAGCAGTACACATTCCCATTCTTGAAATGATCCAGAACATGTTCAGTCACACTGACATTTGGGACAAAATTCAAGAGACAAAGATTGCAGAAAAGGGTCATTATGAGAGTCACCAAGATGGCTCATACTTCAAAGACAATGAACTATTGTCTTCTTCAGATGAGCTTAAGCTACCACTCATTTTGTACATTGATGATCTTGAAATAGCTAATCCACTTGGCACATCAAGGAAAATTCCTAAACTGTGTTCTGTCTACTGGGTTGTTGCTGATCTCCCCAGTAAATACAGATCAGCCTTGCATGTGATACAGCTGGGAGCATTATGCAAAGTGTCAGACATTAAGGAGTTTGGTCCTCTCTTACGAGACATCCATACTCTTGAACAAGATGGTATGTTCATTGAGTCCATTGGTAAGCTAGTAAGGGGCACAGTCATGTGTGTGGTGTCCGATAACCTTGCAGCCCATGCATGATCAGGTTTCACACAGTGTTTCAGAGCCAAATATTTTTGTAGATCCTGCACAGCTACTAGAGACAAAGTTCAGTCTCATGATGTTGGAGGTGGAACATTTTGTCTGAGGACAAAAGCCAACCATGACAGGGATGTGCATGCTGTACTACAAGGGGATAGTCAGGATCAGTTTGGTGTTAAGGGAAACTGTGTCTTGAGCCAGAGTCTACTATTTCATACAGTCACTGGCTTCCCACCAGATGTGCTGCATGATCTGTTTGAGGGTATTGTGCCTGTAGAACTGGCCCTTTGTATTAGAGAGATGATCTATCGCAAATACTTCACCCTTGAGTATTTAAATGGGAAAATCGCAACATTTCCATACTAACATACTGAAAAGGTAAATAAACCCAAGCCTGTTCCAAAAATATTTGCTGATGGATTTGAAAGAGATAGTCAAGTTAGTACTCTGCCCGTCATTTACTGAGGAATCCATTCAGTATTTACAGACCAAAATACAGGATCATTGACAGATGCTGCAGGAGATCTTTCCTGGTTTCATCCTCCGCCCTAAACATCACTACATTGAACACTACCCAGACCTCATACGGTGCTTTGGCCGTCTCGTCCACTTGTGGACGATGAGATTTGAGGGAAAACACAGTATCTTTAAGCGTGTGGTACATGATATGCAAAACTTTAAGAATGTTTTAAAAACAATGGCAAACAGGCATCAACATATGGTGACTTACTATCTCAGTGCCCCATCATTCTTTAAACCTTACCAACAGACATCAAATGTCTCATCTGTGATGGTCTCACTGCTTCCCAATGTTGCAAAAGCATACATTGAACAAATAACAGAGAGCTACATGATTTAAAGTACATCCAAAGTCAGCATTGATGGAATGGATTATGATGTAGGAATGTTTCTGTCTGGCAAGGGAGGGCTGCCTCAGTTTTGCAAAATTGAGCAGATTCTCCTCGTAAATAATCATGTAGTCTTTCTTGGCAGAGAACACAAAGCAAACTACATTGAACATCTACGGTCCTATGAACTTTCACCAGGACATTTAACTGTTCAGAACATCTCAGAGCTCAATGACAAATCACCTCTCTCTGCATACAACACACATGGAAGACTGTTCATCACACTGAAAAGATTCATTTCACTAAACTAAAATGAGGTTGCATCTTGTGCCTAAAAATGAAGCCCTGTTGATTGTATCACACATTTTAAACATGTTTTTCTAAGTGAAAGGCTTCGTTGGAGGGAGAGAGGAAGAAAGGGGGAGAGAATTATCTAGAAAGAGTGGAGACAGATATGGAAAGAGAACAAAGAACAGCACAGAAAGACAAAAGCCGAAAGGGTGCTAGAGAGAGAGAGAGAGAGAGAGAGAGAGAGAGAGAGAGAGAGAATATGTGACAGATAGAAAGAGACATGAGAAGATATAAAATGATATGTATGCATTGTGAAACAATACCTTATTTTTTTTATAACAGAACGTTTATAACAACTCCAAATCAAGATGGCTGCTCCCCAGAATTTGTGCTCCGTGTATATGTTGCTACAGATGTTGCAATGAAACTCACTTTAACTGAACGTCCAAAATATGTAGAAGAGCTGATGAAAATGATGCAAGGGAAGTTCAAGCCAAGACTAGACTTTGACTTTACTCTTCAATATGAAGACCCTGATTTTGATGGACAACTAAGTGTTCTTGTGGACATTGCAGAGCTGCCAGAGAAGGGCACTTTGAAAGTCATGAGATCTGAAAGTGATGATACCTCCACTGCAAGTTCAGACACAGACATACTTCCACATATCCTTTTAACACAGTGTCAGAAGAATTGGCCAGATTCTTTCCCTGTACCTACATTTTCCTATGAAGTGGAGCACGTTCTAGAAGAAGGAAATGCTGCGTTTGAAGCATCTAGAAAGACAATTTCATTGACAAGGGCCCAGAAGCACAACGTCTTAGAACGCATGGCCAAAACGATGCACAGCTTCAAGCCATACCAAAACAAAAAAGAAGTGGGTAAAGCAGCTGAAGCTCTGATTGCAACTCATCCGTGCCTCACTGAGCGTGGAAGTGATACTGGGTGGTATGGGTGGAAGGTCAATTTGAAGTACAAGATGGGGAATTATGACTCAAAGGTAGCCAGTGCTGGATGTGCTGAGGTCTCCATCAACACAGGGAAAGCTCAAACAACCCTGAGAATGAGCATCCCCATGCCAACATTAAGAGAGCCCGACGTGCAGAGGTGAACTTCTTACCAAACTTTCCTAAAGGGGAGACCCAAGCAACTCTAGAAGAAATTAAAGTACAAATCTGTCAAGAGGTTGAAAAGACAGAGAGAAACCAGCTTTTGATCGAAAAGCTCATGCACTCAACCTTTGCCCTACATCGCAAAGAAATTGTGGAAAATCCACAAGTGAGAGACTCCTTTGAGAGCTGGCCAGCACTACTAATGCAGTCACAGGTAATAGAAAAGAAATATAATTATTTTTTTCTCTGGCCCCTATTACATTTTATCACACGCTAAAAATGGATTTTCTGATAAATTCATATTTGAAAATCTGTATTTAATATTTATCTATTGCTGTGGTTTTTTTTGTCTGCATTCTGCAGGTGTTTGCCGAGTTCCATCGCCTTACAAATATGAACCTTCGCAACCAATTCTACTGTGAGCTTGACCGACACACACCACGACTGATTGCCCTGTATAGGCAGAAGGCCTCAATGACAGGAAAGCCAGCAGATTTGTTGAGAGATTTTAAGGATGTATGACCTCCAGGTGAGTATAAAATAAACTTAGACACACTCTGGCCCCTCGTGCCCTCCCACTGTATCTGCGTGAGGATGCCTCTGAGTTCTTCAAGACCTGCAATGTAAGTACTAGCATATATGTCAGTCACTACAGTATTGACAGTATGGGAAACCAACCTTAAAGTGCAACTCTCGCCAAAATGCATCCTAGTGTATTTTTGTGAATGTACGTGAGTCAAACTTTAGTTTAAAAGCATATTTAGGACAGAATCGCCACTTTTAAGATTCACCGTATTCTCGTTTTTGGGTCAAATGAGAGCTAGGGGCACTCTCATGCTAGCCTCAAAATAGCTATTTTCAAAATACTAAGAAGGCTCAACATAACATGAGACTTAGCTTGAAGTATCACCAGGGGCTCTACACATTAACGCAAGCACTGACAACATTCTTTGTGTACACAGATTTACTAAAAAGAGTTTTTGAACAGCTCACAGTAGCTCTTCTTGTTTTCTGGCCGCGGCAATATTATCAGTCAAAACGAGAGTTTAAACCTCACATTTGAAATTATTCTCATATTTTGAATTGTTTGTCATTTGCAGCAGGGAGATGAACCAGATATTCCTGACACCCCAGTGGCTCTCCTTACCATGGTCACTGACAGCACTTCTGCAATCCACTTCAACCCTGAGAGCATTTCTGTTGTCATTGAAGATGACATTGTTGTGAAGGATCTCCCCCAGTTGGCTGATGGGTGCGTTGTGTTGTTTGGTCTGATTTATGCATTGAATTTAGAATATCCAAAAAAAGTCATCCACACATTAACCTTTATTCAGAAAATAGTGATGTGTCTTGATGACAACAAGCCACTCAAACCGTGCCTACTGAATCTGAAAAAATGAGTTGTTCAAAGAGTGAACAAAGCAAGAGCTTTGAATGCAGACATACATTCACAGTCAATCCTCGTATGTGCCTCTGTCAATTGAAGTGATAATGTTCGAGATGATGTAAACCAAACACTGGATTAAGTGCATTCCTTGATGCAAATGTTCATATTAAATGTATTTTTTTTATACAGTTTTTATATTCCTCTGCCTTATCGACCTGGCCTAAGAATTGCACTTTGATTTTCTGTTGTTGATCAACCATTAAATATTGGTTAAAGTCCAAATTAGCATTCTCAGTGACAACTTTGTTTTATTTTATTTCACTTATATTTATTGAGATTTATTTTACTTACTTTTCCAAGCACCTTGTTTTTGTAAGCTGAATATTTTGTGCATGGTAATTTCCTTAAAAAGAAATACAGTGCAGGTAGTAAAGATAAAGTTCAGCTGGAAGGATTTTGCTGTCAGAAAGCAGTTTCTAATGTGTGTTTATTGAAGATGCTGTTTCACTAGTATGCTATTGGAAATTGTATTTTGATTGTTCCTGGAGAATATATACATTTACAGAAACATTTGCATTACTTTAATGATTGTTAAGGGATTTGGAAAGGCAAACTGTTATTCCTTAATAATAATAAAAAACTTGAATTGTAATATTTAAATTATATTTCTTTTTTTGAGGATTATTAGGGGGAAATGTGGCATCTTCTGTATTTTAAATTGAGTTTTGAAAAACGTTTTATTTTCAGTAAGTTTTCGCCAGACTATAATTTGTACAAAATTACGATTATTCAGTTAAGGTGTAGTCGGTAAAATCTAATCTTAATAGGTGTAATGGAATAAATTGTATTTAGTTTGTAGCACTGAAACTATTAAAAACATAAATATTACTTTTAAGTTAAGATATTTTAAAAAAGTATAACAAAAAATATAAGTTCTAAGTCAACAAAAATGTAACCTTTTAAGTAAAGAGACATTTAAAAAATTAAAACTGAAGATACATTTTAAGTTAAATGAACAAATATGTTTTATATATATATATATATATATATATATATGCACACACACTCAAAAATTTAAAAGCATTACTTAAATATTTTCGTGTAATCAGTTATGTCAAATATTTTGAGTACTGTGAACTTATCAAGTTTTACAGTGTAGGAGGTTTAGTGGAAACTCTGAGTTTGTTAACCCTGAGTTGAGGGAAACTGGGTTTTCCATTTCAGAAAGAGAGGTAACTTAACCTCAGAGTCAGTAACTATGGTAACTGAGCCTATGAACCTAAGCTGGTCGGGAGCAGGTTTTCTTCAAGAAACCTTGAGTTTCTCTCAGTCTCCTCCCCATTGATGTATGAAGAGAACGCTCCTCCCTCTGACACAGCGCTCTTCATTTCCTCATTCATTCATTCAGTCTGTCTCAGGCGCATTTTTGTTTGTTATATCAGCATGAATAAAAAACAACATTGTTGGTTTATTAACTGTTAAGCAGACTTTAAAACAGTTTTTTCTCAAAACATGGCATTTCCTTTTGTCAACGATCCCGTTGATGAAGACGCTGTATTACTTCGCAGGGAATTAAACATACGTCGGGAGATGATATTGAGGCCCCAACGCATTTTAATTTCCAGATAACTTCCTATTTGAGCGGTATCGTTTTTCTTCCCAGTCTATCAGTTATGTATCCTACATTACCTTATCTGTCCTCATATCACTAATGTCACCCATCGTGGACATGCTCTACATCCCAGCACATTCTTTGTGTCACATTACAGTTTTCTTTACAACCTTGGTGATGCAGAGAATTCTAGCAAAGCGCCGTCAGAAGAGATCGCTCTGAAACGTGCTTTAAACATTTATAGTGTTGCCTGGACACAAACCAGTAAGAGCCATTCAAAAGGAGTTCCACAGTATTGCAGGTGAATGATGTAGCCTAAACCCTTTGAAATAAAAGATTATGAAGTATAATTATGTTGATGATGGTGCTGCAACCTCAGAATGGGATTAGTAGGCCTAGGACTTTTTCGGCCGCAGCATTGCACCTAAATGAAATAGATTATAGGTTCAATACCATTTCACCAGTAATATTAGGCTATACTTATGATTAAATATGATATAGGCCTACATTATATTGGAATATAGGCCTACGCATTTACTCTAGCAGCAACTTTATCCCACGCAAATTCTCTCTTTCACAGGAGACACTGTGTTGCTTTTTTAACGAAATACATGTTCAAACTCGCTGTATGTGAGTATTTCCGCCGACCCGTTTGTTTGTGGTTGTTGCCATGGTGAATTGTAGTATCATGGCTCCATTCATGCTGCCTTTTTAAAGTGCTGGTGAACGCGCGTAACCCTGAGTCAACCTACTCCGAGTTGATTGAACCAACTCACATCAGCTGTTCTGAAACCGAAAACTCAGTTTCCCATCTCAGGGTAAATCAACTCAGACATCAGGGTTAGACTCTGAGTTTGTTAAACCTCCTACCTGAAACGGACCCCAGAGGCCTGTACTACGAAGCAAGATCAACATGCCCTGGGTCTCTTTCAGTTATCCGGCTTTACCTAACCTAACAACCGCGGTCCCGCATAAGCTGTATCACGATGCTGGTTATCAACTAGTTCAGTCAACCCAGGTTTTTCCAATCTACAGATGCGCGTGTTCACATAAAAGAGGTGGTGTTTGCACTTCGTGACCAATCGCAAACATCTACCAGAGCCACATATTTTACATAAGAAGAGCAAACTATAATTCTACATAAATATGAAGAACACAGACACGGTTTACAAGCAAAAAGTAATCCAGTCTCTGCTTCCTAAAACAGGAAGAAAAGCTGGCAAAGAAAGCCGACGCTGTAAATGCGTAAATCACAAGGCTTATAACTTCCCCATTAGTCAGGACAAAGATCTGACCATAATTACACTTGTCCTTTCCATAAACTGTTGTTGCTTTAGTCTATTATTTCAGTTGCAACCCTGGCAGTGGGAAGCGATCATGGGAGCAAATAAAAAATATAAAAACATAATTCAAACCGATGCGCGCATTGGCAACACACGGCTCAAGAAGTTTACAAAGATACGTAATTCCCTCCACTGAAAATCTTTACCTTTCATAAAAATATCCATCAGGGAATGTTAACGGGGTTGTCGGTCTCTAAATGTTTTAACTTTTAAGAGCGCACCTCTCTCTCTGCGCACCAAGTTTTTTCTTTTTTTTCTTCTTTTTACTCACTGAACTCCACCCATTCAGTCAATGGATCTTCTAAGAACGGTGATGCCGTTATCAATGGAGTATTATTTCCTCGTTTTGTTGTGCTTGCAGTGTGGCTGGTGTGTTTTTGTTTTTTCCTCTTTTCCTAACGTCATTCTCCACAGTGTGTGGACAAGCCTCCTCCTGCTGCCTTCTGCCTGCACCTGGTTCCAATTCCCTAATCACCTCACCTGCTACTCATCAGCTCATCTGCCACCTTTAAGAATCGGTGTGACTGTCTGCTCAACGCCAGATTGTTACTTACCCCGAGTATCAGTCTACTGCAGCTGTCGTTAGTGATTTCCACTTTTGATTCTTGCCTTGATCTAACTTGTCTGTTTACATGTTCTAAAAGAGTAGTCACCTTCAGCAACCACCAGACCTTGGACCCAGTCATCTCTACACCAGTCTCCAGCCTATCTCAAACCTGGTTTCCTTCACCACCTCCACTGCCAGTCTCCAGCCAACTACAAACCTCAAATCTCTCGCCATTCCCAGCTGCCAGTCTCCAACCCATTGCGGACCAGATTACCCCCACTACAAATTCTCACTCTATTCCAAATCAATATTTTTCTTTCTGCACCACTACAGTTTCTGCATCTGAGTTATGTCCCCAAACCTGACAACTATAAGCTAAACTCTACAAATAAGGGCAAACACCTACCAAACAATAAAAGCCTGGATCACTGTACCGTGTACACACTTGGCTGTGGCGTCGCTGTTACCTCCACTTATAAAAGTTTTTATAACTTTAAAGCATTAAATCTTCATAAATCCACAAGAGTCCAAGGAAATGGAATATCCAAGCCGTTTAATCCAAAACGAGCTGTTTGCCTCAAAATCTTGAAATTTACGAGCCCTGTTACAAAAAGAACGATACGCGATTCCACTTCTGGGCTCTTCAAACGTGTCTCTCTTCTCACTCCAGCCGTCTAATGGCCAATGAGCGCATCCATGTTATTCTTTGACACCTTAGGAATCAAACAAGACCTCTCATAAGTCAATCCGTATCCAGGAGCCAGAGATAGACAGGCTTAAAGCCCAATCACAGCTCTGAAGTGAATTGGGGTCACCTGGGTTTCACCTCCATTCTAGCCTCTGTAGCTCTGTGTCAGTAAGGCCTAGAATCACCCTGACACTTGAGAGTGTTTCCTTTCCAATGATATCATGGGAATGACATCCCAGAGTGACAAAGTATATTGGAGCTGTACCACTTTTAATTTGGGTATGCCGTTTAGACCAAAAAGCGTGGCATTTCAAGCATTTCTTAAGAGGTTAAAAGCATTTAAGTGGTCTTCCAAGGTTTGATTGTGTGGGCATATAGGAAGGACTAACACTAAAACAGTATCCGTTGACTCAGAAAATACTCTTTACCTAAGTACTTAGCTAATAATGGCAATACAGAAAGGATAAAGACAAACAGCAAAAAGCAAGTTTGCAAGTCAGCAAAGGAGATAGATGCAAAGAAAGAGAGGGATGACATGAGGAATGAAACGACATTTTTCAGTCAAAAAGAAAACGAATAAGAAGGTAGGACAATTGCAAGAAGAAGATCAGGCATGAAAAAGGTGCTCTCCGCTTGGGACGGAGGATCAAAAGCTACTAATTAGAGTAATTTAGCCTGGGCAGGCTCACAATCTGTGCCCAAACTCATCACACTGATCCCACACTGACCTATATGTCAGTGGAGAGAGGGAGAGAAAGAAAGTAGGAGGAACAGCTACTAAAAAAATTACAGAAAGAGAAAGCTGTAGGACAAGACAACAAATAAGCTGTGACCTACAGCTGGTGAATATACTGTGAGGCAAATCACCATGACTGTGAGCAAAAAAACTAGAAAAAAGGACCCAAAGCTCGAAATGCTGTCTCCTACACATTATGATTTTATTTGGGATGCACTGATCTGATACTCATATCAGATATCGGGACAATGCTGACTCAAACAGTTGGATTGGGTATTGTGACAGTGGGGCGATCTATTCAATTCAATTCTATGTTGTGTGATTACACGTGCACGTAATACGGCAGCAGCACCGGACGCCAGTAGACCACATAGCTGAGGCATAGCTAAGGGAGCTCCTTTGGTGTTTTAGTTTGTTTGTTAGCTAGTGTGTTGTAGTCAAGCTGTAAGCTATTGGAGATCTGTGACTATTGAATGGTATTGGATTTATTGTGAGTGAGGTGTTAAAGGCTTCATTGTATAGGTTACATTTTAGAAGCACACACACACACACACACACACACACACACACACACACACACACACACACACACACACACACACACACACACACACACACACACACACACTGCATTAAAGTGCATCAAATTGATCAAACGGTCTCAAACTTCATTATTCAAGTCTTGGTAGAACATTCTAAGCAATGTTAGAATTTGTAACTAAGAGCAGCCAGCCTGTAATTATTGAGCCTCTGCAAAAATATCTATGTATTTATTTGTTACATTTTGTTTTACAATTATGAAAGCAGTGTTTAAGTCAAGCCTGATATTGCCTTACACATACAAGAATGATCCCAGTCTCTTCCACACAGTAAGGCATACAGTTTGACTAAACACTGGTATTGGATTGCTACTCATATCGACTGATAAGCCCAGAAATCGATATCGGTAAAGGAACTAAAAACGTCAAATTGGTGCATCCTTGGTTTATATACTACTAATTTGTGTAGTGCAGCTCCAGCAGCTCCAGCAGGGTACCCCAATCTTCCCTTCCCCTGAGCCACATTAAAGCGTAACTCTTGCCAAAATGCAACCTAGGGTGTTTTTGTGAATGTACTCAAACTCTACTCTATTGTAGTCAAACTTTAGTTTAAATGCATAATTAAAATGAGATTTACCGTATTCTCGTTTTTCGGTCAAATAGCCTTTTGTATGGGAGAGCTAGGGGCACTTTTATGCTAGCCTCAAAATAGCTATTTTTGAAGCACTAAGAAGGCTCAACACATGAAACTTTGCTTCAAGTATAACCAGGGGCTCTACACATTAACACAAGCATTGAGAACATTGTTTGTGTGCTGTCTTCCACTGCAGAAAAGACAGACAGACACACAGACACAGACACACAGACACACACACACACAGATACACATTGTCCCTTGTAAAGGTGACTTCACTACAAATAGCCCGGCTGAAGATTTGCATACTGTTTACTCCCCCAGGAGTACAGCAATATGTTGGCTGGAATCCCTCTGCGTGCGTGCGTGCTCACTCTCTCTCTTGCGCGCGCACACACACACACACACACACACACACACACACACACACACACACACACAGTAAGAATCTAACTGGACAGGCTGTGTGATTATGTATGTATATGTGAGGGAATGAAAGATGAAAGACAGCAGTAGAGATTGAGATGAAACAGTCTGTATGTGGTCTGTATGTGGTAGCTGTGTGTTGTTTCAGCCAGTAGTAGTGCATTAGTTCTTGGTGTGCTATAGGAGCTGCAGTTGTCTCAGCATACCTCCCTCTGTGGATTTTCCATCTTGTCCCACTTAATTTTCCATTTTATACATATTTATCTCTTGATCTTCATCTATTTGTTTGACTGGCTGCCTTCGTCCTAAACTGCAGCTCATGGGTTTCTGCATCCCCCAACCTGTTTGCTGTTGCATCCTCTCTCCCTGTTGCTGACAGATGGCAACATGCAGGAGGTGTCAAAGGTCAACTTCAACACAAACAAGCACAAATGCCTGACAATATTGTACTAGATGTGATAATGATTATATTATAGGAGCTTTGAAACTAGCAGTATTGGTCTTTTTAGGTCTTACGTTCATCTGACAGGTTGAGTAGGGTATGGCTGCAGCCTGGAGACCTCCCATCTCATGCCTTCTGTCTCATGCCCTCACAGCTGGTGCCGTCCCCGAACTTCGACATTTCAAAATAAAAGCTTGCGTCTGGTCAGCTATGTTTTCGTACTTTGGTTTGGTTCTGGATGTTTTTTAACTAAACAGTACGGAAATCATGCTAATATTTTTTCAGCAGATGTCTTGGTTACAACACGATGGAGCTAGCAGTTTTGTGCTTATATGTGCGGCGGGATGTATTGAGTTTGGGAAATCCCACGGTCTCTACAAAGCTCAAATTTTCTGGCGGACTAAACGGGGAGTGACTAGAAATCCTGGCATATAATGAAATATTGATTAAACTCCTTATCTAAATTTTAGATATTCTAATGGGAGGCATGAAAACCTTATTATTGTAGCTGTTACGTCCCATATAAGGGCCTGTTTTTGTTTTTGGTCTCTCTCTCTCTCTCGCTCTCGCTCTCGCTCTCTCTCTCGCTCTCTCTCTCTCTCGCGCTCTCTCTCTCGCGCTCTCTCTCTCTCGCGCTCTCTCTAGGTATGTGGCGGTGCTGTGACGTCAGTCTCGCAGCTGGTTGCTGTTGATCAGCTGCAGGTATCACTCTTGGAGCTGCAGCTGGTTGCTGGTAATCAACTACAGGGGTTAAAGTCCTCAGGGCTGGAGTGGAGAGAGATGAGAAGAATCTGATCGTGTGGGCGGCGTGTCACCGGGTGTGTTGTGTTGTGCTGCTGCGATCTGCTCAGATAGCCGTGGGCGTTACCGTACATATGCAAGTATTGCATTTCCTTGTTAGCGTGTATTAATCTTGTCACCCTTTGTTCTTTCACAGACGACCGTTTTTGCTATGTTGTTAAGTTGTTCTGTGACCATCTCCGGTGGAGATCGTTTTCTGTTTGTGGCATACTTATAATAAATTTCTGTTGATATTTGAACTCGTGTGTCGCCTGCTTGGTTTTCCACCCTGTAGATTAAATTAGTTGTTGGTCCCACATCCCCTGGATGCCATCGGGACATAACAATTTGGGGGCTCGTCCGGGATATCTGGAATGCCACAGCTGGTTGATGCATGTTTACATCCGTTGTTAATTAATTATTAATTAAATAGTTGTTAATTAATTATTAATTAAATAATGAATTCGTTGCTACTGTCTATTGTGTGTGGTTTCCGGTGATAGGTCAAATAGTGCCGCCCTGTGTTGCTTCTGCATGCGACTGTTCCTCAGCTAAGATAGGCAGTGTACAACTAAGCCGGTTACAGTCCTTCCTTCGGATGCTGATTTGTTATTTTGCATTTCTTATTTTTGGGGTCTAATCCTGAGCGGAAGCAATGTTCTCCAAAGGGGGCTGGCGTTTCAGGGCTTCGGCCGCTGATGTGAGCCTATAAGACGCTTGAGCTCAGCACGGCTCTGAAGACAGGTGAGTCTGGGGTTAAGCAGGTGCTGGGGAAGCAGTGCATGAGAAGGGGCAGCAGTGGTTGTGTGGTGATCGCAACCTGTCATATATGGGTGACTCTTTAATTTATAGTGACTTGAATGTATAGTATAGTGACTCATGCATTTGTTATTTAAAATGGTAGCATTTGAGTTACAGGCATTTGTGTCCGGTCCGTCGGTGGGACCATTAGATAGGTGTAAGAAAAGGGATCTGCATTTAATTGCAGAGCATTACAGTATAGTGGTGTCATCCTCACTCCGTAAAGATCAGCTCAAGGCTGCTGTTCTAGAAGGGCTGGTCGGTCAGGGAGTGCTGGTAGCGCCTGGGCCGGAGAGCAGCTCAGATACTGAAGGGGCAGGTGAAGGGGAGGAGGGCCAGGCAGTTAATGTTTCCCCAGTGCAGCCACAGGAGGGAACGGTGGGGAAACCTATTACTCTGCCACACTTTGTTCCTTTCCCCTCAGAATCTTGTGGTTCGAAGTTAGATGTTCGACTGAAGGTGCGCCTGCAGCGTCTTCAGATGGAAAGGGAGGGGCAAGAACGGGAGTTCCAGCTTCGTCGTGAGTTGGAGTTGAAGAAACTTGAGGCAGAGACCACTATAAAGATGCGTGAAGTAAAACTCCAGGCAAAGTCAGGAGGCCAGAATGTCGCTCCTGGGGGTGAGTATTCCCACGGCAGACCAATCACTTCGGGTTTTGATGTGAGTAAGAATATTTCGTTAGTTCCAGTTTTCCGCGAGTCAGAGGTTGAAGTGTATTTTGGCGTTTTCGAACGTATTGCACATGCGTTGCAATGGCCTGTGTGGGCAATATTACTACAGTGTCGCTTGACAGGTAAAGCTCAGGAAGCATGCTCGGCTCTGTCAGTGGAACATTGGCTGAGCTATGAGAAAGCGAAAGGCGCTATTCTTCGTGCGTATGAGTTAGTCCCGGAGGCATATAGACAACGTTTCGGAAACCTTCGAAAAACCACTGATCAAACCTATGTCGATCTGGCTCGGGAGAAAAGAATACTGTTTGACAGATGGTGCGCAGCCAGCAAAGCCAATGACTTTACCACTTTGACGGAGTTAGTGCTGTTGGAGGAGTTGTTTTGTCTGCCTGAACGAACGGCCGTCTATATGAACAAGCAGAAGGTTACCACTCTGCAGCAGGCTGCCACATTGGCAGATGAATTCTCATTAACCCATAAGACCTGGTTCTCAAGGCGTGTCTCTGTCCCAGCAGCGTCTTCTCAGAGGCCAGCACCTGCCACATCGACTGGAAAGGTCGATGGTCGACGCTACCACTAATTCTAAGATAGAAAAGTTGTGTTTCTTTTGTCGTAAGCCAGATCACTTGATAGCCAACTGTGATGCTTGGAAGGGAAACCAGGGGGCGGAGCGGAAGTATCCAAAAGGGGTGGGGCTAATATGAACTTCCCTGGTGCCGTCCCAGATGTGTGTTTCAGACCATTTGTTTTTGACGGTGTTGTTTCCCTTACAGGAGAGCCTGGTGATGGG
This sequence comes from Gymnocephalus cernua, assembly GCA_023631565.1. NCBI lineage: Eukaryota > Metazoa > Chordata > Actinopteri > Perciformes > Percidae > Gymnocephalus > Gymnocephalus cernua. The sequence continues at coordinate 27,498,991 of CM042441.1, read as the reverse complement.
CGACTTGTGAGAGTGCTGCAGGATACTGCATGCTCGCAGTCGCTGTTACTTGCTGACGTTCTTCCCGTGGGTGACCGGTCAGACGTCAGAGCAATAGTAAGGGGAATAGGGATGGGCTTTGTGTCGGCTCCTTTACACTGCATATGCATAAACACTGATTTAGTGACAGGTTTTTTCACGGTTGGGGTCAGGGCCAGTTTTCCAATTGAGGGTACTGACCTTATTATGGGGAACGATATTGCGGGCGGGAAAGTGTATCCGGTTCCAAACGTGGTGGATGTTCCCGTTTCCTTGTCAGAACAGGATGTGGTGGGTACTAGTGATCCACAGCTCTTTGTAGCCAATGTCACAACAAGAGCGCAAGCTAGACAGCAAGCTCAGGAGGTGGCCCTGTCGGACACGTGGTTTGCTACTGCTTCTTCCGGGGAGGGTATGCCCTCCAGTTGTGACCCTGTAGGTGGGGACCCCATTGTTTCGGAGGGGGTAGTGGGCAGGAAGGTGACGGGACTAGGTGATGAGTCTAAGTCCACAGGACTTCAGCCACTGAATAGGGAAGCTCTCATTAAGGCACAGATGAGGGATCCTTCCCTAGCTAAGTGTTTTGCTTCAGTGGTTGAGAAGTCCAGCTGTTCCAGTGAGCACCCATTCTTTGTGGAAAACGGCGTGCTAATGCGCAGACGGAGTCCTCGGTTAGATTGCACAGACAAAGGGTTGGATAATGAGTGGAGTGTGACTTATCAAATGGTGGTCCCGGTTGACTGTCGTCAACACATATTGTCTCTGGCACATGAGAATGTGTGGTCAGGGCACTTGGAGGTTGGAAAAACCTACCATCGAGTGCTTCAACAGTTTTTCTGGCCTGGCTTAAAATCTAGCGTAGTACGCTATTGCAGAACCTGCCACACTTGCCAGATGGTGGGCAAGCCAAACCGGCCTGTGCCACCTGCTCCATTACAGCCCATTCCTGCAGTTGGTGAACCTTTCGAACATGTGTTAGTCGATTGTGTGGGGCCCCTGCCTAAGACCAAAGCGGGTAACCAATTCTTGCTGACTATGATGTGCGCTGCCACCCGTTCTCCTGCGGCCATCCCACTACGTAAAGTTACTGCTGCTGCGGTTGTAAAAACATTGATAAAGTTTTTACCTCTTACGGTCTCCCTAAGGTTGTGCAGACAGATCAGGGAACTAACTTCCTTTCAAAGGTGTTTAAGAAAAACCTGAAATCCTTAGGTATCTCCCACGCAGTGTCAAGTGCCTATCATCCAGAGAGTCAGGGTGCGCTGGAGCGTTGGCATCAAACATTAAAGGTGATGCTTAAGAGGTTTTGCTATGAGACGAAAAAAGAATGGGATGAGGGGGTGCCTTTTGCTCTTTTTGCCATCAGGGACACTAAACAGGAGTCATTAGGATTTAGTCCTACGGAGTTGGTTTTCGGCCGTAAGCAGAGGTGTAGTGGTAAAAAAAGAGGTGGGTAAACTATAAATTCTGGTGGACCACGACGTGGTCACCTTTTAAGGTTGGCCACTGCCTACCGGTGTATGTGTATCCTGATGACATCGCTATAGGCTATCATTTGATGGTACTACCAAGGGTATCACTGGTTGTTTCCTCATCATAGGTCACACAATCACTATTCAATTCATACATTCATCTAAGCTCTTGTTAAAGAGACTCAAGAAGGAATAATAGGGTTGAAATCTATAAAGTTTACTAAATGACAAAACAGAGAGAACAAAAATATTTAAGATAGAGAGGGAGGCTTATATCCAGGGCTTCCAATGCAATGCACTTGTACATAATGATTAGGGATTTGGGATTATTTTCATAGTCTGTTGAATATTTTCTCGATTAATCGATTAGTTGTTTGGTCTACAATATGTCAGAAAAATGTGGATCAGTGTTTCCCAAAAGCCCAGGATGACATCCTCAAATGTCTCGTTTTGTTTCTGCTCCTGTAGAAGCTAGAGGTCTGTATGAAATCAACTTTGTTACTAGAAAAACATGTTTTTAGCCGCAATCTTATGGAGAAAAACTACAATACCCACAGTCCTAAGCTTAACAGCGACGCCTCTGATTGGTTCAACTCGCCGTTTCCATAGAAACGTTTACCGTACCCGCAAAACCGCGAACGGCGATAACATTAACTAGCTAGGTGACTAGCAAAGAGAGCTTGTTGTCACAAACTTCCAGTGGTTTAAATGTCAGAGAATGCATAATTACATCCAGTTATTTATCTGATAATGTATCCTGAATTTTACTTGTAACATGGGCTAATGGGAAAAGGTAGAGGTGACTTGTTGAGTCAGTGGCATGAATCTACTGTGAACCAAATTAACCTAAAAAACATGAAGTTTAGTACTGTTTTTCGAGCTCACTCACTGTGGGCTTGTAGCCGAGGCCGTTTGCTTGCATCAGGAGGAGGGCTGCTGTCTTGACGCCGCTTAAAAGATTGCCGGACATCTATTTTTACAATTTATAACATGAGACATGTAGGCTAGTTTGGGCTAGTGACCATGGGTGTATTAAGAGAACTGATGAGTCTTGATGCAGTCATAGACAGTATATAAAATGCAGTCTGCTGCTTCCTGCTGGCTACGCCCCCAACGTTGACTTCAAGGCAGCGCTGCGACCGTTGACTTAGTTCAAGGCACTGTTGCCTAATCCTAGTGCCTTCCAGGCATCGCTGCCTGGAAGGCGACGTTGTGGGCTTTACAAACAAACAACGCAAGAGATTGGTCAACACTGAGAGTAAGCAGCGCAATATGAAAGACTTCGTCTTAGGTTTAACAATCTATGAAACTAATAATGAAAAATATGAAACTAAAACGACATAAGCTTAATTTAAAATGTCTTAGGAACTATAGGCTATTTAGAGGTGGATAAACACAATTTAGAGGTGGATAAACGCACTTTGGAGGTGGGTAAACGCTATTTCCGAATTTTGGGAGGTGCGTAAACGGCGTTTACGTGCGTTTAGCCTCCACTACATCCCTGGCCGTAAGGTGTGCGGCCCTCACTAGCATTTCCTCCCCTGAATATAGTGTGTCAGCATTTGTATCTAGGTGTAAGGATTGGTTATACCGCGCTAATTGGCTAGGCAATCCCTTGCCAACACTCAAACTGAGATGAAGAGGCGTTTTGACAAGCGTGTGGTGGAACAGCAGTTTAAGCCCGGTGATAAGGTGTTGGTTTTGTTACCTGTTTCTGGCTCTGCCCTTACTGCCAGGTTTACCGGCCCATACACGATTGAAAGAACGGTTTCTGATAGAAATTACATACTCTGTACGCCAGACCGTAGACGCCGTACTCGCCTCTGTCATATTAACATGTTGAAGTCTTTTCACTCCATGGACGCGGTGAAGGGTGGAGTGGGTACGCCGGAGATTGCTGCGGTGGGTGCTGCTGCAGTTTCTCTTCATGGTGCTCAGCTGGAGCCGGACCTGGCGCTCCCTTGTGAAGGCCACATGTGCCGGAGGTTAAATAACACACAGTTTATGGCTACGTTAGACACACAGCTGTCATATCTCTCTCCCTCTCAGAGACAGGAGGTGGTTGACCTGCTTCACAGTTTCCTTAGCGTGCTGGGGGATATACCCTCCCGCACTAATATCCTGGAACATGATATTGATGTAGGTGATGCTAAACCCATTAAACAAAACGCGTATAGATGTCCGCTAGAGAAGAGAGAACTTATGAAAAAGGAAGTAAGTTCCTTAGTGGAGCATGGATTTGCTGGATCCAGTTACAGTCCTTGGAGTTCACCCTGTCTACTGGCGCCTATATCAGACAGGACTCCCAGATTCTGTACGGATTTTTGCAAGGTAAATGCTGAACTGATTCTTTTCCCCTACCACGCATGGATGACCTGGTTGATAAAGTGGGTTCGGTTTGTGTATCACCAAGCTAGATTTATTAAAGGGGTACTGGCAGGTCCCTTTAACTAAGCGTGCCTCGGACATTTCAGCTTTCGTCACCCCGGATGCGTTTAAGCAATATACAGTGATGCTGTTTGGTATGAAGAATGCTCCTGCCACCTTTCAGCGCCTGCTGTGCCATGTTTTAGGCGAGTTACCAAACTGTTGTGTTTATTTGGATGACGTAGTAATTTACGACCATGATTGGGAGAGCCACATGTCTAGGTTGGCAAAGGTTCTCACGCTCCTAGGTGACGCCTCCCTTACGCTTAATCCAGCAAAATGCGAATTTGGGAAAACGACCGTCACGTACCTAGGCAAACAGGTTGGTCAGGGACAAGTTCGACCGGTGGACGCTAAGGTTGAGGCCATTTTGTATTTTCCAACCCCTACTACTAGGCGAGAACTTAGACGTTTTCTAGGCATGGTGGGCTATTATCGTTGTTTCTGCCGGAACTTCTCAGATGTAATTGCTCCCTTGACCAAGTTGTGCAGTCCTGCAGTGCCATTTGTGTGGACCGAGGACTGTGTGCACTCATTCCAGTCAGCCAAATCCCTCCTTTGCAGTGACCATCTCCGGTGGAGATCGTTTTCCATTTGTGGCATACTTATAATAAATTTCTGTTGATATTTGAACTCGTGTGTCGCCTGCTTGGCTTTCCACCCTGTAGATTAAATGAGTTGTTGGTCCCACATCCCCTGGATGCCATCGGGACATAACAGTAGCCTACTCCTCTGTGGTCTCATATGTTAGTGTATTAATTTTAGTATTATGTGGGTGGTTCCATGTTGAGCTATATTTTTTGTGTTTTTATGTTACGCTTGTCCTATTTTTTTTCCTGTTATGAATTTACAAATAAAGCATTAATGAAAAAATGTAAAGTCATCGCAGGTTTCATCAAATGAACAACAAACGTTAACTAGAACTGGAAGCAATTATGAAGAGGTCCAAGCCTCATCGCGCGAGTCACCCGACGCAAGTCGACCCCGGCGACCCAGGGAGCGTGCGAAAGCAAAACACAAAGCGTAACGGTGGGAAGGCAAACATCGAGAGGTATGAGCCGCAAGGTCTGCGGCACGTTGCCATTGCAAATATCCCAGAGCCCTGGATTAATTAATTAATTGCGGAAAGACCCTGAAAAACTCTGGATTCTAGGCTGGATACAAAACCTTCTGTAAGGGCTAGGAAGACATGAAAGACATCAGCAGACCCAGACGACTGTTAGCTTTTAGCTCCAAAAGACCGTAGGTTTCGACTAGTTATAAGTATAAAGTTATTAAGTTATGAATCAGAAGTGCTGTTTCTTGACCTCAGAAAGGGGTAAAAAGGCTCAAACTGGTCTACGTTGACTATAGTGCCCCGTAAATGATCTTTGCCGAATTTTGTATAGAGCCTCAGAGCGGCATGCCGATCAAGTATTCAAAGTTTTGTGTTGATAATATGTACTGTGGCCGAGATATTGCAATTGCAAATTTCCCATTTAAATGCATTATTTGCCAAAAAACATAAACGTTTATTATAGCGCCCCCTAATTGTCGATCTTCACCAAATTGGGTACAGAGCATCGTAGTGGGATGTTGAACAAGGTTCTTCAGTTTTCTGCTGATACCATTTCATTTGGCCGACATATGATTAAGTTTGTGTTTGGTAGCTAGCTAGGAAAAGTTGTTTGGTCGTCAAATGCGCATACTTTAACAGCAAAATTCGTTTTGCAAATTTTAGTCAGGTGTATCTGGCAGTGTTAATTTTGACAACAAATTCTGATTTAGTCTTAGGCTTAGTCTTTTGAATAACACACCATTTAGTTTTAGTCTTATTTTAGTCATCTGAAATCTTTTAGTCTTAGTCTAGTTTTAGTCGACTAAATATCATAAGAGTTTTAGTCTTAGTCTAGTCTTAAGTCTTTTAGTCTTAGTCTAGTTTCTTGCCCAATCTCCACACACACACACACACACACGCACGCACGCACGCACGCAAGCACGCACGCACGCACGCACGCACGCACGCACGCACGCACGCACACACACACACACACGATTCTTCAATTTGAGGAGATTAAATATTTATACTCATTAATTCAGCGAGACAATCGTATAAGCAATACAGTTCAGAGGTGGTTTCCTTTAGCTTCTATTTTATTCCAAGTTTAGTAGAAACACGGTGGTTTATCTGATAAAATAACCTTAGCGTGTATGCTTACCTTCGCATGTATTTCTGGATGAGTCGTCTGTAAATGTCGCTTCAAGTTGGTGGTGTTTTTCCCAGCGATTTTTGCTTCACACGGTTTACAGGCGGTCTTGTTGTCATATGTGAAGTGTGACCAGATGTCAATTCTTCGTTTTCATCCTAGACCTAGCTCTGACATGTCTGTTGTTAATGAGAGCTCCTGTGTAACTGCTGCTGCTGCGTTTGTTCAGCTAGCTGTTGCGCCTGCATTTGCCGCGGCTTTTTAAAAAGGCTCCGCTGTTTCTGCATAGATCAACCTACCCTCAAAGATTCGCTCTGATTGGATCTCTTCCCAACTTGTCCCACAAAAAGAGTAGTTCTGATTGGATCTCTTCTCCATTCGGCCCGCCCTAACATTTTCGTGTCATTTTTATTCGTTGACTAAAGTGTCAGTTATATTTCGTCACAGTCTTCGTCATCATTCTGACTTTTTATTTAGTTTTTATTTAGTTTTCGTCCGTGAAAAAGGTTCGTTAACGAATATTTTTCGTCAGAGTCTTCGTCAACGAAATTAACACTGGCATCTGGAGGTGCTACCTACCAGGTTTTGAGCAGATCGGTTGCACGGCCTAGGATGAATTCGAAAAAGTTGGTTTTGCGCATTGCGCGATATTGCGAAAAAACTTTGCAGCTGAAATGGGCTTGGCCTACACATTTGATTCAGCTTGATTCAAGGAACATGTAGATGTGAGGTTTTCTAATGTGCGATGTGTACTGTGGGAGTGAAAGGCAAAAAAAACATTAAAGCGCCACCTAGTGGTCCACATGTGTAATTTTTGGTAGGTGAGGTCCATGACCCATTGCACATCTACCCTGTAAATTTATAGTGGCTCACATCAGTGCAAGTGGTGAATCCATATGTGGGTCCCATAGGCCACGCCCACTTTACCAATCAGTACCCCACTGTAGTGGTGGCCTCAGGATTGGCCCTTGATGGTACGTTCCAAATTTCGTAAAAATTGCATGAGCCGGTCATGAGATATACTCTTTTTGTACTTGTAGCGCCCCCTAGTGGCCAATTTTTGTAAAATGTGTGGGGCGCCTCCAGAGGGTCATGGCAAACAAGAATCTTAAGTTTTGCTTGATAGCATTTATTTTGGCCGAGATATGGCAAAGTGTGTGTTTTTATAATTACCTACACAAATTTGTTTGTGCATAATATGCACAATTTGTATCCTATAAAAAATCTTTTTACAGCTTTTTGTCATATCGGTCTCGAGATGCTATCTGCCAAGTGTCATGCAAATCAATCACACGGTCTAGGAGGAGTTCGAAAAAGTAGGTTTCTGATAAATAACGTTTTTTCACGCATAAACGTCTAGGCAGAAATGGCCGTGGCTATATCACGAGATTCAGTTGAATCCAGCGAATGCGTGGATATGTGTATTTTGAATGTGCGATGTACGGTTTTTGCTATAGCGCCACCTAGTGGTGGAAGTGGGTCAATTGTTGAGACGGGAGGGCAGGCTGCAGCCATACACTCTTGGACAGGTTGGTCAGGGCATAGTCTATATCCACGACGTTCCACTTCCGGGATTGGTCCATTGCCGCCGGACAGTCTGCCGGATATCACTCTTTTCGGCAGGATGTCCGTTACCTTCCGCTTTCTTTGTGCTGGAATTTTAAACTCCGGTGGACTTATAAGGGCTATGGTTAACTACTCCTCAGACAGGGTAAATCCAGACTGCTAGCTAGACTATATGTCCAATCTGAGTTTTCTGTTGCACGACTAAAACAACCTTTGAATGTACACGTTCCACCAAAACAAGTTCCTTCCCGAGGCTATTTTGCAGCACTGCTACTTGGGCGGAGTAATACGCTTGCAGCTCTGCTGAGCGGTACTTGGGCGGAGTGATATGCTTGCAGCTCTGCTCAGAGCTGCAGCGTATCACTCCGCCCAAGTAGCACTGCTTCCCTTTCTGAGAATATAGTTCCCAGTTTGTATACAGTTAGAAGATGGCTGTGTCTCAACTGATGTTGTTATTTGTACACGCTGTGACTATACAAATCACAACATGTAAATAGGAACATGTTGCCATTATTTTGTCACTTACTCGGAGCAGTAGGCTAGTTGGAGCCGGTTACCTCCAGGATCTGTGCTAGGCTAAGCTAATGGTGGAGCCGTCAGACAGAGTTAAGACATGGAGGCATGGAGATGAGAAGGGTATGTATCGACTTGTCTAACTGTCGGGGTTACGGTGAATAAGCTAATGTCCCAATAAGTCGGCATGTTCCTTTAACTTTTCGGTTACGCTTGTGACGCAGAATGTGGCGTAGTTCCGTAAAGTTTAAAACTTTAATATAAGTTGTAATTGCTGCTAAAACAAACAACCTATGGGAGCGTTTTTTCGACAGTCTCGTATTATCTGTCCTGTAGAAGGTATAAAATGTTTGCCTTAAGATGATAGATAGATGCTGTGTTAAAATATACATAGTTTATATTCTTTAAATGCATTTGTGTTGACCCAACCACAGTTTATTTTTGTCCCAGAGCATCTAACTGGATTTTCATTGAACCCATGCTGCTCCATTACATACAGAGGTTATGACAGTTACACAGGAATGTTTTGAAAGTTTGCCTTTTTTTCATTGAGAATGGTTTGGGAGCTATAAGTTTGTTTGTGTCATTTTGGGTCTTTTTGTTTAATAATAGGTGCGGTTATTGGGGAAAAAAAGCACCTAAAAGAGGTTAAAAAAGAAAAATGTAATACTTTGGAAAAATCCTATTAAAAGTTGGCTGTACAGTAAACCTCTAAAGCCCCAACCCAGTCTCACGGCAGTTTGTGATATGGTCAGGTAATTTAATCTATTGATTTGTGTACACAGACATGTTTATCTCGTTTTTTTCGTGGTCAGCATGTTTTTTAAACTACTGTATTTCAATTGGAAGCATCTTTCGTGATCACAGAACAATTCTTTCTGCTAGTCAGACTGCAGCAGAGAAGCTGTATACAGCTTTGCTATTATTCGTATTTTTAGCCATATAACCAGTGTTTTAATTAATTATTTCGGTCTTATTACTGTTGAAATATTACAGTATGCTGTAAGACAGAACAGTAGCCTACGATATGAGCCAAGCTGGATCCATTCAAAGCCGATATCCCACAATGCAAAGCGGGCATTCATATCACAGAATCGTACAGCGATCAGCGGGTCTTTAATGACAATATTGCTTCAATGTAAATATTTAATCAGTGGTTTTGTCACCAGCAACAACACTTTGCTCAGCTTTGTTGTAGTAAGTTATGCACCGTAATAACGTTTAAAAAATTCAGTGAAATATTCAGGAAGTGACGTAATAATGACCGCTCTGCTTCTGTGAAAGATTGCTGCACATCGTATGTGAGAATGTATACAATAAAAATACCAATAATTAAAAGATTGTGTTTTATGCTAAGCACTTTGATTTGCTTTGTTGCAGAAACATTCTAGGCCCATATAAAGAAATTACTGTTGAGTGTTTAGAAATACAGCATAATGGCTTGTTTGACTAATTTGCATTTGTTTTGACTTGTACTGTTGTGAAAAACAAAAAATAAACTATTTACAAAGAAGCATTTTTTATTTTATTTTCCATGCATCATTATTTAAAAATGCAATTTTCTAATTTTCCGGTTGATGAATGTTAATAACAAAGACTAAAGGGAAAAAACACATAGTTGGAACTTAGTTTGATTTAAAATCACACTGCATTATTAGTTGTTTTAAATAAATGACTTTTTAGAAATAACAATTTATGGTAGACCTAATTATTATATTCAGAAGATGATCCTCATTTCAATCACTGTGGTTACAGCTTGTAGCCATCCTAACCTTTGTAGCCTTTACTGAGAGACTACCTTTTCAAAATTAAGAAGGGACTAGTTTTAGGAAGCATTTTCAAGAAATTAAAAGGTTAAGCAGATTGTTGCAGAGGTTTTTGTTCACATAGTAACATGTATATAGTTTTGTATGGGTATGTGTACATACACAAAATGTGTTTTGGCATTTTTGGCACACTTCTGCCTATACTGCACACAGACACAAGTACTTTTGCATATTCTGCTGAAATAGAAACCTGTGGTGCCATGCCAACAATCTCATTCAACCATTTCACAAGCTGAGGAGTTGGTGGTGACATGGGTCAGAGGGGATCAGAGGTCATAAATGATGAACCAATCAATGGGCTCTGCTCCTATAGGCACCTTTGTGTTCATATGGACAACACCTTTGGCTGGAAGGCCTGTGTTGAAAGTGTGTGTTATCATTTAGAGCAGACTCACAGTGAATCAGAGGGTTTATGTTATACAAGGCTGCATTACAGAGCATTTTAATATGTCAGCATGGTAATATCTAAAAACATTTCATTTAAAGCTTGCTTGTCAGGTGACTGTCTCTCCAGGCAAGCACAGAGAATATGGTATGATCTATCTTTATTCTCCATGCCAGATGAGTTCTCATGGCAGAAGAAATAGGGTACCCCAATGTAAACTAACTATTTATAAACTATAGGCCTAATTTAGACCTACCTTAATTAAAACTTTAAATAATGTTGCTTGAGGCTGCAGGGGTTTTGCAACAGCTTCAGTGACAAGAGCAACACACAACCCTATGTGCATTATATCTAATGCATATAGGGTTGTGTGTTGCTCTTGTCACTGTTTGCGAAAGATGTGATGTGCTTCAGTCTGGCTACATATCACTTTGTGTATGTTGTTTTTTATTGTAAGTATAGCTGTATGATAAAACAATATGTCAAGTGTTATGTGTGAAGCATTTGAACTCAAGGCAAATATCACTGCAAAGTGGTCTCCATGATATGTAAAAATTAAAACAGACTCAAGTACTTCTGCAAGCACATCATTGGAAAGGTCTCAACCTGGAAAGGTCTCAACCTGGAGAGTACCAAATGTCAGTCTGAAGAGGATACATTACTCCTGCTTTGAAATATTGACCTCTGAACCTTGAACCCAGTACATGTTTGACGGCTTGTCATTTAGCAACAGAAGGTGCTACACACATAGGACTAGCTATTATAGAAAGCTCTGGACCTTAGTCATGTAGTGTGGTTACCCACTTTAAGCACTGTCAAATATGGTAATAAGCTATTTTGACCTATTTAACGGTTCAATTTTTTAAATCTGATGACACCAGTGTGTTCCCCATCCAAAAACAACCCAGGGTGTATCCAAAATTCTACACTGCGAACTTCTACTTAAGTGAAATATACCAATATATTTGAAAAACTACAACTCCCACTATAGACACACCCCAGAACCTGTTACAAAGCTAGTGTACTTGTAGTTCTTCCAGGGTCGCTGGGTGGACATGTTCGACTCCTGTGTTTCTGCTGTCTGCCGTGAATGGGCTTCATTCCATTTCAGATTGCCGCCGCCCGCCGGCCGACCGAGTAAGTAAGTAAGTAAGTAAGTAAAATTTATTTATAAAGCGCTTTTCACAGATAAAATCACAAAGTGCTGTACAACAGAATAGATAGAACAAACAGTATAAAATGCATATACATATATCAAAAGAAAGGGACGCTAGTGAGAACCCATCAACCAAAAGCTTTCCTAAATAAGCAAGTTTTCAGATCCTTTTTAAAACAGACAACAGAGTCAGCCAGACGCACGGACAGGGGCAGGGCGTTCCACAGTCTGGGAGCAACAGACTGGAAAGACCGGTCCCCTCGGGTCTTATAACGAGTCTTAGGGACTGCAAGCAAATTTTGGTCAGAGGACCGAAGAGTCCGGCTAGGGAAATACGGCTTCAAAAGGTCTCGGATATACTGTGGGGCCTGACCATTTAAGGCCCTGAAAGTCAGCACTAAAATCTTAAAGTCGATCCTGAATTTTACAGGGAGCCAATGGAGAGCTGACAAGACTGGAGAGAAATGAGACCTTCGAGGGGCACCTGTTAAAAGTCTAGCAGCAGAATTTTGAACAATTTGCAGTTTGTTCAAAGCAGACATATTCAGACAAGTAAACAGAGAGTTACAGTAGTCAAGTCTTGTTGATATGAAAGCGTGAATTATCATTTCCAGGTCATTCTTTGACAACAATTTGCGAATTTTAGAGATGTTCCTAAGATGATAAAAACAATTTCGGACGAGCTGTTTTGAGTGTGTCTCCAAAGACATGGCCTGGTCAAACATAACCCCCAGGTTTCTGAGGCTGGGTTTGACAGAGGGGCCCAGGGAGCCAAGGTGCTGTTTGATCAACGTGATCTTATGGTCTGGAGCAAAGATCAGCGTTTCAGTCTTGTTTGAATTTATCTGCAGATAGTTATTGGCAAGCCAGTCTTTGATGGAGGACACACACTTTAGGAACAGAGACAAACGATGAAACTCAGCATCATTAAAGGAACAATACAACTGGACATCGTCTGCATAGAAATGATATGATACATCCTTGAAACAACCAATAATTTGACCAAGTGGCAAAATTTACAGTAAAAACAAAATAGGACCCAAAACTGACCCTTGTGCCACTCCGCAAGACAAATTTGTTACATCAGACTGTACATTGTTTACAGCAACATTAAAGGTTCTGTCATGTCCGAGCAGACAATACATGAGTCAAATACATGAAACTGTATTTTATTATTATTGTTATCTTTATTGTTAGACAAAAACATCAATATTACGAATACTATGTATTTGTATCTTTCCTATCCGCCGAGCGGTAATTACTACGTCACTTCCGGAATCTTCAGCTGATTTTTTAAAACGTTTTTACAGTGCATAACTTACTGGAACAAAGCTGAGCAACGTGTTGTTGCTGGTTACAAAACCACTGATTAAATATGTACATTGAAGTGATATTGTCGTTAAAGACCCGCTCATCGCTGTCCGATTCTCTGATATGAATGCCTGCATTGCATTGTGGAATATGGCCGAAATAGACCGAAATAATGACATTAAAAGAAAGACATATAAACCATGATACGATCTGGTGAATAAATGTTGATTAAAACAGCAGTTATTGGGCTAAAAATACCAATAATAGCAAAGCTGTGTACAGCTACTCTGCTGTAGCCTGACTGGCAGAAAGAATCGTACTGTGATCACAAACGATGCTTGCCATTGAAATACATTAGTTTCAAAAACATGCTGACCATCACGAAAACGAGATAAACGTGTCTGTGTACACAAATCAATAGATTAAATTATGCTTTGGAGGGAGTTATGTTCTGGTTTCTAGATTTGACAGATGGGTGCAGAGCATTGTTGTATAAGTGAGGTTGCCAAGTTTGGTACCAGTGTGCCTTTACAGATACCTATACCGAAACCTGCACCGACTGAATCTGCCAACCTGTGCTAGACACTATACATTGTAAAAAAAAGATATTTCACTGGAATGTACTGTACAGTTGTACAGGTTTTTTCAGTTTTTTTCTACATTAAGTGTTAATGCCATAAAAATACAGAAAAATACTTTTATTTAAAAAAAACATAAAATGAAGGTTGTAGTTTGTAAATTGATATAATTAGATAATATAGTTGCTTAACAGGATAATTCCATTGCTTAATGGGCGTGAAAGTGAAATTATATTGAATTTCATGTAAAAAACAAAAATAAACAATTTTACTGAGTGTAAAATTGAGGCATCTTTTCTGTTTTAAACCTAAAATAACTTCTTTTTAAAATACAGATATTTACTGTACATTTTCTGTATTTTCACAGTCCAACTATTGTAGTTAAAAAGAATTCAGGGAGTAAAGTGAAAAAAAATATATTTTGACTGAACTTTTTTTCAGGCCAAGTCATAAACTGTTCACATCTACCTATGCAAATAGCACCCCTTTTACGACTGCCCCCTATTGGTTTTTAATGTACAACAAAATGCAAACAGCAAAGTAAAGGGAGTATTGCGAGTGTTCTCTTTGCCTGATGAACAAAACAATATTTCAGTACCATCCCACGACTAACCATTGCTGTTCTTTTCATATTGTAGAAAGGCTTTATCTTACACTCTATTTAATTACTTCAGGCCCAAAGTGTTTAAAGGGAGCTTTTTTTAAATTGTTAATATGCAATTCAACACCAAGTCAAATCTATAAAATTAAGTTTTCAAGACTTTACTGTTTTTATTCAAGGGGTACTAATAATTAAACATTTACAACTTTTCAGTGAAAGCTTTTAAAATTTAAATTCAAACAAAAAAACGTCTTTACAATAAAAATATATAAACACAGTTTTATCTATCTCAGACACGTCTGTGCCTTTCGTTAGCAACAATGCATCCATGACGGCTAGTGGCCTTGCTAAATAGGGGTTACCATCAGACGCACACAAATCATGAGAGGAAACTGGTTCCGGGTTTTGTGCTTTAAAATTAATCATATTTTATAGCAAAGTTATAAGTTGACTATTTTAATTGCATGTTTATTTTATGTCAACATACAGTCATAACCTACGGTCATTAAAAGTGAAACCAAAACAGGCTATAAGGCTGTGTATGCACCATAGCTCAAACATGATTGACCCTCTTACGCAACGGTTTTGCGATAATGACAAATAGTCTATTGCATTATTATTATTATTATTATTATTATTATTATTATTATTATTATTATTATTATTATGCTAACACACTCAGTCAAAACCTTCCGTTGCAAATTGTGAAATATTGTAGACATGTCTTAACAGATGGGATAATAAATTGCATTTGGTACGGTTTATACAGGTTACCCCCAGGATTCTTCAAGTTAAATTTAAGACTTTTTAATACCACCTAGGATGAAATTTAATGCCAATTTCACAGCCATATAATGGGAAATCTGTGTGGATTTTAGGCCTGAGAAAAGAATGATTTAATATATTTAGTTCACAATAGCTTTGTAAGGTGTGTTTGTAATCTAATCACATCAAATAATAACGTATTTGTTGCATGAATCACTCTTATGCTATGAAACTTAAAAAAACTAAATTAGGTAGTCACTAAGGTAGCCATCCAAAGATACAGTGAATCCTAAAGATTCACTGTGCCATATGTATGTTTTAAAATGAAAACATGATTTATAAAATCATGGCAACAGTTGTAACCCTACACGTTATTGTAGGCCCAGTTTAATATTCAACCTCATTTTATACATGTACTATGGGGTCCCTGCTCCATCTCTCTTTCAGTTAATCAGTCCTTGGCTTAAAAAACATTGAAGACCCCTGGTCTAAAGGCTGCTGCAGTGGGAATAAAGAGTTGGGCTCCGGGGGGGGACACCG
This sequence comes from Gymnocephalus cernua, assembly GCA_023631565.1. Lineage (NCBI taxonomy): Eukaryota > Metazoa > Chordata > Actinopteri > Perciformes > Percidae > Gymnocephalus > Gymnocephalus cernua. Next base: position 27,483,647 of record CM042441.1, on the reverse strand, counting down.
TCACCGTTTTGTTCACAACCCTCTCTCCATTGCTAGCTGATCAGGAACGGGCAGGCGGGTCTTCCAGCTCCCGCGTTTCATTAGCGCTAGACTGACTCTCACGCCTGTCCGCTTGTTGTGCTAACCTCAGCCACATTGCTCTCAGCCTTGTCCGCTAGCTGGTCCACATCTCTGGCCACACCTTCAGACACTTGGCTGTTATGGTTTCAGTGTTTTGCTTTGTATTTTGTTCTATTTCTGTTGCCTGTTATTTCTGTGTGTTTCCTGTTGTGTTTGTTTCATCCAGTGACCTGTGTATATTTTGTGTATAGTTCTGATCCCTGTTTTGTATTATGTTCAGTTTCCTGTTTTATTGTGAAAGTCTGGTTTTCTGTCTTGTCTCGTCTGGTTCTACTTCCTGTGTTTTCCTGCCTTGTCTGATTGTCCTGCCCCGCCCTGATGTGCTTCACCTGTTGTATCACCTGTCCCTCATTTGTTCAGTAGGCTCGTTCGAGATGAGCCAGATCTGCGCAGAATCGATCACCGGCGATCGCCGCCCGTTGCATGCCGGTTAGATTTGTGTCCGACTTGATCCCGACTTGCTCTGACGTCATGCACACGTAGGCAACGATAATCTCACGAGAGCAAGGCGGCCGCAGTTTGAGACGCAGGTAGCGCAGTTGCTTTTCACCGACTGCAAGACCCAGGCGGACACAAGGCATGCTGGGAAACGCCGGCCTCTCAGCTGATCTAACAGCTGATAGGTTCAGAATCGACAACATGATGACGTTTTATATAAACTTTTTTTATTGATTTTGGATCTGGGATTTTAACTGCTATGTGTCTGATTTAAAGGCTTATTCTGTACAGAACACATGCTGTGTGGCTGACAGTTATGTTTAGAAGTCAGAGAGACTAAATCTGTTCAGATTAGGATCATCTACAGTGTGTTGTTAATTAAAATCAGCAACAGATCACATGTAGAGTATGACAGCTACTCTGTCATAATAAAAACAACTGGAGACTGTGTACAAGCTGATATATGGGTCTGATAACACTTTATTAAATCGGAATCGGACCAAAGTGTTTCTGTGACTTCCTGTTCAGCCTGCAGGCTGCTGGATGCGGCTGGAAACTGTCCGACTTCACAGCGGATTTTTGTCACCGCCCCCGCTGCTGCCGCCTGCTCTCGTCCACTTTACAGGCGAGGCGCAGTTCATCTTGAACGAGCCTACTATCTCATGTATTTAGCCCGTGTTCCCTTTGTCTCTTGTCAGATCGTCTTGTGTTCCTGCGTGTGTCAGTTTGTTCCTGCTTGTGTTTTGCCCATCAGTTTGCATCCGTTTGTGTCCTTGCCCTGTGTCTTCAGCCTGTTGAATGTGTTTTTTTGGAAATCTTCCCTATGGTTTTTTGTTAACACTTTATCTGGATACCTTTTGGGTTTGGGACTTTGCCTTTTGCCTGCCTGCCTCAGTTTGGACTCCTTGTTTTGGCCTTTGCTTTTTGGATCCCTTTTTTGTTGGTTTGCTCCCAGTTTTTGTATCAATAAATCCCTGAGCTCCAACCATCACCTGCCTGCCTGCCTCTCTCTCTGCATTTGGGTCCTTTAATCCGCTGCGCATAACCGAATGATCTGACCAACATGGACCCAGCAGCGGTGAGGTTCGACCCATTTTTTCATCCCTTGGACTACGATGGGGAGGAGTTGCTGGGGATGTTTTGCAGACTGCACAATAAGAACCCCGCTCTGGCCAAACACATCATGGAGGTTCGCTGGCAGGCGACTGCCAGGGAGTTTGGCCTCCCCTACGCTGTTCCTGTTTTCCGTCCAGCCTCCCAGAATCCCGGCTGGCTAGCAGTCTTCCTGAACCAGCTACAAACATCCTCCCAGAGCCTGCGCTGACCGTCCTCCCAGAGCCTGCGCTGACCGTCCTCCCAGAGCCTGCGCTGACCGGCCCCCTGGAGGCTATGCTGACTGGCCCCCTGGAGGCTATGCTGACTGGCCCCCTGGAGGCTATGCTGACCGGCCCCTTGGAGGCTACGTTGACCGGCCCCCTGGAGGCTACGCTGACCGGTTCCCCAGGGTCTACGCTGGTCAGCACCCCAGGGACTTTGCCACTGGTTAGCGCCCCAGAGACTTTGCCACTGGTCAGCACCCCAGAGACCTTGCCACTGATCAACACCCCAGAGACTTTGTCACTGGTCAGCGCCCCAAGGACTTTGTCATTGGACAGTATCTCAGAGACTTTGCCACTGGTCAGTACCCCAGAGACTTTGCCACTGGTCAGCACCCCAGAGACTTTGCCACTGGTCAGCACCCCAGAGACTGTGTCACTGGTCAGCACCCCAGAGACTGTGTCACTGGTCATCATCCCAGAGACTGTGCCACAGATCAGCACCCCAGAGACTTTGCCACCTGCCAGTACCCAAGAAATCTCCCCAGTGACGTTGCCGGTCTCCGGCACCCCAGAAACCACCTCAATGACTTTCCCGGACTCTGGTCCCCCAGAAACTGCCACAGAGGCTTTACCGGCCTCCGGCTCCCCTGAGACCGCCCCTGAGATTTTGCTGATCTCTGGCTCCCCCGTGACCATCCCAGAGACTTTGCCTGTGTCCTGCCCCCCAGAGACCTTGCCTATGTTGGTCAGACCGACTCCTGCCCCTCGTGTCCTGTCGGCACCACTGGCGACCTCTGGTCTGGTTGCCGGATTGGCTGACTCCAGTCCAGCGGACCCGTCGCCTGGCCCCAGCCCAGCGAACCCGTCGCCTGTTCGGCCCCCGGAGGGGCGCTGCCCTCGACGTCCAGTTCGGCCGCCCGAAGGGACTCTCCTGCAGCAACAGCCGCCCATGAACCCTCGACTTCCAGTATGGCAACCTGAAGACTCCTGCCTTCGTCGCCGGCCGCCTGAAGACTCCTGCCTTCGTCGCCGGCCGCCTGAAGGATTCTGCCTTCGCTGTGGTCCCCTGTTCCCGGAGGTCTCTCTGCCACCCTGTTGCCGAAGCCTCTCTGCCCCCCTGTTGCCAAGGCCTCTCTCTGTTCCCTGTCCCGGGGCCTCTCTGCTCCCTGTCCCTAGTGGCCCTCTGTTTTCCCCCGAGCCTCTCCGGGCCCTCTATGGTTCTCTGTTCCCTGTGCCCCAGTGACTTTTTTTCCTCCTCCGGACTCTCTCGCCCTCCTTGGGTTGTTTTCTGTTTGTTTGTTTGTTTGTTTGTTTTTGAGTTGTCTGGTATCCGCCCCTTGAGGAGAGGGTACTGTTATGGTTTCAGTGTTTTGCTTTGTATTTTGTTCTATTTCTGTTGCCTGTTATTTCTGTGTGTTTCCTTTTGTGTTTATTTCATCCAGTGAACATTTTGTGTATAGTTCTGTTCCCTGTTTTGTATTATGTTCAGTTTCCTGTTTTATTGTGAAAGTCTGGTTTTTGTTCACTACATGTATTTAGCCCGTGTTTCATTTGTCTCTTGTCAGATCGTCTTGTGTTCCTGCGTGTGTCAGTTTGTTCCTGCTTGTGTTTTGCCCGTCAGTTTGCATCCGTTTGTGTCCTTGCCCTGTGTCTTCAGCCTGTTGAATGTGTTTTTTGGAAATCTTCCCTATGTTTTTTTGTCAACACTTTCTCTGAATACCTTTTTGTTTTGGGACTTTGCCTTTTGGATCCCTTTTTGTTGGTTTGCTCCCAGTTTTTGTATCAGTAAATCCCTGAGCTCCAATCATCACCTGTCTGCCTCTCTCTGCATTTGGGTCCTTTAATCCCCTGCGCATAACACTTGGCCATTCTAACCGACGAGCTAACTTTAGCTTGTTAGTAGCACGGTGCGAGACGTTTTCTTTTCTTTCTTGACAACTGATTGATTTGCGCCCGAGATTGGATGTTTAGGGCCAGAGATTTCTCACTATGTCCATGGATTTAAGAATAAACACCATGTGACACTGTTATTATTGTTATAGCCTAGCTACATGTGTCGCGCACCCCGCGTCCGCGCATACTCCATGGTCAAGAGCGAAAAACACTGACGTAAATAGTACCTGTACTGTCGTATTACATTCCAGTCACATGGAGTAAATTGTAAAGTTACACACACAGAGACACAGACCAAAGCTGTAGGCTACTGCACCAAATCACCACTGGGGCCTGTTACTACCTGATGGGAGTCAAGTGAGTTGCGGACGCTCAGATTTAAACGGTTTATGGCATAATGGATCCGGATCTGGCTGCATTGTGGAATCTATAAAATAATAAACTTTTCTTCTTACAAACAATAACAGAAGATGGAAATCATTTCAAAAACATTTTAACTATCTATGATTGTTTGATTGCTAACTTGTAGCCAGCAGTGAACAAACTTTGGTATGTAGGTCCATTTTTATTGTATTGATATTACAGAAGTCTCTCGTTAGCAGGTTCTTGCAGGTTCCTTCAGCCTCTAATCTAGAACTGACATCAGGGATCATGCCGTGAAAATGTGATGCCTTACGCTAAATAATAAAGTATCTCATTCTGTGGCTAACAGCAAAACAGATCTGCATGAAATCTGGTCTAGCCTACCTGTGTGTTGTGAAGTGACACATGCGCAACTCACATCTGCAATTGACTCATATTGGGTAGTGACAGGGCCTATGCGGACAAAGATGCTGTATTTAGATCTGTCTTTGTAAAAATAAGCATTGTTTCATCTAAATATTTGTGGAAACAAAGCCATAGCTTCAGTTATGGGAATGCATAAGACACATGAGTCAACCTAAACTGCAAAACTTGGATGTACATGATGTCTGTTTTAGTCCAGGTCTGTGATATGCTCATCACTATATAATCATGTTTTGGTCTGGCGAATGAGTTGACAAAAGAATCTTGCAGCCACAGTTCACATCAAATAGGCCCACAACCCTATAGGCCTACTGGATGACGATACAGTACAAAGAGAGCCAGGCAACCTGCAGCCTGGGTAAGGCTACATCTTCACCATCCTAATATGTTAGGGGGCATCTGATGTTCTTGCCTCATTTCACTTCCATGGAGGCCATGGGCCTATGAGGCTATTTTAGTTTTATGGTCCAACATCTTTTTCCACTGACTGCTTACTTTGCTGATCTCTGCTGTGATGTTTCATACTGTGTCCACTCTGGCTTCTGATGTTTGTTCCTGTCTGTCATGCAAACAGCTCAGAGCATGAGCCAATTTAAAATGAGCCAATTTAAAGTGTGCCCCCCCCCCCCCCCCCCCCTCACAGATATGTATTTATATTGTCATATCAATAAAAACACAGATCAATAAAACCTAAGCCAATCTCCTGTCTAAAACACTTCTAATATGTCTTGGGAGTCAAACTGCGAAGAAATTAACATTATAACTTATACAGTTGACAAAATATCTACATTTTTCAAAAGAAGTCCAGAAAGCTTTTGCCCTCATGACATGCACTTATGCCAATAATCAAAATAATAATGTCAAAGTTATTTATATAACACAGTTCTGCTATATATATATATATATATATATATATATATATATATATATATATATATATATATATGGAGTCACCCTCAAAAATAAACATAATGGACATTATAAATCAAATAAATGTCAAACTATTTAGATTTCTTCAAAAAAGGCCCAAATGTATCCAAAAATTCAAAACAGTGAGGCTCCCTTCTCTGTAGAACAGTTTACAATTCGGATAGACGATCTTTGTAGCAATAGAACACCTTTGTTCACTTCGTTGCATCGTTGCTGGCTTGGAGTGAGCATCTCTTCCTATGATAGATGATCTTTGCTCTCGAAAGACTGCTTTCCATTGATAAACGGCCGAAAAATCATAAATTATGGACATAAAGTGTATCAATCTTGGATGTAAGAGTTTGGATTTATTGCTCAACCACCCCGAAAAAGGCACAAGTTCCAGGCTTGATACAAAACCTCCCGTGAAGGCTAGAAAGACAGCAAAGAGATGCCCGTTAGCGTTAGCTCGTCATCTTTTAACTGCAATAAACTGTAAGACGATCAATCTTATGGCTATTAATTGAATCAAATATGATTAAAAGGTGCTGTTTCCTGATCGTCGACGATTCTCTTGGTCTCTGAGGGTTTAATAAAAGGCTGTTAATCCATTTCAAAAACGTTGGAGGCTGTCTTCCAATAAAATATGTTAGACCAGAGGTTTTGAAAGTGGGAGGCAGGCCTCCTTAAGAAGCTCCAAACTGTTTTAGAGGAGGCTCGTGAATGTAAAGGAAAATTAGGAATTCAGAAATACAGTAGTTTTTAGTGTTTTTTTTTCACTTTCCCACAGTCATAAACTAATAAATGCATGCGGGACAGACCTCTTTTTTATGTATTTGGTGTACTTGAAATAGAATATATAGCATACATGTTACTTTCCTTATGAAGGTGCATGATACTTTTGTTAATTTTTTTTCTCTTAATATTAAGACACAAAGTGAGTCAGTGTTCAACAAAATGCAAGGTCCTTGTGCTCCCTCAAATCATTTTTCCTCAAACTTTGATGTCATCATGTGACTAAGCTGCTTCATAGACAATGAATGTGAAACTAATTTTGTAGAAAAAACTACCCAAATGAGGCTTATTCTATGTTAGCGTTTAATTTCTGAAAGACAAAATCTACCCGTTACCTCCGTAACATCCCCCTACGTGTTCTCAGTGTCATCTTTAAAATCTTTCTCAATTCATTGTTTTTGGAAAAGGTCCAGACATTATATTAGATGATATCACACATTTGGAGAGTTGTTCATGTTCACTGACATTTTGAACACACATGTATGAATTCCCAAGTTGCCGATAGTGTCCCTTTTGCTCTAATGCAATGTACCAGACAGTTTTTGCTCCATAAGTTTATTAATATGTGAACTTTAAGGATTTAAATTCTTTGTAAAGCAAGCAGTAAATGGTCATTTTATACTTTATGATTCATCTTAAAATCTCATACAACCCCAAATCAGAAAAGGTTGGGACAGTACGGAAAACACAAATAAAAAAGAAAGTAGTGATTTCTAAATGTACTTTGACTTGTATTTCATTGCAGACAATACAACAGCACATAATTCAATGTGTTCCTCATGATTTTTATTGTTTTCTTTTTCAAAAAAACAAAATTCCTATTTTGGTTCTTGCAACACATTTCAAAAAAAGTTGGAACAGTAAAGCATTTACCACTTTGTGATGTTGCCATTCCTTTTCACAACACTTAAAAGACGTTTAGGGAATGAAGACATCAAGTGATGAATTGTTTCAGCTGTCGTTTTGTCCCATTCTTGCTGCAAACAAGTCTTAAGGTACGGGGTCTTCGTTGTCGCATGTTGCGCTTCAAAATGTGCCACACATTCTCTATTGGAGACAGGTCAGGACTGCAAGCAGGCCAGTCAAGTACCCGTATCCTCTTCCTCCGCAGCCAGGATTTTGTACTGTGTGCAGAATGTGGTTTTGCATTATCTTGTTGAAATATGCATGGACGTCCCTGGAAAAGATGTCTTCTTGAAGGCAGCATATTGTGCTCCAAACTCTCTATGTACTTTTCAGCATTAATGGTGCCATCACAGAAGTGCAAGTTACCTTTGCCAAGGGCACTGACACAACCCCATACCATGACAGACCCTGGCTTTTGGACTTGTTGCTGGTAACAGTCTGGATGATCCTTTTCTTCTTTGGGCCGGAGCACACGGCGTCCATTTCTCCCAAGAAATACCTGAAATACTAATTCATCTGACCACAGTACACGTTTCCACTGTGTGTTGGTCCATCCCAGATGCCTCCAAGCCCAGAGAAGTCGACGCACTTCTGGACACTGTTAACATAGGGCTTCCTTTTGGCACAGTAAAGTTTTAACTGGCATTTGTGGCTGTAACTATGTATTGTGGTACTTGACAAAGGTTTGCCAAAGTAGTCCTGAGCCCATGTGGTGATATTGTTTATAGATGAATGACGATTCTTGATGCAGTGCCACCTGAGGGCTCGGAAATCACGGTTGTTCAGCTTAGGCTTGCGCCCTTGTCCTTTACGCACTGAAATTCCTCCTCATTCCTTGAATCTTTTAATTATGTTATGCACTGTTGAAGGTGAAATAAGCAAATGTCTTCCTATCTTTCTTTGAGGAACATTGTTTTTAAACATTTCAATAATTTTCTCACGTATTTGTTGGCAAACTGGCGATCCTCGGCCCATGTTTGCTCCTAAAGGACAAACCTTTCTTGGATGCTGCTTTTGTACCAAATCATAATTACAATCACCTGTTGACATCACCTGTTTCAAATCGCATCATTATTTAACCAATTTACCTGATTACTAGCCCTAAATTGCTCCTGTCCCAACCTTTTTTGGAATGTGTTGCAGGTCTGAATGACAGGAAAGGATGTATATTTACAAATGAAATTAAGTTGACCAAACAAAACATTAAATATTTTGTGTTCACATTGTCTGCAATGAAATACAAGTCAAAGTACATTTAGAAATCACTACTTTCTTTTTTTATTTGTGTTTTCCATACTGTCCCAACTTTTTCTGATTTGGGGTTGTACATCTCAAATAGGAATCTGCAGTGAATAGATTGTAAAATGTCAGCAGAAAAATTTATATATTTATTGAGTATAAAAGTAGTTGATGCAAATGCACTTTTACATAGCCCTTTTGGTTTTTGTACTTTTAAAACCCCATTTACTAATGAGGAAGTTGTGAACATATATTGGATAGTAATAGTAATTACTGTCAAATAATGTTTATGAAGTAAATCCCATGCACTTATAAGAAAAGTCTGTAGATATATTGGTGTTGCTTGTTATTACTGTCAAATAAAGTTTATATAAAATAAACATGTATGTATATATAATGGAGAGTTGCTTGTTATTACTGTCAAATAATTTGTATAGAAAGTAAACATGTATGTATATATAATGGAGAGTTGCTTGTTATTACTGTCAAACAATTTTTATATAAAGCAAACCCCCTACTTCAATGAGGAAAATTCTGTAGATATACTAAATAGTTGATTTTAAATTACTATAAAACAATGTTTATATAAAGTAACCTCATATCAATAGTAAGGGTATGTAGATATATTGAATAGTTGCTTTGAATTACTATAAATAATAGTTTATATAAAGTAAACCCCCATACAGTAATGAGTTAAAATCTGTAGATATATTGGATAGCTGCTTGTTATTACTGTCTAATAATGTTTATATAAAGTGAACACCCATACAACAATGGTAAAATTATGTGTATATATTGGATAGTTGCTTTTTATAACTAAAAAAACAATGTTTATATAAAGTAAATCTCATATTTAAGGACCACAATGGAAACAAGCCTTTGGGCTTTATTGTGTTTTTATCCTTTCGAACACCTCTTGTTGATTGCTGTTCAATAAAGTTTTCATTCATTCATTCATTCATTCATTAATGGTAAAGGTATGTAAATATATTGGATATTTGCTTCAAAATTACTATGAAACAATGTTTATTTAAAGTAAACAACATACATTAATGGTAAAAGTATGTAGATATATGGGAGAGTTGCTTGTAAATACTCTCAAATATTGTTTATATAAAGTAATGACTATTAGTATGTTTCTGCAAGGTATTCTCCCAGTATCTTCTTTTTTTGTACAGTAAAAAAACAGGAATTTACCATAAATAGATTGGATAATCATAAAATAAACGCCTAAAGGAGGGTATTTGAAAGTCATCTTACATCATTTTTGTGTGTTTTACATCAAGAAAGCTGTACTTTTACAGGGAGTTCCTGTGGATGGGTTGGATAATCTTGTGAATTTACCAAATTTACCATTTTTTTTACAGTGTATGCTAGGACAACATGTGTTAATAGGTAAGCTTTAGGGGTCTTAGAGGTATATTTTTAAAATGTGGACAGAGCCAGGCTAGCTCTTTACCCCTGCTTCCTGTCTTTATGCTAAGTTAGGCTAACCATATCCTATCTCCAGCACCACAAAGATATATTATGAGACTGGTATGCATCTTCTTCTCTCACTCTTGGAAATGGGGCTGCAACTAATGATTATTTTGATTGTCGATTAATCTGTCGATTTTTTTCTCCATTAAACGTACAATATGTAACCGCTAGGGTCTCTCAACCAAAACAATGGATTGTAAACACGGACTTTTGATGACATTCGTAAGTTGCGTGGAATTATGGGAGTTGTAAACAACTTCGCTGATTAGAATGCATCTGTTCACAGACAAGTTTAGCCACCCATTCAAATGTATTCACTTTATTACACTTTATTCATGTCATTCTAATAACATATTTTCCCAACATAATTAAGTTTTTCTTGATTCTATCTGTATTGGAAGCTGACCAGTTAGCTAGCTAGTGAGCCAGCAAGCTAACGTTAGCCAGCAGCTAAAATCACAGTGACTATCACAATATATTTCACGTCACTGTCACCTTTTGGATAGATTCACAGGGTTTGTTGTAACGCTAGCTAGCAACTCAACGAGGCTGAGAGACTGGTGTGGATGGGGATTGCCGGGGGAATCTCCCGGGACTGTGAGCCGAGGACGGCCGATGGCCAATGTTCAGCAGCAGGACATCTCCAAGCTGCCCGGAACTATCTCCCCCTTCACTTTTCTTTATTCTTAACTATTCGTTTTGGTGCTTGTCGGGTTAATTTCGCTAACTGTAAAGACAGCTAAACGCGAAGGGGTGAGAAATTCGGCAGGGAGGAGATTTTCGGCACAAACACCGGTAGCTAGCGCTAACGGAGACGCAGCTAACACTAGCTATGGATGGCCGCTGTTGCGACTCGGGTCTGGGTCTGATATGGTCTGTTTCCCGACGCTTCATTAAACTGCCGTTAGTGTTGTAAGCACCCGGCACCGGAGTTAAGTGCTGTATAGTACTTATACTGTATGGATTTCTGTAATGGTGGCTGTCTGTTGGCTGGCTGTGGGCTAAGCTACATATCCCGGCTGTGTTGCAGCTGTCCCAGAAGACAGACCCGGTGCTAGCTGGCTAAATTAGCATTAGATTAGTCGTCGATATATAGCTACAGCTAACGTTAACATTACTGCTAAACTCATTCGTGGGTTAGCCCAGCGCTGCTTTTATCCGTGGTGAAAACAATCATGCTACCAATAACTTTATGAGCATGTTGAACGATGTGGTAACCCTATAATGTCATCCACCAAGCATTAGCTAGCTAGCATTAAGTTAGCTACTTGTCAACCAACACATTGTAGTAACGCTAAACTGGATCAATATTGATATGTATCAATAAATGAGATATCTGCTGTATTACTGTGTTGCAAAGTGGCATGTTATCAATCACAAAATGATGCTGCGTGGCAGAAAAAGCAGTATTATGGTTAGGAGTATTTTTTTCTGTGACGTATGATTTACAATTACGCTCAAACGTATCACCTGGGTGCCGTGTTTTGAAGGAACTAGAGAGTGAAAGGTTATATGACGCCACTGACGGGCGACTAGGAAGGAAAGGAAACGTGCCGTGTCTGAAAATAAAATAACAGATTTCTCTGGGTTTGAAGTTTGGTGGAAACATTTGGGAGAGTGTAACTACACATCTCAAAAAAATATATAACATAGGTATGGTCGTTTTTAGACATTTTAATGCAAAAATGTTACATATTGTACCTTTAATCGATTAGTGTTTTGGTCTATAAAATTTAAGAAAATGGTGAAAAACGGCGATCAGTGTTTTCCAAGTGGGTGTGATAAAATGTTGTTTTGTCATAGAGGAGTAACAAAACTAGAACATATTTACATTACGGAAGCTGGAATGAGAAATGTTTACCGTTTTTTAATCAAAAACATTACTCAAAATGATGAATCAATTATTTAAATAGTTGGAGATTAATTTAATAGTTGACAACTAATCAATTTAATGATGAATCTTTGCAGCTCTACTTGGAAACAAATCGTATTTCGTGATTTTGTCTTACTCATCTATTTCATAACCAATTTAGAAGAAGTTAAGGGTATTGATGCGCTTTAGTACTGTAGAAAGGTTATACAATATCTGATGTAACTTTAAACATATAAATGCACCATTTTGCAAAATGGCTACTGCCACCGTGGCAGTAGCTCAGTCTGTAGGGAGTTGGATGGGGATCCAGAGGGTTGCTGGTTCAAGTGCCCGTACGGAACGAAGTACAGAGGTGGAATGGTACCTGGAGAGAGTTCACCCAGAGACAATTTAGAAGAGACATACCACTTCCTCAATGCTCAATACAACTATATAAGGAGAACCTGTAACGGCAAAGATGGCGGTTGTATGCACATGTCCCGCCCCTCCAGCTTTTTAACAGCCAAGCCGGGAAACATTTAAGCCTATCGTCTGGTTCCACTGACGCAAGCGCACAGTTGAGGTTTTGCGACAGCGGAGACAATTTGGCGACAGCGACTTGTGGCGTGTCAGACGGGCTCTGAGTATGTGCAAGATCAGATGGAATCCACACGATCAGATGGAATCCACACGGAAGAGGGTGATAACAACGCCAAGGCTAGTTAAAGCATTTTATATCGACCACAAATATGTCACCTTACATTTTAAGTAAAAGACACAAAATATGTTATGTTATCAAGGTAGTTTTGGAGCGGGTAAACGGCAGATCTCCATCCGCCCATGGAGCCCCATGTGTGCGTTGTGTAAATATAGATGGGGACGTAATATAAATTGTCTCAGGTTATATGCTGACTGTATCCCTAACGTCAATAAGCACAGCATTTCTTTAAGGGTTTTACATTTTACAGAACACATAACGTCCATATCAGGGGTAGATAAAGCAAAGAAAAAGTGAGACACAAGAAGAACAAGACACAAGAAAAATAATAATTCAAAATATTGTACTGTACACTGATAAAACAAATGACATTGAGCATTTGTTTAAGTGCTTGGCCAAAGTCCTTAAATTGTCTCTAGCTTGGCACAACACCGGCATTCTGGATAGAGACATAAATGAAGTTGGTGTCGTGAACCCTTGCGCATGCGTAGTAACAGTATAACCTGTGGGGGAAAAGGCGTTTTAAACCTTATTTTGGGGCAAAGTCATCAAACTTTTTCAGCGATTTTTTATCATATTTTACTGCTGTTTCTATACATGTAGTTGTTATGTCCCGATTGCCAAGATGGCGGCCGAGTGGCATGACTTGCCTAAAAGGACTTTGGTTCACCTCCTGGGCACTGCCAAAGTGCTCTTGAGCAAGGCACCGAACCCCAAACTGCTCAGGGCCATTCACTCTGACACGTGTGTGTGTGTGTGTGTGTGTTTGTGTGTGTGTGTGTGTGTCAGGCCTGTATGTAGTGTGTAATAACAATAGAGTGTAAATTGTAATTTCCCCATTGGGGATCACTAAAGATTAAATTATGTTAGATAGTGGTCCCAGACAGGTTTTTGCCTCACCCTACCTCTGTCCTTCCCAATATTATTTCCTTTCTTTCCTCCCCCTCAGAGAGATAGCCGGAACAGCCTGCTATAGCCAACCAGCCTCAGCCTTACATAAACCTCCCAAAGCACTTTGATAGTAATTGCCGTCCAGCCTTTACTAGATGTATGCGTAAGCAAAGCTGGACTGCACTAAATCAGCATGGAGGGGGAGGTGGTGGTGGAGGGAAAAGGATCGATGGGACTCTTTTGGATGAAAAACAAAAGAGCCTTCATCTCTTTTCATTATAAATCGATAGATTAAATTCAATCAATCACAACACATCTCCATAAGTCATAAATACAGCGTCAGGCAGAGTTTGGATCTTCTTTCCCCTGTGATGCAGTATGCCCAGTTGGTGTACGCTAGGAGGATAACTAGCTGATACCGGAGCTCATTACAGAGGAAAACATACATGTTTTCTTGGCTAATTTAATCTGCTAAGGAAAGCAGTTTGTGCTTGAAAAGATTGGGCAGAGGGAGGGAGAGCAGGACGGGTGGAAGAAGGGCTGACAAGTTACAGGCTAATGTAATTCCTGGAGATCCCTACTGCGCTATAATGACACGGACCAACAGATACCTAAGGTAGAACAATGAAAGAAAGGCAGGAGGAGGAGGAGAGGTACTGTCACAAAGCGACAAGGCTCTGGCACTGAAAAAGCCACCCACCCATACACTGGCTACAGTACTAAAACAGCCACTAGCCACATTACATTGCAAAACCTGCTGTGTGTGTGTGTGTGTGTTTGTGTGTGTGTGTGTCTGTGTGTGTGTGTGTGTGTGTGTGTGTGTGTGTGTGTGTGTGTGTGTGTGTGTGTGTGTGTGTGTGTGTGTGTGTGTCCACTTGGTTTGTTTAATAAGCCAACAGGAGCTTTGTTAGAGTAGATTCTACGTGTGTGTACTTGTATGATGAACAAACTGGACATTTTGAGAACAGGAATCAAAATAAGTCTAAATACGCCTTATTTAAGAAATAAAGCAAAAACTCAAACTAAAACTAGAACTGCAAGCAGTTATGAACGGGGTCCAAGCCTCCCAGGCGCCAGTCCCCTCTGGCACAAGTCGCCCCTGACGACGCTAAGAGCCCGCGAAAGCAGAGCCTGCAAAAGGAGAACCCACAGCGCGCGACCGCGGCGAGGCAAAAGTCAGGAAATTTGACCAAGTGCAAGCTCCAAAGTCTGTAGTGAAATGCATTAGCAAATTTCCTATTCATTGCGTAAAAGGCCAAAATGCTTCTGCCTCAATTATAGCGCCCCCTAAAGGGCGATCATCACCAAATCTGGTGTAGAGCTGCAGAGTGGCATGTCGAATAATAATCTCAAGTTTTGTGATGATAGGATTTACTGCGGCAGAGATATTGCCATTGCAAATGTTTCCCATTTAAATGCATTAACTTATTTGCCGAAAAGCCTCTACATTCATTATAGCGCCCCCTAACAGCCAATTTTCACCAACTTTTGTACGGAGGCTTGGAGTGGGATGTCGAACAACAATACCAAGTTTTGCTGTGATACCCATTAATTTAGTGGAGATATGCTAAAGTTCGTGTTTTGTGGCTAGCTACAAAAATGTGTTTGCTTGTAAATTGCGAATAGTGTAACGTAGCAAAATTCTTTTGATAGCTTTAGGTCAGGTCTGCCTGGAGATGGTACTTACCAAGTTTCATGCCAATACCTTGCACGGCCTAGGAGGAGATAGAAAAAGTTGGTTTTGCACATTGCGCAAAATTGCGAAAAAACTTCTTAGCCCTAATGGGGCTAAAATGACTTCCTGTTGCATTAAAGGTATGGGTCCAATGAGCTTTTTTGTACGTCTTGAAATGCTACATATGTGTACCACGTTCCGTTAGTCTACTTTAAATGTACTGCAAGGGCTACATTTTTGTTTCAGTTTCAATAGGGCCTTCGCCGCTTTCTGCGCTTGGGCCCTAATAATGATGTAAAAGAAGGAAACCTCAGAGAGAACACTGAAAATGAGACCAGTATGAGAACTATTTTCTTCCTAATTCCTCCCCTGCTCTGCTGTAGCACTGCTGCAGGCCACAGATTGCTGCAGTGCTTTGCTCGGTGCAGAGGTAGCTCCAATACACTAAGTAGGAACGACGGAGCTCTGCCAAATAGTGCCCCAGGCTGCCAAAACTCAGAGTGAGGTCCAAAAGTAGCTGCTGCCAGAAAGTGAATACCACACATACTGGGAGATAGAACAGGCCAGTAGGGGCACTGTCATACACTTCCTGCTCCTGTAGTCATCATTAATATGGACCACCACCAAAGTGTACAATTATTAAATACTGCATCACCACCACAAAGACATTGGGCCCAAATTCGTCTTTTGTTTTAGGCTTTTATCAAAATTAAACCTTTTGATGATCAGTCAACAACTCCAAATTATGCAGTAAAATATCCTTAATTTCCACTTTAAATGTAAGGTTATACAGCCACCTGAGCATTGCCCAAGCATTCTTACTGGTTTCTCTCATCATATTAGGGATGTCACGAGAACCAGTACTTCGGTACCAAGTCGATACGAAAATAATGAAACCGTGACGTTACTTGTTTTTCTACAGTACCGCAGATACGTTATTATGGAACCCATACAACTTCTAGGCAAGACCCGCTCTTCAATAGCAACACACACAATACTATTGGCCAGGTATCCATCCTTACGCAAGGTAACGCAACCTGATATGTTCAGGTCATATCCCCTGAACAATCGGCTACCCTAACCTTAATCACTCAAGGTCAATGCCTAACCCCAACCAATCAAGCTGCTTCGTAGGGCAGGACTTGCCTAGAAGTTACGTGGGATCCCGCGTAGGTACCAAGGGAGGCAATTCTTTCAGACCTGACAAGGACAGTATACACCTACAAGTGTTCTAGTCTGCCACTTAATGCTGAAAAAGAAAAAGAACACCGGCCAGCACAGAAAAACAGGACAGTGCTCACCGACAGCTTGACCGCAGTCAGCCTCTGGCTTTACCGTACATCTACAGCAATGCCTTTCCTGACTTCACCTGGAGCTCCCAAACAGAAAGTAAGTCTGTTTCTCTCTGCTGTTGTCTGTCACAGCCTAACGCTAGCTATGAGAGCTACTGACATTAACAAATTTTAGCTCTTGTTTTAGCGGTACTCTATAGCGTCAGCTATGTTAACTTTAACCAGCCCGGTTCTATTTTAAAAAACAACAACGGCAGAGAGAAATAGACTAACTAAACATACTTGCTGTCTGGGTGTTCCAGGTGAACTTATGGAAGATGCTAGCTGTGTGGTGATGCCAGGCTTCAGAGCAGCAGGCTGTGGGTCCAGAAGATTGACATTGTCTCCAGATTACATGTAAATCAAGCTCTTCTTGCACCTCCTCAACCCAAACCCGTCACTTCACACCAAAACAGTAACAGAAAGTTGACACTAAAAAAAGAGGGCTATGGCAATGTCCCAACCCCCTCGAGTGTTATACTTGTTATCCTAAAATAGGGCCTACACGTTAAAAAGGAGGACATTTATTGTTTAGTTTTTTACCGTGGTATCGAATTGGATATCAAAAATCATTACATTTCACTGGTATTGGTATCGATGACTAAATTTGTGGTATCGTGCCATCCATCAATAGTTACCACTATTGTTTTTTTTTATCTTCAAATGTTTAAATAAAAGAATCAATGTATGAATATAATATTGACTAATGAATGTATTATCATTGTTTTTCTTTTTTTACACATCGTGGTATTAACTTTGGTATTGAGTATCGTGTACTTTTGTTGGTATCGGTACAGACTACTAAATTTTTGTTTGATGTAAATGTTCATGAAAATTCATAGGCAGATTCTTAGATATGTATACATTTTTTCTATTTGCACATTGATTGCCTAGGAAAAGCATTGCAAAAAGACCTGCGTCAGACCGGATGTGTCCAGATATGGCTAATAACCATGAACGGTGTCCAGGTTACATTAGTAATGTGCAGAGCTACTCACAACAACCTAAATCTCCCCATAAAAGCATCTCCGAGCAGAACAGTTAACGATTTCCTGCTCATGCACAATGGCCTCCATTGGATTAGAGCTTCTGCTTAAAGGGGAACTATTCTATAGCATTTTCAGGATCATACTTGTATTTTGTGTTTGTACAAGGAAATGTTTACATGCTTTAATGTATAAAACACTTCATCGTTCTTATATTGCCCATGGCTGCTGCACCTGTATTCACTCTTTGTATGAGACGCTCTGTAGGAGCGCCTATCTCGTTAAGCCACACTCCCAAAAAAAAGCCCAGTCTGCTCTGATTGGCCAGTGGGTTTCCTGGAATCTCCACTTCACTCCAGTTTTGTTTCACTAGTAGCAGCTGGAGCAACTGCAATGTGTATATAGCAGGACTTTGTACCGTGAATCCGTAAACCCGAAATTGGGGAGAATTTATCAACATCGGCAGCCAAGATGACACATTTTACTGCCGTACAGCATGTAGCTACTATAGTTAGTAGTGGACACTAATAGAATATAGCACAAAAAGGCTTTTTAACCAAATACTACATAACCGAAAATGTTTTAGGAGCAATGTAACCCAGAATTGGGGAGAATTTAACAACATTGGCAGCCAAGATGGCATTTTTTTGCTGCCATTAGCATGTAGCTACATGCGACAATGTTAACACCGCAGTAGCTTAAGAAAACAAATAAACACTCCAGCCCTGCCTACCTGGAGCAGATGACCAATCATAGAAGGCCAGAGAAGGCTGGCTTAGTGTTAAGTGACACCTAGCCGAGAGTGGAAAAAACGGTTGAAACCGGAGCATTCAGAACAGTTGGAATTCTGAACATTTTAGCTCACAGGGATTTCTCTAAAATATGTTTACCTGATTACTAGATGTTTTAGCCACGTTCCACATGAAAATCTGACATTATAACATTGTAGATATGACAGAAAATATGGAAAAGCATAATATGTCCACTTTAAGGTCAAAACGCAACTGAGTGACAAAAATGAAATGCAGACAATTTGAGGGGGGTGGAATAAGCCGTTAACACATTGTTATAGTAACACCCTACATATCATGCTAGCACAAAGTATAGCTGAGGCTGGTGGGAATGAAAATCATTGGACAAATACAGATATACATATTTGAGAACTCTTTGTTGCAATTTTTATATTAAGTTGTATTACCTTTTCAGAGAGAATCATCCACCCATTGAGGATTGCTGAATGAAGGGGGACTGGATGATCACTGTCCACTGTAATGACTAACAGCTTGGCCCTGCCTGCCTGCCTGCCCCGTATTGATGTTTTAACTGGCCAGTTATATGAGGTCATCAGCTGAGGAGAGCACTCTGCTAAGGTCATATATTGATCTCCTTTCCATGTATTTCTTGGTATATCAGTGTTCATAACTTGTGAAGAGAAGGAAGCAGTCAAATTATGGATAGGGCAGTGACTTAAGTTTGATCCCTGCAGATTTGAGCATGTTTACAGTATTGCGTCTCTGTATATATTATTATTATTATTATTATTATTATTATTATTATTATTATTATTATTATTATGGGCAGTGGTGGCCTAAAGGTTAAAGAAGCAAGCTTCCCTAGACCGACAGGATAAAATCTGGGTGGGGAAAATGAATGAGCAGCGCTTGTCCCTCCCTCATCCTCACCACTGAGGTGCCTTTGAGCAAGGCCCTTAACCCCAACTGCTCCAGTGGTGCTGCTCAGTGGCCAGCAGACTGTGGTTGTACTGGGCAGCTTCCAGGTACAAATGTGTAACTGTGTGAATGTGACAGGTTGTCATTGCAAATGAGAATTTGGATATATGTGTGTATGTGACTGAGAGTGAAATTACAAGAGTGAGATTAAAAGTGAAGAAGTCTCTCCATTTTCTTTGTGTGTTGAAACTGGTGTACCTTGTGTATGCAAATGGGGGAACTGCTGCAGGTTCAAGACTGGGGATGTAGTTCAACCATCAACCCACTGACCCACACATACAGAATACTGCAGAGCCCCAGAGACCAAGCAGCTGGTTGTGTTCCCAGGCTGAATGGACAAGCAATGGATGGAGAGCAGAGGCAGCTGTTTAGTAAACTGGAACAGAAAAAGACAGCATTGGTATGTCTACAAGGACCTGTTGGGGTCCTGGAGAAGTAGTTTTATCTTGTGTAGTGTTTCATAGAGGAAGACAACTGATGCACCATCTGAGAAAGTCTAGTAAATTTCTTTGGAGAGATTTTATGACTATACAGACACATTTTTTACACATAATTGTACTGCTGCGTTAACTCTAAGCAGGGGTGCTGATGCAGAGGGCTCTGGCAAAAAAATGCAGGGTTCAACCTGGCTCAACCTTTGGTGCAACACAGCATCATCAGGCAAGTTAACTACGTTTGGCTAATATAAATATGTGCAAGCACTGCACATTCCTGGTAGTGTGAACATCATATTTCTCCTGTTTCCCTTGCGATGGAAGATAAAAGTACCACAGTAATGACAATGGTCTAATTCAACTAAGAAAAGAAGATATTGTGTAGGCATGAGTATTTTTAGGTGGCAGGAAGGAAGGAACCAAGAACTAGACCATGGCAAATGCTTATATGAATAATTTTGTCATGGGTATTTGTAATGATTTTGGAAAGAACCAACAAAACAATGACATCCTGGCGATAAGGATGCCTTGTCAGAAAACTGCTCATATGTTGTTGTTTTTTGAAAGGCAATGGAAAATGGCCATTTAGGTAGAATAACTTTTTTAAATAATTGTCAATCATATACTAGTAACCAATGAGTACATTGGGTGGGCCATATAGATATTGCCATATTTGTGTAAGTCGGCTGAAATAAAACAAATGCAGTACAGAAATGCCAGAAATGTAATGTAAAAATAATCTTCTTTGTTAAACTCTCAAATATCAAAACTGCTATCAACAGATTGAAAAACAGAATTAGTTTAAAAAAAAAATCCTGTTAGGGAAGTAGCAAAATTGCAACCACTTTTCAATGAGCATCATTTTTATTGGTAATTCCCAACAATAAATTAATCAATTTATCAAACCAGTGTTAATGTAATACAAACTACAAAGAAGTAATCACTGTTTTCATCATGCTTTATTACATGTATGTTTTATTGTCATTTGCAGCTTTCAATTTCAATTTAACATTGGCTTTTAATTTTGATTTAATATTTGGCTTTTCAATTTCAATTTAACATTGTCTTTTCATTTGGATTTAAAGGGATATTTCACCGCTGGAAAGCTGAATATATTTTTAAATTGGGTCACTTATGTAGCAGAAATGTGAAAAAAAAAAATTAAATTGGTGCCTTCTAGGCCGAGAAAAGCCAGAAAATGTGTTTTTGGCTCATATGGATGAAAGACACCAAATCCCAGAATGCACTTCGCTTCACTGCTTTGAGTCCACTCCCAAGCCACGCCTACCGCTTGACAGACAGGCAGACAGACAGACAGCGAGGCATTCAACTCAACTCAATGTGTTTTATTGTCATTTCAACCATATACACGAAACAACGTTTCATCGTGGCTCATGTGGTGTTATAAAAACGACATTATGTAAAAACGACATACGAAACAGGCTACCTTTAGTGCACACACATTATAGGCTCCGTAACGTTCAGCTAAGCATACTAGCATTAGGCTTGGTGGGCTGTAAACACCGAGTATAAACACAGCCGCGAATTAGCGTGGAATGTCGAATGGTCGCCATGTAACAGTCACAAACTCCAGCGGTTAGCAGTTAGTTGGATACAAATCACCCCATTTCTGCACCAGTCCGTGTTAACACAGCCCACCTTCATACAAAGCATCTCTAGCTCGGATCGTCGGAGGGCTAGCAGGCCTGGTAGCTGGACAGTCGGTTCCACGAAAATTGTGCTGCTGAGAAGAGAGAGCCCTGCTTAGCGAGAATTCAAGATGGCTGACATTTCGTTTTTTTCCGGCTGAGATCGGCTCGCTTCCGGTGATGGGCGTTGAAAACATGTAGCAAGTAGCAAGTAGCTCCTGCTACTGTTTGTAGTTCTTTGCCTCTGGCCTTCCATTCCTCCAATGACGTAAAAATCGTCCAGACCCTGTATTATCAAAATCGTCCAGACCCCCAATGCAGAGATCTCCCCTCTCAGGGGGACATGTGGGAGGGAAGCACGGTCATTCAGAAATACTATCGGGTTTCTACCTATACAAAGCTGAATGCTAAATCGGTGAAGTATCCCTTTAATATTTGGCTTTTAAATTTCGAGTTAACATTGGCTTTTCATTTGGACTTGACACATGTCAACGTAAATGAGGAGGCATGGCCCAAAGACTGGTGGGAGGGTCTGAAACAAAAGGGGTGCAGAGGCACCAGCAGGGGGAGCTGACTGTTGGTGAGCACACTGCTGAGAAGCATCTGTCTGCAGCTTCACCACCAGGCTGGCTTTGCCTCTAATTTCACATGATAGAAACTAATGATGTAGGCTAAACACAAATGGCATTTCAGGCAATAACAGTGACATTTTCATGTAGTTACTATAATTGGGCCCCATAGGAGGTACGCTTTCCGGAGCCTTACCCTCTTGATTTTGGGGGCTTATGTGAGCTTTATTGATTATGTAATGTAATAACTGGTAACTTAGCTCACTAAACTTTCCAATAACTTGCCCAACACTGATAATAACAATGAACAAATTAGTGTCTGACAGCAATTTATCAGTCCCTCCAGGATTTACCAGCCTGTTTTTGAGATTGGTGCGGCCCAAAATGCCTGGATTTGCGACAGCTTTTTTCAAAAACTGCAATAAAAGTTGCAATGTCTTTTATATTTTTGATGCAATGAAGTTGCGAGAGAGAGTGAAAATAAAAAAAAAAGTTGTGATTTTATTTTGGTATACTTCTTTAAAAATAAAAGGAAACTTGTTTTGGGCAGAATAAAACTACTCTTGGTTGAATTTTCCAAGTAACCTTACCAAAAAGGCTCAGGGTGCTACAAATGTTGGTATAATATGAAAAAAGCTGGTGGATTTAAGACAAAAAATAATAATATATTGAATTAATAAAATTAATAAAACATTTCTGTCAATAGCTTGTTGATATTTACTTTGTTAGTTAATTTCCTATCCTGGCCTGGGCTGGGACACACATTCATATGGTTTCATAAAGCACTTATTGGACTTTAACTCATCATTGCACTTAGAATAACGAGCGTAGCTGTCTTCAATTTAGGCCATTGTGTACGTCTCATCTCCGGTTTTTCCTGCATCCACCGTGTGTGTTTCTGTGTGGTCAGTGGCTCTCAGTGTCACATACTGACGCAAAGTCACTCATGTGACTCAGCCTAGCACTAGACAACAGTACTACTATAGTACTAACTAGAACTATGGTGACTGACTGGGATGAGGAATAGGTGTTTTTACTGTTAGTGAATAGCATCGAGTGAAGGTCAATGTTTTCTTTATATCTAGTGTCAGTGATCATGTCTTTAGATCAGATAAGGTAAACTATCTAGATCTAGAAAAATAGAAGGCTTCATGCTAGCTATGGGCTAACTTGCCAGTCCAACCTGTGAAATCCCCCGACGGTTGTAAACACATTTTCGATTAGATATCTCACGTTTTGATGGTAGCCTACTAGCTCCAGTAACAACATATTTATTTATTACCTGGACGGGGGTGCTGTTGGCTTTTCACAAGCTTAGACAGCAAGCTAGCTAAAGCTACGCCGAAGTTTTGCTAACGTTAGCACAACAGCGTTAGCCTAGCTTGACTGCTAGATAATTATTACGACTGCCTTCAGGATTTCCTATATCTGCGTCCATGTTGCCAACATAAGACCTGTGGCGTTAGTGCTCCTTTTGTACCATCATTTTATTGAATGAAATGCTAAGCTTCGCTCCTACGAGATGGGTGGGTTTGTGTTACGTTACACACAAAGCTAACTGGCAATCGTTAGCATCCCGTATGCTAGCGGAATTAGCTAGCTAACGTTGCCTAGCCAGCCAGCACGACAGACAGCTTACACATCCACATGTGTCTCTGATGTATAGCTACATCCATGCTTTCACCCCAGAGACAGTATGGCTTTCACCCCAGAGACCGGGGCTTGTTTCTCGCGAGTCACGTTTGTTTTCCCCATTGTTTTTCTTCACCCAACCGTCCATTGCTGTCCAGAGCCCCGGTCTCTGGTGGACACGACTCGCGGGAAACGAGCCCCGGTCTCTGGGGGACGCAACTTGCTGGAGCCCCGGTCTCTAGCTAGCATACGTACAGGCTAACTATAGCCTTGTGTGTAACGTAACAAAAAACGTTTCGTAGGAGCGAAGCTTAACATTTCATTGAATAAAAGTATGGTACAAAAGGAGCACTAACACCACATGTCTTATATTGACAACGTGGATGCAACAACGAAGGCAGTCGTAATATGTACCTAGCAGTCTAGCTAGGCTAACGCTGTTGCGCTAGCTAACGTTAGCAAACGTCGGCCTAGCTAGCTAGCTGTCTAAACTTGTGAAAAGCTGAACAGCATCCAGTCCAAGCTGTGTTTCACTTTCCCTGCAATATTATTATACACATAATAAAGACACATGGACTCGGTCGAGACCAAAAGTCATATTTTGCAAGACCAGTGGCAAAGACCAAGACCATAGACAGTGAACCAGACGGGCTTTGGTCTATCGTCTCCCCAACGTGACATCATGCAATGCATTGTGGGGGGAAAACAAACCGCTGTAAAATAGTATTACTTTTTCTTGTTATATTCCGTTTTGTGATACCCAACAACATCAGATACAATGGATAACAGTTTAAATGTTTATTACCAACAAGCAATTAGAGCAAAGTCGTTGGAAAATTAACCCTGCAACATGGCCTTTAAGATCCACAGTAATCTTCCAACGTGGTCTGCACTCACACGCACAAACACTCTGACTTACCAGAACTACATAAACAGCCATGCTATTGCATTTTATTTTCAGATTCAAAATAGCTCTTCATCACTTGCTGCACTTCTCCCAACACATAATGTGAGACCAGTATGCCTCACTAGGTCAGTCTCACAGGCATTCATTCCAGTTCCCCCATACAAAAATTAATTAATAATATAATAATAATTAATAATTAAATTCACTGTATTCAGGGTGATTGATTGAATTTGCGTGAATTGTTGCGATTGCGACATTGCGAATTCCTGGAGGGACTGATTAACTGCTGAGCCGAGCGGTGCCATGAGCGATGGATGATATATGGCAAAGTTAGCTGTACAGAAAAGTAAAACTGCGGTATACTGGTCTGGCTTGATATTAAACCGGTTTAATGCCCAAGCCTACCAGGAACTACATTCAGACCCTATTTCCTATGAGGAAAATGACATTCCTAAAAGAGTTTCTGCATTAAAGGCTATGCATCTTGTTAAAATTATACCAATGATGTCTGAAAAATCATGTGTGAACAAACAAATTATGTCTGATCTGCAAAATCTCCCCCACAGATATTTGGAAGATGTTCCAAAAACAAATTCACATGAGACAAAAATAATGGAGGGAAGGTTAGTGGTTGGGACCTCACGGTCAGGAAGGATTCTCTCTACAAATGGAGGAAGATGTCTGCCACAGCATCAAAAAGCAAACTGATCCGAGGTTTTTAGAGGACACAGGTGATTTGCTTTAGTGAGAGAAGAGGAAATGCATTGCGTGGCTTTTTTCTTCACAATACTTCGGTACTCTCAGCTTCCTAACGCAGAACATTACAACTGCATCGTACACTGATGTAAAGAAATGCCTGGGGGTACATTAACTAGCTGCCTTCCTTTCACTTCTGTCCGTCCTTTGTTTTCTTTCTGCCCTACTTTCATTTATTCATTTTTCCTTCCTTCGATCTTTTCTCTCTCTTTTTGCTTTTTGTAAAATCCAAACATAGAAAGAACATTTTGAATAAAAAATAGGGTAGTGTTAGAAGGAGATGTATACGCTCATGTCTGTCTGTCTGTGTGTGTGTGTGTGTGTGTGTGTGTGTGTGTGTGTGTGTGTGTGTGTGTGTGTGTGTGTGTGTGTGTGTGTGTGTGTGTGTGTGTGTGTGTGTGTTTGCGCGTGCACAGCAATAAGTCCCTTGAGTGATTTAAGAACAGCACAAGACCTTGGGGACGACAGGAATGAGAGCAGGATAATGGAATATGATACTATGCAGAGGGACAAACCAAAGACAGAAAGAAAGCATTTATACATGTATGAAAGGTTATGAGCACAGTACAATACAATATAATCGTCACAAAACATCAGAATGTAATGTTCTATTCTGTCTACATTTCATTTCTGTCACTCAGGCATGCTTCCCGGGCTGCTCGGTCTCGCCTCCTATCTCACTGAGGTGAGGCAGGAAAACAGAAGGCAGTGCACTTTTTCTGGCTAGTTCTCCAATTCTCCCTAATCGCTGCAGTGCTCCACAATGCCATTCACATTTGTCCTTGCAGAAATGTTCCTCTCTATTGCTGCGTCCTCTCCTCCCCTCAACTCTCCTTTCTCTTCTCGTCCGACCCCCCCATTCCCTCTCCTGAAATAACATACCTTGCTTTTAGCCACAACTTTGGGAATTCAACAGACACCAATCCCTGCAGAACTTTTCAGCATAAAAAGGCTCCTGACCAAACAGAGTTCATGGTTGTGAAAATATTGTAACACCTATCGAGCTAAAGACTTTTTTCTCGGAACTTATAGCAAACCAGAGCTACTGTAAGAGGAGAGTCATTATGGGGTTCAGGTCTGGTTTTCCACAGTATATTGCTATACTTAGTTGGACTGAGGTATGGTGACTGACGTGAACATTCCACAGTTCGGATGATTGTCCTGCTGCAATGTTCTAAAAAAGGGCAAAGGGTCCTGCACTGTTCAACCAATATGTACCCTCAAATACCCTTAAAGATAAAAGTCACTTTAACCTCATAGTCAGTGTTTCATTCAGAGCCAGTGATGTAGTTGAGTCACCAACTGTCGAGTCCGAGTCCAGTCTCGAGTCCACAGTGTTCGAGTCAGAGTCCAAGTCCGAGTCACCAAAGAAGAGTCCAAGTCGAGTCACCATTACCAGTGTTAGAGTCTTAGTCGAGTCATCAAGGTTGCGTCTGTGTTATATTTCAAGACTGCCTACATTTCTCCACTCTGGCACCTTTAAAGAGCTGATATAATTATAAAAGAGGGTCTACATTCATCACTTGATTACACATTGTATTACCTTGTTATGATATAAGAAGTGACCCATACAGTGTGCCAAACCACATGAAGAGACAGCATATGACAGTAGCAACAGCTGAGAAGATTTTGGGTCTGTGGTGACCAAGTCCACCTCACACAAACTTCCTTCTCCCATTCTCTCTCTTTACTACTACTACTACTACTACTACTACTACTACTACTACAACACACACACACACACACACACAGACACACACACACACACACACAGCCCCGGCGCTGAGCGGCTCTCCAATGCTCGGAGGCGAGGACCGGTTCACCGGCTTGGTCAGCGACATGAACTCATAGCGGCTGTTGGAGCTTCCGAGCACCGGGCTTCCACTGCTGCGAACAGGGTTTTTAGCCTTTGGGGAAGGCATTTTATCTGTTAATCCTACCGACGTAGACACTTAGACATTATGTGGTTGACCCGCAGTGGTGAATTGTCTGCAGTGGTGAATTGTCTGCAGTGCTGAGCGGGTTTTTGCCGTGTTCCGATTGTTCTTATCTCAGCTGCGCCGAGACAAAACAGACATGCCATTTCAAAAATGTTTCATTTATTGTCAGAAATATCATGTTTTCAAAAGTGTCTCTTCATCAAATTTCATGTGACATATTTCCAGTAGGCAACTGACTGCAAACAGGCACATCCGGACACAAACGAGCAGGCTTATGTGCTGGGGCTGAGCCCCGGCCCAATTTAACCACTGATTTATTCACAACCATTTTCACCAAACTTAAATGTTCACCATGTGCACAGGTTTCAGAGTGGTGGAATTGTTGCATTCAGACACTTGTGCTCATGATGCCCATTCAATTAGCCAGTGTAGACCTTTTGTGATGGTAACACAAACATTTCACAAGAATGTCAGCAGTGAGCACAAAAGGCATACACTGGCAAATTGAATGGGCATCATGAGCAAAGTTGTCTGAATGCCAGTGCAGACCGTTTATTATAATACAGTCACCACAAAAGAGAAAAGGGAAAAGAACCTGCCCGTGAATCATGCACTAAAAGAGTGAGAATGCAGCATTAAGTGAGTGACGTCAGTGAGTGTGTTGTCAAGCAAGGAGAGCGAGCGGTAGCCCTGTCCGACTGAGAAGCATGTGCGGCTGTGAGGAAAAAAAGAGACTGCGGCCGAAACAGGAAAAAACATCAGAAAGATATTATTATTACAACACCAAATCAGAAAAAGTTGGGACAGTATGAAAAACACAAATAAAAAAAGAAAGTAGTGATTTCTAAATGTACTTTGACTTGTATTTCATTGCAGACCATGTGAACACAAAATATTTTATGTTTTGTCTGGTCAACTTAATTTAATTTGTAAATATACATCCTTTCCTGTCATTCAGACCTGCAACACATTACAAAAAAGGTTGGGACAGGAGCAATTTAGGGCTAGTAAATTGGTTAAATAATGATGTGATTTGAAACAGGTGATGTCAACAGGTGATTGTAATTATGATTTGGTACAAAAGCAGCATCCAAGAAAGGTCTAGTCCTTTAGGAGCAAAGATGGGCCGAGGATTGCCAGTTTGCCAACAAATACGTGAGAAAATTATTGAAATGTTTAAAAACAATGTTCCTCAAAGAAAGATAGGAAGACATTTGCTTATTTCACCTTCAACAGTGCATATCATAATTAAAAGATTCAAGGAATGAGGAGGAATTTCAGTGTGTAAAGGACAAGGGCGCAAGCCTAAGATGAACAACCGTGATCTCCGATCCCTCAGGCGGCACTGCATCAAGAATCGTCATTCATCTATAAGCGATATCACCACATGGGCTCAGGATAACTTTGGCAAACCTTTGTCAAGTACCACAATACGTAGTTACAGCCACAAATGCCAGTTAAAACTGCACTGTGCCAAAAGGAAGCCCTATGTTAACAGTGTCCAGAAGCGCCGTCGACTTCTCTGGGTCTCGGAGGCATCTGGGATGGACCATCACACAGTGGAAACGTGTACTGTGGTCAGATGAATCAGTATTTCAGGTATTTTTTGGGAGAAATGGACGCTGTGTGCTCCGGACCAAAGAAGAAAAGGATCATTACCAGCAACATGTCCAAAAGCCAGGGTCTGTCATGGTATGGGGTATGTGTCAGTGCCCTTGGCAAAGGTAACTTGCACTTCTGTGATGGCACCATTAATGCTGAAAAGTACATAGAGATTTTGGAGCACAATATGCTGCCTTCAAGAAGACATCTTTTCCAGGGACATCCATGCATATTTCAACAAGATTATGCAAAACCACATTCTGCACACATTACAAAGTCCTGGCTGCGGAGGAAGAGGATACGGGTACTTGACTGGCCTGCCTGCAGTCCCGACCTGTCTCCAATAGAGAATGTGTGGCGCATTTTGAAGCGCAAAATGGTACAACAAAGACACCGTACTGTTGCCTACCTTAAGACTTGTTTGCAGCAAGAATGGGACAAAATTACACCCGAAACACTTCATCACTTGGTGTCTTCAGTCCCTAAACGTCTTTTAAGTGTTGTGAAAAGGAATGGCAACATTACAAAGTGGTAAATGCTTTACTGTTCCAACTTTTTTTGAAATGTGTTGCAAGAACCAAAATAGGAATTTTGTTTTTTTGAAAAGAAAACAATAAAAATCATGAGGAACACATTAAATGATGTGCTGTTGTATTGTCTGCAATGAAATACAAATCAAAGTACATTTAGAAATCACTACTTTCTTTTTTTATTTGTGTTTTCCATACTGTCCCAACTTTTTCTGATTTGGGGTTGTATTATTATATATCCTCGAGTCCAAGTCGAGTCTCCGATTATATATCCTCGAGTCAGAGTTGAGTCTCGAGTCCTCAGTCCGCAAGTCCAAGTCAAGTCATGAGTCCAGAGAATAGATTCTCGAGTCGGACTTGAGTCCAGACAATAAAGACTCGAGTCCAGGACTCGAGTACTCCATCACTGTTCAGAGCTGTTAACGTCAGCATGCTAACATGTTCACAATGACAAAGCTAACATGCTGATGTTCAGAAGATGTCTATCATGTTCCCAATCTTATATAGCTTGTTAGCATGCTACCATTAACCCTGTCTAGTGTATCATTGTCACGTTCCGTTCCATCAGAGATTTTCACTCTAGTCTTCTCACATGGTTTCATTTAATTAACTGTTAGGTAACTAAAGGTCAAATGTTACAATATTTCCCCAAAAAGCATACAAAAATCTAAACAATGAACAAAAATTTGTTAATCAATTAATTCTGAAGCAATGGACTAAACTAGCTAACTGCAGTAGTTAAAGGTCCAATATGTAATACTGACAGCTAGTGTTTAAAATAGTTACTGCAGTTCAAATTCAAAATACTGGAGAGAGTCGTCTCCCCCGCCCCTCCTCTCCAGACTCAAAGTTCACAGAGGTTGCCAGGCTGAGTCTGCGCAGCATCCACAACAATGCTTGTCTCACATAGCCAGACATACTTCACAGCACAGCGAAGTAGCTAACGTTAGATACTCGCTCTATTGACAGTCATAGAAGCCCATGCTCACGCGGCGCTCTGTATCCAACTGACAGACACACTTTTTCGGCTTAGAATTACAGTAGGAACCGCTAAAAACCCCACAACCTTGCCTTTCTTTCCACACGCCAGACAGACACACTTCCTCGGCTTAGAATTACGACAGGAACCGCTAAAAATAACACTACCTTGTCGTCCTTTTCCACCCAACTGAAATACACATTTTGTCTTAGAAGTACGGCAACAAGCGCTAAACACACTGCTAACTCACGGTCTTCTCTTCTGGATTTACAGATCCCCTCTTGGCTTAAAATAACTCACCTACAGCGGGCTACGGCGTTGTAAACAGCCGTGGCCAGCTATGGTCCTCCAGTAACGTTAGCTAGATAGCAGGGTTAGCATGATGGCGTTAGCCAGGACCAGTTACTGGCTGAGTCTCAATTGTTTTTGCAAGTAATCAACCCGTGTTTCTAGCTATATAATTCAATGTGACTACACAAATGTTGAAATGACATAAAATGCTCATCCCTAGTAGCGGTGATAAATTAACCTGAAGCTAATGCTTACCTGTTAAGGAGTAAATTAGCCAACTCAGTGTCCTTTTGGGCTGTAAGCTGTCTCCATCTTTCAAATACATCTCCAATATTTACCCGGGGTTTGTTACGTCTCTGGTCAAGCAACTGTTAGAAACATGCTGTTTTTTAATGTCGGGTAGAATCTATCTCCGTTGATCCCGTTCGTTCGTTTGCTGCATTCATGGCTGGTTTATGTGTTTACAGGTATATCTGGCAACCCAGCCTGGCTGTTAAACTGAGCAGTTGATAACAACACACAGACCAAAACATAAACCAAACCAAAACATTCCGTCACGGATCGTACATTTCAAAAAGAAAAAATACTGACTATAAGTATGCGGATTGTTGTCAAAAAAGATAGTATTTCAGCCTAACATGTTTCCTTAATATCTGACGAGGCATTGGTGTAATTTTTTGATTTATTACAGTACATATATTACATATTGGACCTTTAAGGGTCCAGCTCAAGCAGCTACAACATTGATGCATTAATATTAACAGAGACAGTTTAGAATCGAGACGCCCCAACTCAGAGGAGTTTCCTGTATCTGTGTCACTTGGGCTCCACCACAGCAATGCCTCTTTAGGAGTAGCGGCAGGTCCTGAGTGTATTGATTCCAACAGGAGAAGTGAACGTGAACACAGATTATGAGCGATTCTTTCGCCCCATAGTCACCAAAGTATATATTGGACCAATTTTTCACAAGCCACATATCTCCAGAACATTCTGACATTAAAATGGCATTTTTCAGACGGACACATCAGGAGAAAATTGACTTTGTTTGAGACCTGTTTCTGTCTCAGGACCAAACTCTCACGAGATCTGGCAACAGAAAGAAGCTAATGTCAGCTAACGTTCGTGAACACCCAAACAAAACTCATCTCCATGATGCTAAATGTCTTTTAGCTGTGTAAATATCTAACCTTAGCAAAAGAACATATTAATAAATTATTTAAATATAACTTTGCATCCATCCACACTACGTTCACTACACGTTCAAACATGGCCCCGTTCCTTTAGGAGACAGGAAGTGTGTACCGTTTCATACAATTGGTGCAGCTTGAAATGCGCTATCTCTAGTATAGCGGAACAATCTTATCGTGTCACATAGCCGATATAGCCTAGCTTAACAATGGACTTTTGAAGGTGTTTTTACGTTGTTA
Source organism: Gymnocephalus cernua (assembly GCA_023631565.1). Taxonomy (NCBI): domain Eukaryota; kingdom Metazoa; phylum Chordata; class Actinopteri; order Perciformes; family Percidae; genus Gymnocephalus; species Gymnocephalus cernua. The sequence goes on along the minus strand of CM042441.1, from coordinate 27,451,864 downwards.
TTGTCACAGTTCGGCCCAGAATCCCCTCTTCTTATCCTGTGATCTGTCATGCCTCTGCTTTTCCTGGACTCCAGTCCAGGTTTTCCCTCTATCCTGGCTCCCTTTTAAGGCAAGCATACCCGAACCGAGCCCGACGGGTCCCGATGGTACCTGACGGGCCGGGTTTGGACAGAAATTTAGAAATTATGGTCGGGTTCGGTTGGGCTCGGTCACATCAGCGTGATAAGGCATTTGTTTTAAAATGGTGCTGCAGGCTCCTTTAAGAGAGCTCATGTGCGTGTGGGGGTGTGTGTGTCTGTGTGGAAGGTGGGCAGAAGAGAGAGAGAGAAAAGGGAAGCAGACGTGTAGATGCGACTGGAGCAGAGTTATTCATTTTATAACATCGCCCCTGGAGGTAACGAGTCTCCCCTGGTTTTGTGATCACGGTCAGAAACGAACCAAGCAGAAAAGGTTAACACATTGAACATTTTAACACCTTATTAACGTGTGCTTGTTGCCACGTGTGCGCTGATGCCCCACTGATGACTTTTCCGAATACCTTCCTACAGTTGCTTTATAAAAGCGGACTTTCAACACAAACAAACGTACATGTGTCATTAGTATGAGAAAAAATATGAGATTTTAACTGTCGGGCTCGGACATAAATCTCTTTATGCCTGTAGGGCTCAGGACAGGTTCAGTCACGGCTCTGTCAAACGCGGGCGTGGCTCGGACAGAAAAATGCGGCCCGATCCGGACTCTACTCCCTGTGACCTGTCATGCCTCTGCTGTTCCTGAACTCCGGTCCGGGTTTTCCCTTTATCCTCCCGGTTGACAAGGGAGTTGCCAATCATCAGCGCTTGCACTGCCACACCTGTTGCCACTCTCTTCGTCAGCCATAGATTTTTTAAGCAGTGCCAGGAGGAGCACTGTTTGCCAGATTGTCACATCTTTCAGTGTGGATTCTAGCATTTGCTCTTGTTCTAATGGATTTACCGTTTTTTTACCTAAGCCTGTGCTTTTTTTTGTTGGGCTTGGATATTGGACTTACCTTCTTGGAAACCTTCGCTTGGACCTTGCCTTCCTTTTTCCCTACCAAACTGTGTACCAAACTCTGCCTGTTTTTGCCACTTTGGATATTGGACTGAGCCCTGCCTGTTACCTCTGCCGTGTTTTTTTACAACCCCTAGTCAGAAAAGGTTGGGACGGTATGGAAAACACAAATAAAAAAAGAAAGTAGTGATTTCTAAATGTACTTTGACTTGTATTTCATTGCAGACAATACAACAGCAAATAATTTAACGTGTTCCTCATGATTTTTTTTTTTTCAAAAAAACAACTAAATTCCTATTTTGGTTCTTGCAACACATTTCAAAAAAAGTTGGAACAGTAAAGCATTTACCACTTTGTAATGTTGCCATTCCTTTTCACAATACTCAAAAGACGTTTAGTGACTGAAGACACCAATTGATGAATTGTTTCAGGTGTAATTTTGTCCCATTCTTGCTGTAAATAAGTCTTAAGGTGGGCAACAGTACGGGGTCTTCGTTGTCGCATTTTGCGCTTCAAAATGCGCCACACATTCTCTATTGGAGACAGGTCGGGACTGCAGGCAGGCCAGTCAAGTACCCGTATCCTCTTCCTCCGCAGCCAGGACTTTGTAATGTGTGCAGAATGTGGTTTTGCATAATCTTGTTGAAATATGCATGGACGTCCCTGGAAAAGATGTCTTCTTGAAGGCAGCATATTGTGCTCCAAAATCTCTATGTACTTTTCAGCATTAATGGTGCCATCACAGAAGTGCAAGTTACCTTTGCCAAGGGCACTGACACAACCCCATACCATGACAGACCCTGGCTTTTGGACTTGTTGCTGGTAACAGTCTGGATGATCCTTTTCTTCTTTGGTCCGGAGCACACGGCATCCATTTCTCCCAAAATATACCTGAAATACTGATTTGTCTGACAACAGTACATGTTTCCACTGTGTGATGGTCCATCCCAGATGCCTCTGAGCCCAGAGAAGTCGACGGCGCTTCTGGACGCTGTTAACATAGGGCTTCCTTTTGGCACAGTACAGTTTTAACTGGCATTTGTGGCTGTAACTATGTATTGTGGTACTTCACAAAGGTTTGCCAAAGTAGTCCTGAGCCCATGTGGTGATATTGCTCATAGATGAATGACGATTCTTGATGCAGTGCTGCCTGAGGGATCGGAGATCACGGTTGTTCAGCTTAGGCTTGTGCCCTTATCCTTTATGCACTGAAATTCCTCATTCCTTGAATCTTTTAATTATGTTATGCACTGTTGAAGATGAAATAAGCAAATGTTTTCCTATCTTTCTTTGAGGAACATTATTTTTAAACATTTCAATAATTTTCTCAAGTATTTGTTGGCAAACTGGCGATCCTCGGCCCATGTTTGCTCCTAAAGGACTAGACCTTTCTTGGATGCTGCTTTTGTACCAAATCATAATTACAATCACCTGTTTCAAATCACATCATTATTTAACCAATTTACCTGATTACTAGCCCTAAATTGCTCCTGTCTCAACCTTTTTTGGAATGTGTTGCAGGTCTGAATGACAGGAAAGGATGTATATTTACATATGAAATTAGGTTAACCAGACAAAACATGAAATATGTTATGTTCACATTGTCTGCAATGAAATACAAGTCAAAGTACATTTAGAAATCACTACTTTCTTTTTTTATTTGTGTTTTTCATACTGTCCCAACTTTTTCTGATTTGGGGTTGTACTTTTTGAGTTTAAGCTGCCTACCAACTTGCTCTGTCTGGCTGCCTATTCCTGTGTTTTCTTAATTAAAACCTCAATAATCTACTCTCTGTCTCCTGCATCTGCTTTTGGTTCCACAATTTTGTACCAGGCCTCACCGGCCCTGACAGTACAATCTGGCCAAGATGGAACCAGCAGTGGAGAAGCAGGGTGCTATGCTTGGCACCCATCAACAGGAGCTAGTCCAGGTGAACCCTCTCGCAATGTTCTTTTCGTTGGAACTGCAGTCCCTAGCTTTCCCCACAGAGGGTTCCCGTGTATCCTACATTACCGAACTCCTCACTGGGAGGGCCAGACACTGGGGGACGGCCCTGTGGGATGCCAATGTTCCATGTTGCTCCAGCTACAAGGACTTTACAGATGAGATGAGAGTTTTTGATCGCTCTTTTTCTGGCAGAGAAGCAACGAGAGAGATCACGGGACTCCGACAAGGCTCACGGTCAGTGTGTGATTATGCCATAGAGTTCCGTACGTTGGCAGCATTGTGTGGGTGGAATGATAATGCCCTGTTTGATGCTTTGTTAAATGGCTTGTCTGATCCCGTCAAGGATGAACTGGTGTCAAGAGAATTGCCCTTGGATCTTCCAAGTCTTATGGATCTGGTTGGCAGAATTGACGCCCGCATCAGGCAGAGGGTGAGGGAGAGGACTCGCGCACCTTTCCAGTTTGGACCACTCCTTCACTCGTTGCTCCACCTGCTGAGCCTATGCAGGTTGATCGAGCCTGGATTACTCCAGAGGAGCTTCAGCGCTGGAAATGCACACCAGTGACAGTAGGGAGCCTGGCGGGCAGAGACCAACATCAATCCCCTATCAAACACTCCTATCTTCCTGTGGTGCTCATCCATGACAATCAATCTCATACCCTTCATGCCCTCATTGACTCTGGTGCAGACGAGAATTTAATATGTTCAGCCACTGCCAAGAGGCTTGGAATTCCTGTGTTTGCTCTTGAACAGCCCCTCACTGTCCAGGCCCTCGATGACAGCTTTTTGAGTTCAATCACCCACAGAACAGCCTCTGTTTCGTTAGGAATATCAGGAAACCATACTGAAGTCATAATATGTCGTGTCATTGAGGGTTCTCATGTCCCTATTGTTCTTGGATTCCCCTGGCTGTCCTTGCACAATCCCCACATCAACTGGTCTGACAACACCATCTTGGGATGGAGCCCCTTCTGTCTGTCCTCAAGTCTGCTATTACGCCTGCCTCTTCTTCTCAAGCCATTGAAGAATTTCCTGATTTATCAGAGATTACATGCGAGTATTTGGACCTCAAGCCTGTGTTCAGCAAGTCACCTGCAGTCTCTTTACCCCCTCATAGGCCATGACTGTGCTGTTGAGCTCATCCCTGGCACCTCGCCCCCTAAGGGCAAACTCTACTCCCTCGGAAAGAGGAGCCATGAATAAGTACATTGCAGAGTCACTGGCTGCTGGTATCATCTGCCCATCATCGTCCCCTGCTCCTTTTCTTTTTCTTCATTGGTTCCTTGCATCTCTGCATTGACAATCGTGGGCTAAATGACATCACTATCAAGAATCGCTATCCCTCATATCTACAGCATCTGAGTTACTACAGGGGGCCCAGATTTTCACAAAGCTTGACCTGAGAAACGCCTACCATCTTGTGAGGATGAGGGAGAGGGATGAATGGAAAACGGCCTTCAACACCCCCACAGGCCACTATGAGTGTGGTCTTTTGGATTGACCAATGCGCCAGCTGTTTTACAGGCTCTGTTAATAACTTACTTAACTAAATCTTGAGAGACTTCTTGAATGTTTTTGTTTTTGTTTACCTCAATGACATTTTGTTTTTTTCCCATTCTCTTGCTGACCATAGGCCCCATGTCAGGCAGGTGCTCCAGTGGCTTCTGGAGAACAAACATTTTGTCAAGGCGGAGAAGTGTGAATTCCATAAGGCCTCAGTCTCTTTTTTGACTACATTATCTCTCCCTCCCAGGTACAGATGGACCCCTCGAAACTGAAGGCAGTGGTTAACTGGGCCACACCCTCTTCAAGACAAGAACTCCAGCATGGGCTTTGCGAATTTCTACAGGTGATTCATCAGGAACTACAGTTCTGTGCTCTCACTGCTCTCACTTCTACCAAGTCCCCTTTCCGATGGCATGAAGGTGCAGAAGAGGCTTTTGCTGTGATCAAGCAGAGGTTCACTTCAGCCCCTATTCTCATCATTCCCGACCCCACCCTTCAATTTGTGGTTGAGGTTGATGCCTCTGAGTCTGGAGTGGGGGGCGTTCTCTCCAAGAGGTCGCGCAGAGATAACAAGCTACACCCATGTGCTTTTTTCTCTAGCCGCCTCTCTTCAGCGGAGAGGAACTATGATATTGAGGATCGGGAGCTGCTGGCAGTGAAACTGGCCCTGGAGGAATGGAGGCATTGGCTGGAAGGAGCTCATCCTCCTTTCCTGGTCTGGACGGATCACAAGAATCTGGAATATCTCTGAACAGCCAAGTGCCTCAACGCTCGACAAGCCAGGGGGTCCCTCTTTTTCTCGCGGTTCAATTTCTCTCTCTCATCGTCCAGGATCCAAAAATGCCAAGCCTGATGCTCTTTCCTGGCAGTTCACCTCTGCTCAGGACCCGACCTCCGTGGAGACCATCCTCCCTCCTCGGTGCCTGGTGGGAGCTGTCTGACTGGATATAGAGGCCCTGGTCCAGGCGGCTCAGGAGCAAGAGCAGGTACCAAGCCAAGAACCCCCTAACCGCTTGTTTGTGCCTCTCTATGTCCCATCACAGGTGCTGGAATGGGGGCATAATTCCAGAATTGACTGCCATTCAGTGACCTTTGTGGTAGCCTGTTCTGTCTGCACTAGGAACAAGACCTCCTGCGGGGCTCCTAAGGCCTCTCCCCATCCCTGACCGCCCATGGTCACACATCGCTATCAATTTTGTGACTGGACTCCCCAATTCTGATGGCAATACATGCATCGGTTTTCCAAAGCTGCCCATTTTATTCCCTTGTCTAAGCTACCCTCTGCCAAACAGACTGCTAAGTTGCTAGTTTTTCATGTATTCTGCCTGCATGGTCTTCCTTCTGACATAGTATCTGATCGAGGGCCTCAGTTCTCTGCTCAGTTTTGGAAGGTGTTTTGCAAACTAATCGGTGCTTCTCCCAGCTTGTCTTCAGGTTTCCACCCCCAGACAAATGGACAGACCAAGCGGGCGAACCAGAAGCTGGAAGTGGCACTGAGATGTATGACCTCTCAGGACCCGGCCTCGTGGAGCTTGACTCTTCCCTGGGTGGAATACGCTCACAACTCCTTGCCCACTTCAGCCACTGGACTCTCCCCCTTTCACTGCTGTTTGGGTTATCAACCCCCCTTGTTTCCCGCCCAGGAGGTGGAGGTTGCAGTCCCCTCGGCCCAGGCGTTTGTGCATTGGTGCAAGAGGACTTGGTCTCGAGCCAGGACCTGGCTCTTGCGCTCTGTGGAGGCCTTTAAGAAACACGCAGACAAACATTGTTTGGCTGCTCCAAGGTACAGAGTGGGCCAGAGGGTACTGCTTTCCACTCGTGATCTGCCCCTCCAGTCCCCCTGCCACAAGTTGAATCCGAGGTTTGTTGGGCCATTCTCCAACTCGAAGGTAATCAACGCCTGTTCAGTTAGACTTGCCTTGCCTCGGACTATGCACCATATTAATCCGACATTCCATGTCTCCCTAGTGAAACCTCTTGTCTCATACCCTTGTCCCCACCGTCCAAACCCCCTTCTCCTCCCAGGGTTGTTGATGGTGGTGAAGTGTTCATGGTGAGCAGTCTCCTGAGGGTACGTCGTACCTCATTGACTGGGAAGGCTATGGCAGGGACCCAGCTGCACTGGGTCCCTGCCATAGCCATAGCTTCATTGTGGACTGCACCCTGATCGCAGAGTTCCACCATCGCCATCCAGAGGCCCTGGCGGAAGGGGGGTACTGTCACAGTTTGGCCTAGAATCCCCTCTTCTTAGCCTGTGACCTGTCATGTGCGAGGGCCTGCCAGCGTCTGTGTGACGTACATGTTGTCATCAGAGTGTATACGTAGAGGCTCTGTGCGGAGGTCTGCGTATCTCCAACTTTTTAACCACTCTGCTGGTAGGATAGCAATCTTCTGCGCATGTGTGGAATGCGTCCTCCACGCGCCCGTGGAATCCACAGCTGTCCGTGTCAGGGGCGTAGGCAGAAATAGTATTTTGGGCGGGCCAGTACAAAAGTGAGTGGGCCATTTTCAAAAAGACTAGAAGTAGCAAAAAGGACAAACTGAAAAAAAGCAACAGTTTTACCTTCCAACATACTGCATTACAACGACAATAACAATACTGTCTACAACATGCTCAACCAACAAAGCTCAGTCTAAAAAGTTTGTACACAACAATATAGACAAACCTGTCAGTTTTAACCTATTCAGGCTAAAATATATTTATAGAACCAACAGTATTGGCTCTGCACTGCACTGTTATAAAATTAACTATTGTATTGCACAAAGTGGCAACTAAACATGAACCCAGACAGCAGAGAAGGTGTTTATATACAGCATGATATAGAACAGCCTACATCAGACAGAAATCGCACATGTAACAATGACAATGCAACAGCATTGTTGCTGCAGGACTATGGTCAAATCATGAGCAGTGAATGTTACCAGCAGTAAAAGAAAATCAAAGAATGGAAACTTCCAGCTAAGCATTATTTGAATTATGAAAGATATAATGAAAAGTGACCAGCAAGGCGCCAAATCTTAGACAGTGTATTGAGTCCACAGCAGTGACAGAATCAAAGAAAATTAAAAACTACATCACTCACAGATAAGTTATCTTCTTATTTAATGTGGGCAAAACACAAACGTGTTTTAGCTAGAAGCCATCATCAGTGTTCACCATTTCTTACTAAATAGGAAGGTTACTAGGTTACTTAATTAATAACCCAAGAAGCATGAAACACGTTTTAGTGAATGTTACCTCTGTGACGGCCTCCTCTCTCTCTGATGGGCTGTCAGCTCCGCTGGGAAAATGTATGCACATGCTGCAGGAAAGCTCGTCCTTATTTACACTCTATTCCATCCAAGAACACTGTCCATTCCACTTAAAAGAGAAGCCATTGTTGTCGCGGTAACTTTTAACAGTAGCCTACATTCCTTAACACATCCATGGTGGGTCTAAAAAGCCAGCTAGCTAACGTTAGCTGCTGAAGGCAGCCCGGACGCGAAATTATGAATCCCACTATGTCCATCCCGCCCTTCAATCACTACTATTGGCCAGGCGTCCAAGGTAACGTAACCCCATTTGTTCAGGTCCTATCCCCTGACCAGAGATGGGAAAAGTACTCACTTCTCATACTTAAGTAGAAGTACAGATACTTGTGTTAAAAAATACTCTGGTAAAAGTAGAAGTACTGATTTAACTTATTTACTCAAGTAAAAGTAACAAAGTACAGGCTTGGAAATGTACTTAAAGTATCAAAGTAAAAGTAGCCTTGCGAATGACAACCTTTTTTATGCAAAGCTACCTGGACCACAAATGTTACTAGAGTGCAAGCTGAGAAACTTCAGTAGCCATGGAGACAAGGCTCTTTATGTATATATGCCATTGTCTACATTTTAAATGGATGTCTGCCAAAAGGCCTAAAACATCACATATGATTATTGTGACAGAGACTGGGACTCCAGGTTAATAAGATTCTGACTGAGTAGCAAGATATGAATTCAATTGTGATTCTGTAATAATTCACAGATCCATCCATTTTTAATCAACATTTAAAGGAATCTACATGTAAGTTCTGCATACTTTTAGAGTACAACTAACCAGTGGTGTAGTCTATTTTTTTGTAGTGAGTATACTGTGATTTTCCCCTCCCAGCCTCATACTCGCCTGTCCCAGAGCGACACCCCAGACAGTCGGTACTGTGACGTTTCTGAATACCAACTGTACACGGACAACTGACGTTTAAGTATTGATGGCGTGTATTTAAAGTCCTGGAAATACAACACTTTTTGAGAAACGAAACCGAACCTGAACGCAACAGGACATCACATCACACAAATAAGCCATTTAACCGACACCCCCCCACTGCCACACAAAACCATGACTAATAATTAGCATCATCATACAACCTTTGTATCGATTAGCAGTCAAATCTGCTGATAAGGGCCTACATTTACTCAAAAGTATTTAATAAACGGTTTACAATCTTCAACACCATGGCTAACAAATGCATAAAAAGCAGACGAAAGGAGAAAAAAGTTCCACTCTTTCTATTTTAGTTAATTATCTGACCATTGCTAACTAACATTACCATATAGTCATTTAATTGTGTAAAGCAATGCATATTTAAGATTTAAGAATTTACTCTGTTGCATAGTCATTGACCTTATGAGGCCAGGAATTCTCACTGTCTCTCTCTTCATCTGAAACAAGGAAATATAAACTTTGTATTCTGTTTACTGCTGTACTCAGACACACAGGTACACACACACATAGACACACAGACACAGGCGCGCGCGCACACACACAGGCACGCACACACACACACGCACGTACACACACACGCGCACGCACGCACGCGGTATCATATAAGCTAGGCTACTCTCACTTACCCATAGACAGTAAAAGAAAAACTTACTTACACTTACCAGGTAACAGTAGCCGGCTAACGTTGCTGGCAGCTGCAGTATCACCCGACGTGGCAGCAGCTTTCAGAAAACACTGACGTAGTGTTATTTAGGTCTGTTTAGTAACGTTTCATATCTCTTTACTTATAAAACTTTGTTCAAACTCTAGGTAACTAACTAGTTGCGAGAAAGGAAAGACCGCGCAAAGAATGCAACTTGTTGTTGCTTAGTAACGTTAAGTGACTTCACGTCAGATCCAGGGCCACGGAAGCCCCGAAGGTCCAAATCTCAGAGCTTTCCAACACAGACGGGGTGAATTTATGAATGAAAATGAGAACGTTCCGTCACAAACAATGTTGTTACGTATCATCGCGCTTTTGTAAGTGGGTAAGTAACGAGCCACTTTTATAAAACGTAAGGAGTAGAAAGTACCGGTATTTGTGTTAAAAATGTAAGGAGTAAAAGTAAAAAGTCGGCACAAAAATAAATAGTAAAGTAAAGTAAAAATACCTGAAAAATCTACTTAAGTACAGTAACGAAGTATTTGTACTTCGTTACTTCCCATCTCTGCCCCTGACCAATCTGCTATCCTAACCTTAACCACTCGAGGTGAAATGCCTAACCCCAACCAATCGAGGTGCTTTGTAGGGCGGGTCTTGGCGTGGCCATAGTGGGATTCATAATTTTGGACAGTGCGCCTGCTGTTACCATAGAAACCAACTGCGTTCCGAAGGCGTTTGATCTAATTGTTTGATTGTATGGTTTAAACAGTTTTCTTTTAATACGCATTAAACACACACAACTAGCTCTGTTATTATTTCTTTTTTTTTACATACATTAGAATATTTTTCCTAACAAAATGTATTTTGATTAAACTTGGCTGGACAGGCCAGTGAGTAAAGTGGGCGGGCCAGTGCCGCCCTGGCCCATTACTGCCTACGCGCCTGGTCCGTGTACACATCCGTTCGGGAGTATAGTCGAGCCTTTAGTCTTGTTTAATACATTAAACTGTATCTATTTCAAACTGTTCTATACATACATTCAAAGAAGCTGCTCCTGTCCACACTAAAATGTAAAACACACACATACCTGCCAACACTCCCGTTTTTCCCGAGTTTCTCACGTATTTTAAGGCCATCTTCTTGCGGCCTCCCATTTTGTTGTTTCTCCTGGGAAACTTTTTTAATTTGCACAGCCCTCAAATTTTATTATGAATAAACGTTATATACAGATCCATATGTTTTGTATGTTTGTCTAATAAGTTGCCAGATCATCTATGAAAAACAATTGTAATACACACACCCAGTGCCGATCCTGACCTCCCTGGGGCCCTAAGCAAAATTCTGCTAAGGGGCCCTCTACCTGACCCGTGATGCCACACAGTCACACCTGACACTTCAGTGCTCCCAATACAATCCTCCCTCCTTTAAACAAAACAGTCAAAGAAAAAGTACAACAATATAGAACAGAATGAGGTTCAAACAAACAATATTTATTGAATAGAGTATGTTCTATAATATTAAGTGAATCAAGTGAATATTATTAAATAAGTGAATATTAACGTAAACATAAATAAGAAGAAAATAATAAATTATAACCCTGAACTTTGGCTTTTGGGATTAACTTTGGTTCTCTCTACAGCCTGGGCATTTTAGGCATCAGTATGGGCACCACCACTATCTGGACTGTCTAGAATAAACTGAGAAGAATATCACATAGTTAGTTAAGCAGTCATTTACACTACTCGTTACATGTTACAAATGTGTAAACATTTGAATGTTTGAATTAAAATCTTACCATCAAAATATTCCTTTTCTGCAAGTGAACATGTAATTCCTGATATCAAAAATAGACACTGGTAGGTAAAAATTAACTAAGGGGCCCTACTAGTAAAAATAATCAAGAATTCACTTTGCAAATAGTAAAAAAATCGAATTCTTGATATCAAAAATGCATAAACTGTGAATAAATAAAAGCTAAAATGGCTTGCCATAGCATGTTAAAGTTTGTATTTATTTATTATTATGCATGTTGAAGCAATTCTTGATTTATGGTTATTATTTACTGAGGGATGTGCATCCATATTGACCAGTATGTCCAGCTAATCAACATTTTAAATTCAATATAGCCTATAAATCAATGTCAAATTGTCAATACATTGCTTTCCATCTTGTATAATTAGTGCAGTTGTTTAGAGTTTTTAACTACACATTGTCTGAGACTAGATAATCAGTGTCTTAAAGTATGTATAATGTGTACTTTGATGAGTGCCATCACGCCCATATATTGCAGCCTACAGTCTGCCTGGTCTTCACATATATTTCTGCTTGAAAAATGCTTGTTTCATTTCATGCACGCGCCTAACACACGATAACACACCCGACGCGGTTATCTTTTCCGAGCCGCAGTAAACAAACACCGTTGCACTTTGTCGTTTATCAAACGTAATAAATAATTGTATTTTACTCTCACTTTTGTCAGGCACAAAGTCACAAAACACAGCCCTGGAAGTGACTGGCGTTAGCAGCTAGACCAGAGATGCACTGCCTGCCTGCCCAGCTACGTTAGCAAGACCGGAAAAAAAGCACAATAGAAATGCACATAAACATAACTTTACTTTGCTGACATCAAACTTGGAGAGGAGAGAACACAAGTTTACCTGATTGTTGCTCCCGCAATTCACTCTCATGGTGTTTTTTCCTCTTTTCGTGACCAGAAGGATAGTGTCGCTTCATTTTGTCATGGATGTTGTAAACATTAATTGACGCGCTATGACACAAGGGGGAGGCGGGGCCTCGAGGAATTTGCGGGGCCCTACGCAGCTTGCGTAGTGAGCGTATAGGGCGGATCGGCTCTGCACACACCACAACCTGGCAACCCACAATCAGATTCAAGGGCCATATGCGCAGCTGCTCTCTGCGCATGCTGACGGACCAGTTAACTTACTGTAACGTAACTGTTAGCTTAGTTATTTTTTTTAAATGGCAGGGCAGGACAGCATTCTGCCAAATATAAGCAGAGTTTAGTTATCAGAATAGTGACCAAAATTGCATAAACCAACAAGCATACAACACACATAAACTCAGAAGCAAATAGACTTACGTTAATGAAATGATAAATGTTAATATGAATTGATGTGTTTTGTATCACACTGTTAAACTACAGTGTTTCTGTTATAAGTACATTTTTTTGTCATAAATAAAAATAAATATAAATCTGGTTATTTATTTAATGTTGGCAGGTAGCCTACTGTATGCGCACACACTCTGTACATTTAGAGAGCAGCTAAGCGCAATTTGATTATGCGTGCGTTTGTAAAGCCGCCATGTTCAGCAACCTATTTCATCTCCATTATCAAATAACACACGCATGCACATATTCCCTTGCCCCCACATACATATGCACCTACACCTACAGCGATTTCTCAGCATAATACTGAAATGGAAACATTAAAGCAGATTAATTCATAGAGGGCCAAATGGGACATCACTGGATATCAGTAGAGAAAGAGAGAAAAAAGGAGAGATTCCTACATCTCCCTCTTTCATCACCTACTCCTCTTCATATTAATCCATTTATTGTCTAGCTTCTTCTCCTCGGTGTCTTTATGTCTGAACAGTGTGCTGCAGCTTTACACTGCTGTCATTCGGAGATTGTGTGTGTGTGTGTGTGTGTGTGTGTGTGTGTGTGTGTGTGTGTGTGTGTGTGTGTGTGTGTGTGTGTGTGTGTGTGTGTGTGTGTGTGTGTGTGTGTGTGTGTGTGCAGCAGCAAGAGAGAGATACAGCAGACTTTGCAGTAATGTTAAAAGACAGGAGGAAAAATGGACCTTCTTTCTCTCTGATGATCCTTTCCTCACTCCTGCATCACTTTGTCTTGCTCTTTTTCTTATTTCCATGTGAGAAAGAGAGACATGTTTTTTTTAGTTACAAAACTCCATAACAAGCCTGTGACATATATCTTGTAACATTGATATGGCTAACATGTAAGCATGCAATTGCAGGCAGAAATATCCGTCGCTATATTCACCAGCTAGTCTCTAACTGTGTCTGTTGCCTGCTGCTGCTGGAAACCAAGTTGACCAGTGAGACTGAACCAAAACAGTAAATTTATAAGCCAAAACAAAAAAGCTAAAAGATGGTAAAAAAAAAAAGTCCACACATCTCACAGAAGGTGCAGAGTTAATGATTGTGAATTTGTCACTACAAGCAGCCTGTCATGGCCCGCTGGCCGTAACCCTGGCCACCTTCATGCCACTGGTGGGCATGGTCACTAGAGCTCCTGCTTGCACACCTGTGGCTCATTACACCACTCAGCACTCCTGTTCCTCATCAACTTTCAACTCACCTTTATAAGCCAGGCCAACCTTCCAGTCCCCGCCGGATCGTTGAATCAACCAGTATGAGTACACGGCAGCCAATCTGAATTTTCACTATTGTGAAAAACCTTGTGCTAACTTGTTTTTTCCTCTGTCTCACCTCAGACCATCATGCCCTGAGCCTGGGCCCTGATCTGCCAGCCAGCACCACACTGGAGCCTGCACCCCATTCCCACTCTCTGACCCATCTGAATTGCCTGCCATTCAAACCACATTCTGTTTGTTCATTTCAATAAATCACCTAGATTGAAACTTCACTCTGGTCTGCGTTTGAGTTCTGGTCACCAGTCCTGACAGCTCCATTCACTTTACACATAGTCATTATTAAGTCCATTGTTAAAGCTTTAGTGCGTAACCTTTTTATAATAATAAACGTCTGTTACATTGAAGCCATTGCCAAATGAATTGATACTAATTAAGACTATCAGCTCCACAAAAATCATTCTGTATTTCTCAGTATGGCTGTGTTTAAAAATTGGTGTTGCCCGGCGACTATCGCATGCAGAAACTCAAGTGAAGATAATTACCTCTTCTGAAGAGTCCATCATGTTTTTTAAATCATCTGTGTCCTCCTTGGCTACTCGCAACTGTGTGGAGGAGGAGTGGGGGCTGTGCATGATCAGGGAAGGCTTGTATCATGTTGATGCACCAACAGAATTGTTGGCATTACTTAGAATTACTAATGGGGGAGACAAAAACTACGCACTATAGCTTTGATCTAAAACACATTGATCATTGCAGCTTTAAATGTGCATATGTAATACTGACAGCTAAGATTTAAAATACTTACTGCAGTCGTAATTCAAAATACTGGAGACAGACACCCTATCTCGGCTTAAAGTTACAGCAACAACCGCTAAAAACTCACGGCCCTCTCTACCCGATTTACAGACAAACTTTCTTGACTTAAAATTACTCACTGTTTGTCGACTAAGACCGCTGAACAGACGTATCTTTCAAATACATCTCCAATATTAACCCGGGTTTGATTTACGTCTGGTCATGCATGTTTAGAAACATGCCAAGGTTTTTTAGGTCGGGTAGAATCTATCTCTGTTGATCCTGTTTGTTTGCTACTTCCATGGCTGTACTACAGCTGTAGTGTGCTGGGTCTGCGTTTTTACAGGTTTATCTGGCAACACATTAACACACAGGCCAAAAGACAGACAGACATTCCGTCACGGAACAGAAATTTCAAAGGAGAAAATACTGGCTTTAGCATTGTTGTCAGAATCGACAGTATGTCAACTTTGCATGTTTCCTTAATTAATATCTGATGACATATTGTGGTATTTTTTGGATTTAATACAGTAAATGTATTACATATTGCACCTTTAAGTCAAATAATGTTGTATACTGCACTTTAATTGTGGTCTTTCATTTTGAAAAAGAAAATATAATTTTTTAGGTGATCATTTTTGATCTTTGTTTTTCTTTGTAGTGGTTTTGAAAACCCTTAGGCCCTGCCAGCTCCAGTATGCCTACTGTTTGCTACAGCACCCCCCACAGAGCAGCACCATGAACACTGCCGCAGGATGTTCCTCCTCATGGAAAGAGGGGAGCTGTGTTTGTTTGTGTGTGAAAGACTGCACCAGGGGCTCGTCCCCATGAGCATGCATCAGAGGCACTGTAACACATCTACTACCACCAGGGGGACGAGGTGTGTGTGTTGAAATGATGGAGTGAAATGAGGCTATATTTAGAGAGAAAGGAGTAGAGGAGGAGAGATGGGAGGGAGAAAAGGATCCTCTAATGGGTTTTTGGCTACTTGAGCAGGAAGATTCAGAGAGGACCTCTCTGTGTGGTGCATTCAAGGTTTTACATTCATGTAGCCAGTTTAAAAGCCTTTTATGTTGGTTTCCAAACTGTGGCACCACTGCTTTCCCCAATCCCTCAAAGGGAGGAATTGTTTGGAGAATCTTAAAATTACACCAATTCAGCTTACACAGCTTGTCATGGAACACAATAAAATATCTGAACTAATCTATTTGTATCTGAATGTAAACAATTGTTGTCACAATTGTTGTCACAAAATTTAGTTTCCTGTGTCTTTCCAAAAGTGAATGCCAACTGGCTATGTGTCAATCCATCATTTAACATGAATGCACTTATCATGCTTTTAATGGCACCCACATAATGACTGTGGAATCTGTCCCCTCTATGGGTTGTAATTATGTGGTGTGTTGTGTATTGTAGTGAGTGTTAGCAAGTATTGGTTTGGTCAAATGACTATGAAAGGTTTCCTAGGGTCAATAACTCCCCTGAGAAAGCTCTTCAAATGTCAAGTTTGTCATGAATAAATAAAGTCATGGTGACCGCAGTGTGTGTGTGTGTGTGTGTGTGTGTGTGTGTGTGTGTGTGTGTGTGTGTGTGTGTGTGTGTGTGTGTGTGTGTGTGTGTGTGTGTGTATAAATTGATACATAACCACAGCTTTGCCTGTGATATTTGCATGTGTATTTATGTGAAATGTAGCTACAGGTCACAGCTGTGGTTCAGATGTTTTTAAAGCAGTTTACCACACTGCTTTCTTATTCCAAGGTGCTCACAGCTTGTCACAAGTTCTGCACTTGTTTAGCTCTATGTGGTTTAAAAAAGACAAAGTTAAAGCTTTAGTGCGTAACTTTTTGATATTATTGAACGTCTGTTTCATCCAAGCCATTGCCAAATGATCAGCTCTACACAACTCTCGGACGGCGGAAGAGCTATGCTGTTACTGTAGACGGACGGCAAGTCAAACGCGTTCGTGTTCACTCATTTAATAAAATGGTTATTTCTTCTTATCCGGTGGGCTTCTGTAGGCTTTGTGTTATGTCTGGTTTGAGTCATTGTGTTAACAAGGGAAACACACTTCTAATGGTCCTTTAATATTTAATGTATCACAAAAAAACGTAGAGCTAGCTAACTATTAGCCACGTAATGCTAGCGCGTTAGCCTGCCTAAACCGCTTCTATTTAGTTTGGTTAGTTACGTTTAATTATCTTCAAGTGAGAACAACAACAGACTACACCAACTCCATTTGTCTTTGTATTTGAATGGTGCACAGCTTCCCTTCAGTTTGACTTTATGTGGATCTTTTGAGAGTTTGTCTTTGCTGCTGGCTGCAGACTTTGCATGGAGCTCAACAGGTGATTGCTAGCTAATGTTAGCTTCCAAGATAACTTGTGTTATTTATACCCAAAGTCAGCTGTTGACATACACTAGCCTACTCAGAGGTTGGCTTTAATACGAAAGGAAATTCAAATGTTAGTACAAGTTATTCACATTTACAGTTTGATCGTGATCTGTCGGGTGAGTCAAAGCTGTGTTATACAGTAGCTAGCTAGTTGGCTTGGCTCAGAGGGCAGCTAACTGGCTTGCTGTTATGAAACGCCATAATCCTCCATGTGTTTAAAAGCTTTGAGATCAGCACCAGTGTATGGGGATACCCCGTTTACCACATAGTGGTACAGATCGTGTGGACTGAAGTCGGGCAGACTCGGCGATGTAATGAGGTCCATGAAAACGGAGGGAGGAAGACTTCTCCAAATACAGCTCTATGTGAGCACCTACCGGATGCCCGACCTCGACCGATAACGGCACGACAACTTGCTGTTCAATAGAAGAAGCCATGAAGAACAAGATGGTATTATTATCACAGTTTATTTAGCGTTATTTATTTCAAACAGATTGAATCTAATGAAACTTTACGCTCGCCTACTACACTATTTAGCTTGTGCTTCTGGTGTTTTTGCTGTCCATCATGGCGTTGTCACGTGGTCATGGTCACGTGTTTGCAAAGGGTCTATAGCTTTAAAACACTCAGATTCCTGAAGGATTTTTGACAACCTCTGGTCCGTCTGGTTTTATTTTCTAAAAAAGCTTGTAAAACATCAACCCTGTTGTCCACAGTCAATCAATGGACATCATTCTTTTCAGGAACAACTGGGCTATTAGAATATGTGTGCTGCAGTGAGGTCACTTAAACCACCTGCAGTGAGGTCACTTAAACCATTTTGTGGGACCTTAAAGATAAATAAATAAATAAAACGGAAACATGAATCTCACAGATATGTATTGATATGACACACAGATCAATAAAACCTAAGCCAATCTCTTGTCTAAATCACTTCTCATATGTATTAGGAGTCAAAATGTGAAGAAATTAACATTATAACTTATACAGTTGACAAAATATCTAAATTTTTTCAAAAAACGTCCAGACGCTTTTGCCCTCATGACATGCACTTATGCCAATAATCTAAATAATAATGTCATATATTTATATAACACTCACAGTTCTGCTATATATATATATATATATATATATATATATATATATATATATATATATATATATATATATATATATATATATATATGGAGTCACCCAGTGAAAAAATAAACATAATTAACATTATAAGACATATAAACGACAAGCTATTTACATTTCTCCAAAAAAGGCCCAAATGTATCCAAAAAATCAAAACAGTGAGGCTCACTTCTATGTAGAACGGGTTACAAAGCGAATAGACGATCTTTGTAGTCAAAGAACACCGTTTGTTCACTTCGTTGCATCGTTGCTGGCTTGTAGTAAGCCATCTTTCCCTATCATAGAAGATCTCTGCTCTCGAAAGACCGGTTTCCATTGGTTTTTCAGACAATAACAAAGGCCCAGTGCATTGTGGGAAACCGGATGTATTTTTCACCACGGAAGCTAACGCCGATCGGTGCAGATGAATTATGGACATAAAGTGTATCGATCTTGGATGTAAGAGTTTGGATTTATTGCTCAACCACCCCGAAAAAAGGCACAAGTTCCAGGCTGGATACAAAACCTCCCGTGAAAGCTAGAAAGACAGCAAAGAGACACTCGTTAGCGTTAGCTTGTTAGCTGCTAACTGCAAAAAATGGTAAGACGATCAATCTTATGGTTATTAAATGATTAAAGTATGAGTAAAAGGCGACGACGACGCCTTAGGTCTCTGAGCAGACAGTATGTTGAAGTCCTCACCTCCTAGTGCACCGATTATTCTACATTACCTTGCATTTAATTTAATTTATTTATTTATGAGGACAGCGCACATTCATTAACATTTCTGTAAATGTGCCACTGTTAGCCAGCTGGCTAATTTTCAACTGTAGCCTATTGGCAAGATGTTATGGTAACCAAAATGCAAGAGACAAAAGGTATGGAAGAAATTCTACTGTCAAGATTTGAAAACATCTAGCTTCTAAATCTACCATATTAATCATGTTGGCAATGTGTATTTCATTTATATATACTGTATATTTCACTAATTATAGTGCAGGTGAAATCACCCACACTGTGTTTTCTGACCCAGCTTATATTATCTTTATTATACACATAATATAAAGCCATGTGCCATTAGGCTCACATGGTAAATTGCATTTGATATGTTTCCATTCAGTGCAACAGAACAGAGTCATGCTATATTCACAACGCTACATCTCTCATACACACATTCCAATCCAATTCCAATCAACTTTGTCGAAAATCAACTTTGCTGGGTTGTTTTGTTCCATCAGTGTTACGTAAGCTACTGTAAAGTAAGTATTTTAACTCAACAGGTGTTGTTGAGCTACAGAGACGTTTTAAATAAACTTAAATAATTAAAACAAGTACACACTGTGAGTAAATAACTACAGACAAAATTAAAACAATGGTATAGTTATATAAATAATTTAGTGAACTTTGAACTTACTTTGCAGAACATTGGAGCCTCTTTTTTATCGATAATTAGTTAAAAATCAGCTCCACCTCAAACAGCTGCAACATTAAAATGCTGCTTACACAGTAATTCACCACAAGCTTTCTTTTTAAATGTTTAAATGTCTATTTGTATTGAATTGCCCTGGTGTATCAAATTTGCTGTACAAATAAAGTTGCCTTACCCTGCCTTCATCTGTAATAATAATTCAGTAATATATAATAATATGATACTTAGCATAAATACTATAATGATACTTTAGGAAATACTTTATACATAATACTTTTACACTTTCATTTGAGTAAAGTTTTGGATGCAGGACTTTTATTTATTTCTTATTTTATTTAAAGGTATAGTGGAGGATTTTCTTTTTCCGGGTGGATCATCAAGACTATTGGTCCTCCTAGTTGTCAATCATTCTGCTGATATGTTTACGTAAGGCCGTTGTACATGCTCGTCCCTAGGTAGTTTTCGCTTTCTGCGGCCTCTAGCCCGACCGCCTTCTCCCCGCTCTCGGCTGGTGCTGGCTCTTGCACCCCCGCCCTGACCTCGTCTCCCTCGGCCTCTAAGCGCACCCCCCCCACACCCTCCTGGATCTTGGTCGGGATGAACAGGGCACGGGCTCGTAGTCAATATCAGATCCCACAACACTCTCTTCTTGAAAGCTCTAAACGCACCAGCAATAAAAAAAACAACTTAGATACTAGACGATAGCTTGTTTGTTGGCCTGTAGCATGCTAAAGTTAGCTATAGAGAAGCTTGTCGTAAATAGATTTTCACTTACCGGTGGCGAGTCTGACATAGTGGAAAAAGTGCAAATCTTCTTTTGGAAACATGTAAACAGAGCGTGCACGAGGAGAACTAGGCGTGTGCATGCTCTCTCGTGCACACGTTTAATAGGCTTTCCCTCTTGGGAGCAGGTAGAGTTTTGTGCATGTGCATTTTTTTTAACAAACAATAGCAGCAAATACAGCCTAGATTCTTATTAGATGTAGGGAGTAAAGCATGTTACAAAAAATTACCACTCCTTTAAAAAAGCTGAGGAAAACTCAGATTGAATCAACCATTAACATAAATCTTATGAATTCAGTTTCTGAGAAAACAGTCTTTTGAGTCATGAAGGGCCTGGTGAGAAAGTAAAAACCTCAGTCCAAGGCTGATCAGCTGCTCAGTCCAGATCCAAACTTGTGCCGCAGGTCTTATCTTGTGGATCAATAGTCCTAATCGTGCAACTGGGCAGTTCTTAGGTATCTTAAAGCCCCAGGATGATTGGATTCAGCACCATGTACTTACATGTCCATTGCAACACTATAGGATCAAAAAAAGAATAAAGTAGCCAACCTTAGCTCCAGTCAGCTTACTCATTCAGCGGCCATCTTCAAGTGTGGTCTGAAAAAATCTTTTATTTTAAGGCAACATTGTCCAGTCCTACCATTAAGCCTACTCACGTCACTTCATCCCATCAAGCAAAGAATTATGTTTTAGGAATATTTAGGAATAATCCACATGTAGGTTGTCAACTAAAGTGATAAACGACTACTTGGAGGTTCACACGGGGCCACAAGATAGAGCCACCATAAGGCTTTTAATAATGTCAGTTAATGCTATGCTTTTCTCATGCATATTATTTAAACTAATTTACAATAAATTATATTATCACAGATCACACAAGGATTGCCCCACAGTGAGACTTACGTAATCATGGGCATCATAGCTCCACCTAATCACAGTGATGTGACTTGAGTCAGTCATGTAGCTACATTTAATTTCAAAAGTGAAATTGCACCCTGTACAATATTTCAGCACTTTCATTGCACGTCTGCTTCACCATCAGAAAGTGCCAACAAACAATTACCAGCAAAAAAAGCGCTCCCAAATTAAAATTGTGTTCTGAAGTTGATTCAGCACTCCACATCCAGCGATGCTTCTATTTTTGTGTCATTTGGTGCCAGCGACCCACATTAGCTATTTCAGGGCTAGATGGCACCACAGGGGAACAAACAGCACATTTAAAGCTTTTCATTTTTCATAGGCCTCACTGAAATCTACACCCTATATCCGCTCTCTCAGCAGTGGACAGCTCATTCACTGTGAGCACTCATCTAAGATCCTCTGACACCGAGGGTCCGTTTCAGAAAGCAGGTTTAGTGGAAACTCTGAGTTTGTTAACCCAGGGATGAGGGAAACACTGGGTTTTCCGTTTCAGAAAGAGAGGTAACTTAACCTCAGAGTCAGTTAGTATGGTAACTGAGCCTATGAACCTAACCTGGTCGGGAGCAGGTTTTCTTCAAGAAACCTCAAGTTTCCCTCAGACTCCTCCCCATGGATGTATGAAGAGAATTAACGCTCCTCCCTCTGACACAGCACGCTTTCATTTCCTCATTCATTCATTCAGTCTGTATCAGGTGCATTTCAGCGCAGTTTGTTATATCGGCATGAATAAAAAAAGCATTGTTGGTTTAACTGTTAGGCAGACTTTAAAACATTGTTTTTTCTCAAAACATGGCATTTCCTTTTGTCGACGATCCCGTTGATGAAGACGCTGTATTACTTCGCAGGGAGTTAAACATACGAGATGATATTGAGGCCCCGGCGCATTTTAATTTCCAGATAACTTCTTATTTGAGCGGTAGCCTATTGTTTTTCTTCCCAGTCTATCAGTTATGCTATATCGCCTACATAACCTTATCCGTGCTTATATCACTAACGTCACCCATCATGGTGCTCTACATCCAAGCACATTATTTGTGTTGCATTACAGTTTTCTTTACAACCTTGGTGACGCGGAGCATTTTAAAGCGCCGTTAGAAGAGATCACTCAACATTTGTAGTGTTCCCTGGACACAAACCAGTCAGAGTCATTAAAAAGGAGTTCCACAGTATTGCAGGTGAATGATGTAAACCATTTGAAATAAAAGATTATGAATTATAATTCTGTTAATGGTGCTGCAGCCTCAGAATGGGATTAGTAGGCCTAGGACTTTTTCGCCTGCAGTATTGCACCTAAACGAAATAGATTTTCAGTAATATAAGGCTATATTTATGATTAAATATGATATACATTATATTGGAATATAGCATTTACTCTAGCAGCAAAAGAGAGAATTTGCGTGGGAATTTCTCCCACGCAAATTCTCTCTCTTTTGCAGCAGCCGCTGTGTTGCTTTTTAAACAAAGTACATGTTCAAACCCGCATAATATGCGCATGAGTATTTCTGCCGACCCGTTTGTTTGTGGTTGTTGCCATGGTGAATCATAGTATCATGGCTCCATTCATGCTGCCTTTTTAAAGTGATGGGGCACGCGCGTAACCCTGAGTCAACCCACTCCGAGTTGATTGAACCAACTCAAATCAGTTTCCCATCTCAGGATAAATCAACTCAGAGGTCAGGCTTAGACTCTGAGTTTGTTAAACCTCCTACCTGAAACGGACGCCAGTAGGGGACACTACTACACAGAAGTGTACCTGGGTATTTTGAAGAATTTTAAATGTGTCACAATCTGATGAACTGCAACATTTTTTTCTTCAATTCTGCTTAAAACATGAAAGAGGCTCTCACTTCAATTACGGTATGTTATGGTTGTGTTGCAGTCTGAAGAATCCCTCAAGGACACTGTCATTTTGAGTGTACTTATAATTGTACTTATTGTTGTACTGTAGAGTGTTCTGTATATGTTCTGTTTCCTGTTTTATTTTGATAGTCTGGTTTTCTGTCTTGTCTTTTTTTACTTCCTGTCTTGTGTTTTCCCACCTTTTTTTGATTACTCTTCCCAGTCCTAATGTGCTTCACCTGTTCTCCAGCCCTAGTGTCACCTGTTCCTTGTTTTCTCATTTACTCTGTGTATTTATTCTCTGTGTTCCCCTTGTCTGTTGTCATATCATCAAGCACTTAACTGCAAACTTAGCAAATGTAGCATCCATTCCTCGTCAGCCACAGCCTATCCCAAAAGAATGAGACGGATAATTATTTTAACACACTAACACTAGCCTTACTAAACATCAGGTCTTTGGCAGGAAAATCATTTTTAATCAATGATTTTATTATTGAGCACAATCTTGATTTTATGTTTTTAACTGAAGGACCATAATAACAGTGGTGCTGTTCTTATCGAGTCAGCTCCCCCTAACTTCAGTTTTATGAGTGAGCATAGAGTGAATAAGAAAGGAGGTGGAGTCACCATTTTGTTTAATGACTCATTCCATTGTACTCAAATATCATATGGAAATGTTGCTTCTTTTGAATATGTGACTCTTCAGCTAAGGTCCTCCCCTTGAGCTATATTTCTAAATATCTACAGACCACCTAAATACTGTGCAGCTTTCTTTGATGACTTTACTGAACTGCTGTCTATAATCTGTATTAACTTTGACTGTCTAATTATTGCTGGTGATTTCAACATTCATGTTGACAACCCGCAGGATAGAGGGACCAAAGAACTGTGTTGTTTTTGAGAACTATGGACTGACTCAGCATGTGACGGAACCCACGCACAATAAGGGGCACACTCTGGACTTGATTATCTCCAAGGGTTTGAACATTTCCAAGGTTGTGGTGACTGACGTTGCTCTCTCTGATCATTCATGTGTTTTAACGGCACTATCTCGGTGCCCAAAAGTGTCCAAACTAAGGTAATCAGAAAACGGTATATCACTGAAAACACCAGTGAAACATTCATTCAGCTTTTCTCCTCCACACCCGCTCTCTCTGGGGTCTCAGTCAATAAGCTTGTAGATAATTTCAATTTTAAAATTACAAATGTTATTGATGCCATTGCTCCCACTAAGGTCAAAGCTGTCTCTAGTAAAAAAAAGATCTCCATGGAGAAATGTCATACGGGTAAGAACAGAAAAAAATAGAATGTCGAAAAGCTGAACGCAGGTGGTGAAAAACTAATCTCCAGGTCCACTATAACACCTATAAAGACAGACTTTGCATTTATAATTTGGAACTGAGGAATGCTAGGCGGTCCTTCTTCTCTGATATTATCGGCAGAAACAATAATTATTCACGTGCTTTGTTTTCTGCTGTTTAAAGAATAGGGACTACTTTGTATCTATATGCAATTATACATCTGAGAGTACAAATATGACGTGCGGAGTCCCCCAAGGCTCCGTTCTGGGGCCTCTTCTGTTTAACATCTACATGCTTCCACTGGCTCAGATTATAGAAGACAACAAAATAAGTTATCATAGCTATGCGGACGACAGACAATTTTACATAACCTCATCGCCAGGAGACTATAGTCCAATACAAACACTGACTAAGTGCATTCAACAAATAAAGGACTGGATGTGCCAGAACTTTCTTAAATTAAATGAAGAAAAAACGGAGGTGGTTGACTACTGTAACAGTGTCTTTACAAGTCTCCCTAAAAAATCAATCAGACAGCTGCAGCTGATTCAGAACACTGCTGCTCGAATCCTCACTAAGATCCAAGAAAGTTGATCACATCACTCCAGTTCTGAAGTCTTTACACTGGCTTCCAGTGCCTCAAAGAATTGATTTCAAAATACTTTTGCTAGTTTATAAATCACTAAACGGTTTAGGTCCAAAATACATTTCTGATCTCCTAGTAAAGGCAATTTTATTTATATAGCTGTAAACTACGAACCACCCAGACCTCTCAGGTCGTCTGGGACAGGTCTGCTTTCTGTCCCCAGAGTCAGAACTAAACAGGGGGAAGCAGCATTTATTTTTTATGCTCCACATATCTGGAACAAACTTCCAGATAACTGCAGGTCCGCTGCAACTCTCAGTTCTTTTAAATCAAAGCTGAAGACCTTCCTTTTTGATGTTGCCTTTCGCTAAATAAGTGTTAATTTCTTATACTTAAGTTGCATTGTTGAAACTGTATGAAAATCTATATAAGCATATAAAGAGAAATTAAAAAGTAAGACCGGTGGGACCGGCCCGTTCTGGGAACGGCAAGGATTGCCTGGCTCCAGCCCAACTGACCCGTTGCCTGGCTCCAGCCCAGCTGACCCGTCGTCTGGTTCAAGTCCAGCTGACATGTCGCCTGGTTTCAGTCCAGCTGACCCATCGCCTGGTTCCAGTCCAGCTGACCCATCGCCTGGCTCCAGCCCAACTGACCCGTTGCCTGGCTCCAGCCCAGCTGACATGTCGCCTGGTTCAAGTCCAGCTGACATGTCGCCTGGTTCCAGTCCAGCTGACCCGTCACCTGGTTCCAGTCCAGCTGACCTGTCTCCTGGATCCAGCCCTTCGCCTGTTCGGTTGCCAGAGCGGGTTCGCCTTCGCCGCCGGCCGCCTGAGAATCCTCAACGTCCTGTTCGGCCGCCAGAGCGATACCATCTTCACTGTCCGCAGCCCTGCTGGCCGCAGCATCTCAATCCCCACTGTCCCCAGTTCCCGAGTGCCCACTATCCCCAGTTCCCTAGTGCCCACTGTCCTTAGTTCCATAGCCCATTTGACTTTTCTTTCTCCCTTCGTTCCTCCAGGGTTTGATTTATTGTGTGTCTCCCCTCCCGGCCCCGCTGCCCTCCCTGGGTCATTTTGCTTTTTGTGGACTTGTTTTGATTTTGACTTGTGGTTCGTCACTCCTCCGGTCCCTCTCCACCCTCCCTGGGTTGACTTTTGTTATGTTTCTTTTTTGGATGTCTGGGATCCGTCCCTTGAGGAGGGGGTACTGTTGTAGTGTGGAGTGTTCTGTATATGTTCTGTTTCCTGTTTTATTTTGATAGTCTGGTTTTCTGTCTTGTTTTACTTCCTG
Source organism: Gymnocephalus cernua (assembly GCA_023631565.1). NCBI lineage: Eukaryota > Metazoa > Chordata > Actinopteri > Perciformes > Percidae > Gymnocephalus > Gymnocephalus cernua. The sequence continues at coordinate 27,425,679 of CM042441.1, read as the reverse complement.
TCTTGTGTTTTCCCACCTTTTTTGATTACTATGCCCCAGTCCTAATGTGCTTCACCTGTTCCCCAGCCCTAGTGTCACCAGTTCCTTGTTTTCTCATTTACCCTGTGTATTTAGTCTCTGTGTTCCCCTTTTCTGTTGTCAGATCATTTTGTTGCTGTTAGTGTGTTTCTGTTCATGTGAGGAGTTACCCTGCTGTCTCTGGATTCCAGTTCGTGATATCCTGTTCTTTTGTGTTTTATCTACATTCTGGACTTTGTGTTGGTATGAAATTGTTTTGTTTAAATATTTATTTAAACAGCGGGCGGTTTCATTGCTTGAGGATTTCCTCAAGCAACGAAACTCCCGCTTGCTCTCTGCATTTGGGTCCACCATTCTCTGAGTACCATGACAACTTATGGTTTCTTGTACAGTAACATCTATTTCTTACTCAAAAAATAACCAGATAGTCAAAGATTTAGGAATCACTAAGAGTAGCTATGTGAGGCTGTACTTAGTAACATTAGCATGCTAACATGTTTACATTAATAATGCTAACATGCTGATGGTTAGCAGGTTTAATGTTTACCACCGTGGCCATCTTAGTTTAGTGTGTTTGCATGCTAACATATGCTAATTAGCACTAAAAACAAAATACAACTGAGGCTGACGGCATTACTTTTTCAGGTGTTTGGTCTTAAACCAGAGTATTGGACCAATCAAATTTGACCTGATGATGGAGCTTTATAGAAAGTAAAGGGATCACCAAAGTACGGGAAACATGAATGTCTGTACTGAATGTCATGGTATTCCATCCAACAGAGACGTTTTCATCAGGACCAACACTGCCATGTAGCAACACAGCTAGTACGACTAAAGATATTACTGTACCGTAAGTTATAGATTGGATTAAAAGTAAAAAGTAAGACATAACAAATGAACATACTTAGTCACTATATTGAGATACAAATTAAAATTGATTAGATATTTTTACCAAAGGCCAAATTATTAGATACTGAGTCTCAGTTATGAGTTTGAGATACAGGTACAATTTTGATATCTAGAAAATGTTGATAAAGTAAATAATCCTATGATTATTACTTATGATTAAACTATTAACTTGGTATTTTTTATATTTACATTATAAGACTCTAAAGGCATTGGTTTCAAATAAAGTGCTTGACGAATCACCTAACTGTCTGAAACCCTATTTCCTGCAGTGGAATCAGAGGGGGGCAGCATTTGTAATTATTTTTAACTTTCTGAAACTGACAATGTAACAATCATGGACGCTGACACACTAAATGAATGAGGAGGCTATGATGGCTGGCGAGTGTGGCCATTCAAAACAGGATGAAAAACTAAATGTGGTCAGACGACATACCTATATCTATATCTGTTGCACTGAGTGCTTCCTCCTGGGGGATTTTTTTTTTTTTTTTTTTGTAAATTATAGAGTGTGGTCTAGACCTACTCTATCTGTAAAGTGTCTTGAGATAACTCCTGTTATAATTTGATACTATAAATAAAATTGAATTATAAACTACTTAGTTTGAAGCATACCGAGGCCTTACAGAAAGTCATCATGTTGACTTGATCAGAATTAATTTTATTTTCTTAAAAATAAAAAAAATAAAAACATAATTAAAACCGATGTGTGGTATTGGCAACACACGGCTCAAGAAGCCAAATAGCCTATACGTAATTCCCTCCGCTGAAAATATATATCTTTCATAAAAATACCCATCAGGGAATGTAACGGGGTTGTCGTTCTCTAAATGTTTTAACTTTTATGAGTGCACCTCTCTCTCACCGTGCACCGAGCTCCACCGGATCTTCTAAGAACGGTGACACCGTTATCAACCGAGTATTGATTGGTCAGTAGGAGGTGCTTTAACACCGGTTGATCTCTAATCTCCAACATAACCTGCTCCCGACCAGGTTAAGTGTTCAGCATAAGTTACCATGGTGATTTAGCGCGGTAACAAGTGATCCACTGCCGTGATACACAAAACCTTGGGTTGAACCTGAAGTTACCTCATTAACGCCAAATCTTGCTTTATAGTACAGGCCTCAGAAGCAGTTGCCACGAGTTGAGTTTTTATAAAAACAAATTATGACTGGTGTGTTAACTGCATGACAATTAATCAGAGCACACAAGGCCAAATTGCCTCCATATGGCTGGTTACTGACAAGCATTTAAAAGGCCATTTATTAACAGAGTCCGACGCAGTCACTTCACATACAACACACCGGGGCGGCATTCACATTCACCAGCTAACTTCACAGAGAACATTGAGGGCAGAACAGCATCACACATCTATTTTATCCAAATATGCTCTGTCTAGCTCAGCTGAAAACACCAGATCTGCAGTACATTACCGCGTCATTCGCCGAGCCTATTTGTAACCGGTAGGTCTGGATCAACGGAAGTACCTTTCCAGGATAAAGCCTGACATCCGTGTTGCCGCTCTCAAAATTCCTTTACTATGGGAAACAACAAGAAACTTCGAGCTAGCCACATGCTGAAAACGGCATGTTTTGAAGAAAACTTGAATCGTACAATAAGGCAGGCCTGCTTTGTTCTTTCAGTGAATGATTTTTTTTCTCCTATCCTATAATGTACCAGTGGTGTAGGCAGACCTTACTCAACAACGATATGGAGATAAGCAATGCAAAAATACCCGTAGGTTGGCGACAACATGATCTTCACCTTTTCAAATGACTTTACCAAATAGTATGTGACAGTCCTGCTGTTATTACAAACATTTGAACTAACCACACACATTTGCCTCATTCATGGACTTACTGCGGTGCGATGCTGAGAATGAATACTTTACTTAATTATTAATTATTCGGTGGTGCTGGAACACCGCTCCGGATCGTTCCGGCCCACTTTAATTACATTACAGGTTACATATTATTTATCATCATCAATTAAGGAATTATGTTATAGTACTCATATTATCCTTTTTGGCTTTTTCCCTTTCCTTTATTGTGTTATATATCTTTTTTGTGCATGTAATTTGTTTACAAAGTGAAAAAGCCCAAAGTCCACCCCAAAGGGACTTACCATCTCCAACAGAAAACACTGCTCACAAACAGCTCTGTTGTAGCCCAGCTTTACTTTACTTCCGTCACGAACGTGCATCACTTTGTAACACACATTATAATTCTCGCCTAGCTGCTAGCATGGCATGCCCTCATACTCTGCTTCTGATTAGCTAGCAGTGGTTACCTAGGTACTGCGCATGTGCGACTCCCAACAAAGATGGAAGAGAAGTATGATGCCTCTCTCTGTAGCTCAACACAGTGGGTGAAAAGAAGGAGCTGCAGCAATGTGTATGCAGCAATGTGAAAAAGAGGAGCTGCAGCAACGTGCAACAAAAATATGGTATTTTTTGAAAATTAAACTATGTAAACCTATTCTGATATAACCTCAAAATATAGTTATGAACCTGAAAATGAGCATAATATGGGCATTTTAAGGAATATTTAGGAATGCTCCACATTAACAACCCCGACACTAACCCTACCCTAACCCTTTGGACATTACTTGTACTAGCCAATAGCTGTCCTGTGTTTAAACTTACAGGTTAATAATAATAATTATAATAATTATAATAATAATAATAATATATTTTATTTATAGGCGACTTTCAAAGCACCCAAGGTCACCTTACAAGAAAAAACTATGTACCAATTTAAAAACAATATAACAATCGTTCATAAAAGGTACAGGGCACATTTATAAAGCAACAAATCAGACCAGCAATTGATTTTTGAGCCTGGCGTTTGAGTCCGTTCTGTTCAACCTTGTAACAGGACACTTGCAAGCAGGATCCGTAAAGTTCAGCTAACGCATACTAGCATTGGTGTAGCTAAACACCGAGTTTAAACACAGTTGTGAATTAGCTAGCGTGGAATGTTGAATGGTTGGCATTTAACAGTCACAAGCTCCACCAGCAGTTAGCGGTAGTTGGATTTCATTTCTGCACCAGTCCGTGTTAAGACAGCCCACCTGAAAACTGGATAGTCCCGGTACACTGTTGTTCAGCCATGTTGCCACAAAAACACAGCAGTCTCTGAACTTGCGTTGGGAGTTTCGTTGAAGTTGGATGTAGTCCAGTTTGTTGTTTAGTGAGCGGACACTTGCAAGCAGGATTTAAGGGACGGGTGGCCGGCTAGAGTTAGCCCGCTCTGGATGTCCCTTACCCCGGTTAGCGGCTGAGGTGCTTGTCTCCGTAGCAGGCAAAACTCTAGTGTGCCGAGTATTCCGTCTGTAATAACGTTTCCTGCATATTCTCCGATCTGTACCAATGTATCCCGGTGGTACACATGTGCGGTAGTTTGAATGCACATAATTGTTGTAAATGTTTTCTGCTGAAAGAGCAATTTTTTTTTTGTGGGTTTATTTCCCCTCATAAATAGGTAATTGAGCGCTGTAGTGGTTATATAGAGCATATTATTGACTATGTAACTACATGGAAACGGGCAGAATTATGCCTGTGCCTTGTTCAGTAAAACACTAACAGACGGCTAGCAGCAGTCTCGTGCTGAAGTCCCGTGTGAATTCAGTTGTAGCAAGATAAATAACAGTGTAGGTCGGAGGAGCGTACAGTGTAGCGTGAAGAGCGGAGGTGTTCACAAGGGAAGAAGCTTGGAGTAACGTAACTATATAGAATATCAAAGAAGATATTGAACATATGGAAGAGGCTTTTGAGTCTGATGGTCGTCCTTATTTATTCGAACCCGAGTATACAGATGAAGAACTGGCCTCACAAGAGTTGGAAAGAACCAGACAGACAGAGGGGCAACAGGCAGATGAAGCAGCTGCTCCAAGATCACGCATTTCGGGCAACTGGTGGTCTTCGTGTGGGTGTTGTGCCGAGGAAGGCATCACCGGTCCTCCGGAGGACATCCTCCAGACCAGCAGGCGCTCTCTTGATTGTTGTCGGCAGAGAATACTACTCTCCAACGCCAGATGGATCGCACACAAAATGGATATATATCATATATATCCATATATATGCTACAAATACACACGGGACTGCTGCATGATGATTATTACTGAAGCCTGACTGAACACTCTCTCGTCCCAGACGACAGCTAGCTAGCTAGCTAGCAGCTAACAGGGTAGGTGAATGTTGAAAATGCATCTTGTTGTCATGTAAGGGCCCTGTTCATGTTACACAGACATTTTAATTGCATTTTGTGTCTGTTAAGATACACAAAGGCACTATTTCATTTATGCCCCCATAACTGCCGTTTAGCTAAGTGGAGCGGTGGGCATTAGCTGCAGCAGCTCCGTCTAGGTAGCTGCTATTGCGCTAATTGTTTTTGCTATAGACAGGTCTCGCATAGTTATATTTAGCAAGATTAACGTAAAAATTGCCCAGAGTTCTCCTTTAACATAATTCTGGGTTTCGGAGAATCATCCAAAAATTTGCTGTGTTCTGGTGATACCGTTGCTGAACTCATGCTTATAGTGATAGGACGACCTTAAACACCAATTCATCTCAAATTGTAGAGATTGATTATATTTCCTTGCTTTTACTGTGACAAAAAGAGAACATTCATTACAAGGACACAAGCACAGAGTTGGATTAAGTGTGATAGTATTTCATTAACTACTCCAACAATGGAGATATTGTACATTATGATTGCTCTGACATTTTAAGGTTAATATTTTGTACTTCTCTTATTGTCAATATGAAGAGATAAAAACTGACAACGAACTAATCCGACTAACTAACTACAACTAACTAGTATTGTGTGTATCCAAAGTCTGAACGACGTTCTTCCTTTGTGCTATATCCTATCTGGTCTTTAGAGTGTAGTAAACAGGCACCAAAACAGTCAGGAGGTAAGGGTGTTCAAATCAAGCCACTAAGGAAATCTGCTGCATTTCTCACCTCCCTCACACACACACACACACACACACACACACACACACACACACACACACACACACACACACACACACACACACACACACAGTAAGAATCTAACACATTCCGCAGTAATCTGCTGCATGTGTGAGTGTGCTGTATATAGCGAGGCTAGGGGCTTACTGCACATGTTATTTTTTATGCTCAATTAGCTGCGTTTGCAAAAGTGTGTCTGCATTTAGCCAGTGTGTGTATGTATGTGTTTGTGTTCGTTGACTGTGTTATTGACACACCGTGAGGCAAAAGGACAGTAGAGATCATTCAGAGGTTAAACGCTTTATTTCTTGACATGTCATCAAATATAGTATGGTGTCCCTGTCTCTCTCTGCATCCTCTCCTCTTTACATTCACGCTTTTCTCTCTCTCTCTCTCTCTCTCTCTCTCTCTCTCTCTCTCTCTCTCTCTCTCTCTCTCTCTCTCTCTCTCTCTCTCCTGCAATAGAGAAAGAAAGCTCTGTCGCAGCATTATCCTGAAAAGCACAGAGGGGGAAGGGGGACCCTGGTGGATATATTGCCTATAGCGCAACAAAACCACTAGAGAGGAAGGGGGAGAGAGCGGTGCTAAATGTTTTTAAAAACAGGAGAAAAGACACTGAAAAAGATGGGAAGATTTAAAAAAATGCTGTTTGTTTGTCATTAAATATCATCATCCGGTTGTCTTTGTTTTGCTGCAGAGGTATGGAGATCTTGCAGTGACGTAAGCAGCTAGCACTGTGCTCCATACTGAAGGTTGGAAGCAATGTTCCTGCTCCATAAATAACCCTAAGTCATTGCTTTTGGGTGAATCGGTTAATAAACAGGGCCAGTTTCCACCCACTGACCACCTGTGTCACCTTAGCTTTTAAAGGAATAGTTTTAGCAAATGTTTGGGTAATTTTGTCAAGATTCAGGTCCAAATAGAGTGTGTCAATGTCTGTATGTGAAGCACAGAGCTGGAGTAAGAGAATGTTTTTTTTTTTTTATTTGTGTCATCTGCAAAAACAGTAAGTTTTAGTACATTTGATACTTTGCAAATGTCATTTAGGTAAAGGATAAATAGTTTTGGGCCTAAAACTGATCCTGGAACACCACAGGACCGGTGATTACCCATTTGAACAAACTGACTCCTGTTATCAATATAGTTTTTTATCCAGTTATAGGCCACACCTCTGATACCATACCTTTCCATTTTTAACAGGATGTCATGATCAACAGTATCAAGCTTTTTTTAGATCAATGAAAATCCCCACTGTGTAGTTTTTGTTTTCAATACAATTTGTTAATCTTTCTACTAACTCTATTAGTGTTATAGAAGTTGATCTCCCGGATCTGAATCCATACTGACTGTCCATTAGTAAATTGTTTTTATCAATGAAATTATCTAGCCTTGTGACAAATAGTTTTTAGTAGTTTTGAGAACTGTGAAAGCAAAGATATCGGTCTATAGTTATAAAATATGTGAGTCACCAGATTTATACAATGGGATGACTTAAGCTACTTTCATCTTGTCAGGATAATAAAAAATAATGGGACAAAAAGAAATAAAGGGACATTTAAAATAGATACAAATGTGCGATTAATTGCGATTAATCGTGAGTTAACTATGACATTAATGCGATTAATCGCAATCCCATCTATTACTTCTTTTACTAAAGACATATCAATGTCCTCACAATCTTTTGAACTTTATTCATACTTTTACTTACAATCTCAATAATTTCTTTGTTTTCTGAGTGTTTTTTTTCCACAAGGTCCATCACAGAGCATTTCATCCCTGTTTACTTTATATCTTTGGCCAGTTTAGGGCCCACATTAACAAAAAAATTGTTGAATCTGTCAACCAACTCATTCATATTTCTCAACGTCATGTCATTGTCCTTGAAGTTTTCCGGATAATTCAATTTATTAAGTCCTTTTGTAATAATGGTATTTATTGTATTCCATATTCCTTTCACATTATATTTGTTATTCTCTAGTAATTTATTATAATAATCCTTCTTACATACCCTCATAATGTTAGTTAATTTGTTTTTTATATATCTCATATTTTAACTCAGATTCTTTCGTTCTATATTTTACAAAATCCCTATGAAGCAACATTTTAGAGGAATTTGGAATTGCTTTGGACATCCAGGGTTTTTCCAAATATTTCCTTTTATTGCAATATTGTTTTATCGGACAGTTTTTATTACAGAGTTGTAAATACGTCTAAAAATAGTTCATATGCAGTATTAAGGTCAGCTTCCTTGCTTACTTCCTTCCACTTATACTTTATTAACTCACTTCTAAATGCAGATATAGTTTCTTCGGTTCTTATTCTCCTGTATTTAATCTCATTGCACTCCCTTTTCCCACTATAATTACAATCATGAGTCACAAAGATTGACAGGTGGTCACTTACATCATTAATTAATATTCCACTTAAAGAATTACTTTCCATATTGCTTGTAAAACAATATGTTCCAAATGTGTCCACTTGAATTGATATTCACTATGTAAATGGGTATCATTAAAATATTTTTATTTTTAGGTCAGTTTGGTCAAGTTTGCATTTGTACTACCACCAATTAGAGTGGCAGAAGCTGGACAATTCAACAATGTATCCATTACTTTTGATTAAGTATTAAAACCGTTCATTACTTTTAGCTAACAATTCATCCTACTACTACTAACTATTTCAACTGTTGGTTTCGTGTATCACCAAATGGCAGTATGCAGTCTGGACCTAATGACGGTTTTATACGTTTGAATATGTTTATATGTTTGAATCGACTTACAGCTGTGAGTGAGCTTTCCCCACTATGAACAATATTAACACCAAGTACTGTTCCTGACTCACCAGTGAGCACCTACACGTGTGCATTTTATTTATGGTTAATATATTTGCTTTCCAACCAAGTTCAATGTGTCTGCATGTTAGAAGTAGCCTACTTTGAAAATGTACACAAAGTATCATAAGGCAACCATCCTCCGCTGCATTCTGGACAGTTCTGGCCTCCCTGTCGTCCATTATTTCCTGATGATGGACACCTCGAAAAGCATAACCTTATACCATGGTCAATTGCCAAAAAACATTTTTCTTAAAGGAGCAATATGTCATACTGACAGCTAACATTTAAAATAGGTACTGCAGTCCAAATCGGAAATACTGGAGAGAGTCATCTCCCCCGGCCCCCCTCCCCAGACTCAAACCTCATGCAGGTTGAGACCATCCCACAACGTCAATGTTAGCTAGATGTTTGCTGGCTATGTTGACACTCATAAAAGACTGTGACCTCGCAGTGCTCTGTACATGGGTCACAATCATCTTTTGTCAGCTAAACTTAACTGCAAGAGCCGCAAAATAAAAGTGACCTAATGCTTTGTACCGAGGTCACAGTCACTGTTTGTCGGCTAAATTTAGCTGCTACGGCCGCTTGGCAGAAGTGGGGGGAGAATATTGGCAGGGGGAGACTGAAACACTAATTCCCAGACCCTGTTAAGGACGAAAGAATCGTCGACGATCACAAACGGCACTTTTTAATCATATTTTAATAATTTAATAGCCATAAGATTGATCGTCTTACCGTTTTTTTGCAGTTAAAAGCTAAAGATTGATACACTTTATGTCCATAATTTATGATTTTTCAGCCGTTTATCTCCACCGATTGGCGCTAGCTTCCATGCTAAAATACATATCCGGTTTCCCATAATGCATTGGGCATATGTTATTGTCTTGCAACCAATGGAAAGCAGTCTTTCGAGAGCAAAGATCTTCTATCATAGGAAGAGATGCTCACTCCAAGCCAGCAACGATGCAACGAAGTGAACAAAGGTGTTCTATTGCTACTAAGATCGTCTATTCGAAATTGTAAACTGTTCTACAGAGAAGGGAGCCTCACTGAAGAAATGTAAATAGTTTGTCGTTTATGAGTTATAATGTCCATTATGTTTATTTTGCACTGGGTGACTCCATATATATATATATATATATATATATATATATATATATATATATATATATATATAAAACTTTTTTCTGATTTGGGGTTGTGTATATATATATATATATATATATATATATATATATATATATATATATAGCAGAACTGTGAGTGTTATATAAATAAATATGACATTATTATTGTGATTATTGGCATAAGTGCATGTCATGAGGACAAAAGCGTCTGGACTTTTGTCAACTGTATAAATTATAATGTTAATTTCTTCACAGTTTCACTCCCAAGACATATTAGAAGTGTTTTAGACAGGAGATTGGCTTAGCTTAAATTGATCTGTGTGTCATATCAATACATATCTGTGAGATTCATGTTCCGTTTTATTTATTTATTTATCTTTAAGGTCCTACAACCTTGTTTAACATTCAAGTGACCTCACTGGAGCACACATATTCTAATAGCCCAGTTCTTCCTGAAAACAAATGATGTCCATAGATTGACTGTGGACAACAGGGTTGATGTTTTACAAGCTTTTTTAGAAAATAAAACCAGACGGACCAGAGGTTGTCGAAAATCCTTAGGCATCTGAGTGTTAAAGTGCCCATATTATGAAAAAAACACTTTTTCTGGGATTTGTGGTGTTATTTTGTGTCTCTGGTGCTTCCACACACATACAAACTTGGAAAAAAAATATATCCATGCTGTTTTGAGTGAGATATGTGTTTCTGAATGTGTCCTGCCTTCAGTCTCCGGGTGAGCTGTTCAGAATCTGCACGGCTTTTTACGTCACTAGCCGAAACGACGGGCTAAACACAACCGTTAGCATGCTAGCGCTAGCGTTACCATGCTAGCTCATTCTCAATGGCAAAGCACTGCTACAACACACACAAGTTCTCCATAATCTACAAAAGAAGTACTTACATGTGCGCCCTCCTTTAGAAGAAGTCTCCTGGCTAATCCTGCCTTGTAACTGACCAAAGTTGGAGAAACAACCTTTCTTTTACTGTCTGTGGAGCTAACTGACATGATCTACGATCTGAGCTACTGCGCATGTGCGAATGCAGCCAAAGATAGTACAGAAGAAAAGATGATTCACTCAGCTAAAACAGAGACCTGAACACAAGGTGAAAAGAGGAGCTGCAGCAGTGAGAGAGAGATGTGCAGTACAACAAAAATATAGTGTTTTTTGAAAATTAAACCATGTAAACCTATTCTGGTACAACCTTAAAATACAATTATGAACCTGAAAATGAGCATAATATGGGATCTTTAAAAAATTAAATAAACATATACCATTTCTTCCATAAAGTTGATAACCTTGTCTAAGTTTATTTGTAAATATTTGTTGTTGCATTGTATTTACAAAACAATTTACTAAAAGCAGCTTCTCTATACACTGTACATCACACATTATGGTTGCATGTCAGTTTGTAACAAAGTGGGAATCATGTTAGTGTCCAACATTTCATAACCGTGAAGCTGGCAATGGAAGCTACAATAATATTCCATAACATACATTGCGTAACATCGTAACATACCATACATTGCATAGCGATCTGTAGAGAACATAATTAGGCTACAAGATTGTTTTGCCAAAGTTAAAATGTATGTTTCCATTATGACAAAGTCATTTGGACAGTGGCTGTCAGTGTCTGAAGCTACGAAAAAAGCACCCTTCAGCGTGTTTGTAGAACGCACCAGGGGGAGCAGCAGCTACACAGGGTTTGAAGATGACGTAACACTAAGAGCGACTACGGTAGCGAGTAATATGTAAGGGCGAAATTCTGCATAGGGAGGTTGGTTGGGGTGATGGATGGGTCAAACACAGGACTTTCACCCAGGAGGCCGGGGTTCGTGTCCCACGTGTCACGTTTCCGAAAGTCACTTTCTTCTTTTCCTAAACCCAACCATTCCGTTATTCCCGTGTGTCACGGAAACATAAGCCCACCCACGACCTTTTCCTAAACCCAATCATCCCGTTTTTCCCGCGTGTCACGGAAACGTAAGCCCACCCACAACCTTTTCCTTAACATAACTGCGTCAAAAGAGATGCCAATAGTCCCGACAAAGCGCGTTTAGATAAAGCGCATTATATGACGCGTCAATAACAATGAGAAAGGCACCTGACCAAGCGTCCATATTTTACGAGACGGGAGTAAGAATCTGTTGGGTATTTAATGGATAATGGACACCTCGTTAGGCATTAATCCTTGCATAAATTACTCTTAGCTAACGTTAACTATTTCAAATTAGCACTAGCTTAGTGCTAGCACTCTTGATAGCAACACATGGTGTTACAACTGACTAGATTGGTGGGATGTGTGTTCTGTGCAGTTAGGTTATCGTAGCTTTAGCTTACTGGTTATTGTGACAGTACATTTACTGAAGATCAAAATCACAACCATTTTTAATCCTATTTGGTTGTATATTGTCCACAATTATGTGTGCAGTATATTTATTATTATATTATTTCTTAAATGAGCTGAGGTACAATCTTTTCCATGCACTAATGGGCTCTGGTTTTGTCTCCACCACCTCCTTTGAAAAAAAATGTCTCTTCAGCTGCTAGATGCTCCACTATGTTCACCAGCTAATCTCTAACTGTGTCTGTTTGCTGTTAGTGGCTGAACAGGTAGTGTTCAGTGGATTTTAGTGTTGTGTCACTGAAAACAGCTGGCAGTTGCTGCTGGAAAGGAGGTTAATGAGAAGAGGGCAGTGGAATCAAAACAACAAGCTAAATAGGCTAAAGGGCTCTGTTACGCTTAAGATAACTGCAGAGTTGGTGAGAATTATTTGTGTTTTTGTCACTACAGCCTTACACATATTAATTCAATCCATTCTTTTTTTATTTTTTAAAGATTATTTCTTTGGGCTTTTCCGCCTTTAATTAATAGGACAGCTAGGTGAGAAAGTGGAGAGAGAGAGGAAGACATGCAGGAAATCATCACAGGTCGGACTCGAACCCTGGACCTCTGCATCGAGGCATAAGTATACAGTCATGTGAAAAAATTAGGACACCCATGCTAAAGTTGACTAAAAAGAGGAATAAAAAAGATCTTTTGCAAATTGAACTTAATGCCTTAATTAAATCCAATCTTTAAGGACACCAATTTTCTTTGTGAATGAATAGTATCGTAAAAAAATAAATGTGTTTCCTTAAAATACAGAGGGCATAAGTAACTACACCCCTATGTTAAATTCCCATAGAGGCAGGCAGATTTTTATTTTTAAAGGCCAGTTATTTCATGGATCCAGGATACTATGCATCCTTATAAAGTTCCCTTGGCCTTTGGAATTAAAATAGTCCCACATCATCACATACCCTTCACCCTACTGAGAGATTGGCATGGGGTACTTTCCATAAAATCATCTCTCAATGCAAATTAAACCAGCTATTAGGCTAACTGAAATAAAACCATGCCAATCTCTAGGTATGGTGAAGGGTATGTGATGATGTGGGGCTATTTTAATTCCAAAGGCCAAGGGAACTTTATCAGGATGCATAGTATCCTGGATCCATGAAATAACTGGCCTTTAAAAATAAAAATCTGTCTGCCTCTATGGGAATTTAACATAAGGGTGTACTTATTTATGCCCCCTGTATTTTAAGGAAGAACATTTATTTATTTACGAAACATTATTCATTCACAAACAAAATTGGTGTCCTTAAAGATTGGATTTTTCCTCATTTTTTTAATTAAGGCATTAAGATCAATTTCCAAAAGATGATTTTTATATTCCTCTTTTTAGTCAACTTTAGCATGGGTGTCCTCATTTTTACACATGACTGTATGTGCGCCTGCTCTGCCCACTGAGCCAACCTGGCCACAATTCAATCCATTTTTGCCATAAAAATATTGATTATTGCTGCTTTAATTGACTAAAGCAATTATCTCTTCTAGCGTAGTGTGACATCCATTAATCTCTTCGATGTTCATTGAAAGGAATGTGATGAAATTCTATTTTTACATTTTTTCATGTGTGTCTAGTTTGGTAGAATTTCACATTGTCTTACCTAAAACTGGCCACATCAGCGGTCAGTGTTATATATGCTAACAGGACCATCTTAGCTTATTTTTTGCCTGTCTAACTGCAGGACCTTAATTATTACACTCCAGTATAATGATGTTGAACAAATATAACTCCAATGTGCAACAAAGCCTCTGAGAACGAAGTCAAAATGACATTAGCAGTGCCGCAATTGCTTTGTGTGGCGGTACAGTAGGTGTAGGCTTTTGTAAGTGTAGGTTTGTGTCCACTGTGTTGGTATTTGTTAGTCTGGCTATCACCAGACCAAGCTCAATCTTTTAAGATCGAACATTAGTCTGGGGAGTCTGCTCTGTATTTTCTCTAAACAAGAGGCGTGATCAACGGACATAGTTCAAATGACTCTGTACGCAATTGGATAGTCCTTCAACCAGTCAGACCAACAATCCGGGTGACGTAGCAGCGACAGCGGCATCAATGGGTTGATGCCATGGAGTGCTGCGCTTCGGTGGCCAGCTTGTTGAATGTAAACAAAAAGCTGCTTGGTCGCTTCTCTATCTTCATCGTGTTAAACCCGCCAATAGCGTGCCAGATGGATAAGCCAGCTTGTGATTGGTTGTGAATGGAAAAAACATACAGGTTTCCAGCCTGAGCTGCAGGGTGAAATCAAATCGCCAGCAGATCGGGCTGGGTTTACTCAGTCTAGTTATTTGTTTCTCTCCTTGAGAGATTGGGGATTGCCATCACACCCCTCTGTGTGAAAGGATGGAGAGAGACAGAGAGAGAGAGAGAGAGAGAGAGAGAGAGAACCTCATGGTTTACTATGCCTTCTCATTTAGTCTCTACTTCATGTATTTCTCATGTTGTTGACGTGATTTTATATTAATATAGGCCTACTGTTTTCTTGTTTTTATTTTTAAATTTATATATTTTAGTTTACTCAATGAATTGTATGTATTTATTCTCATTTTATTATGCTTGATGCTTAGACAATATTGTTTTTCTGACATTCATGCCAATAAAGCAATTTTAATTGAATTGAGAGAGTGGGAGAGAGAGAGAGAGAGAGAGAGAGAGGGAGAGAGTGGGAGAGAGAGGAGGAATGTGGGAAGGTTTTGCTTACAAAGAAACACCATTCAGCTTAGACGTCCACCTGAATGAGGCGAGCTGAGACATACGGCCCGATCAATAAACGGATACGAGCTTCCCAGCCTGCCGAGCTCAGCAGAAAAAGAAAAAAAGAGGGGCAGCCGGAACAAAAACGAGGGGGTGAAGCATCCTGTTCTGCTTCTTCCTCTACTGCTTCTTACTCTGAATTTATTTCAACACCCCGCCAACCAAAAACACCTCTTATCCTGTTACCCCCTCCCCTCTCTGTGTCTCTCTCCCTCCTTCTCTGCAGCAGACTTGAGCGCAGTCAGCTACTACGGGGACTGCAGTGTTACGCTATAGCACAAGCAGAGAGCTGGAGAGAACAAGAGAGGAGGGGGGAGTAGAGGAGGGAGAGGACGTGGAGGGGGTTGGAGAGGCTGAATAGTGATAATAAGCAATCCAGCACTCAGCTCTGGAATCGTGGTAATAAAGCAGCACGAGCTGTCAGTGGTGATGACGGGGTGAAAAGGAGCGGGGGGGCTGTACAGACTGTAGAAGAGAATTGGACAGAAGGAAAAAGAAAGACAAAGAGATGGAAGGTCTTCCATCTCTTTGTCTTTCTGTCTTTGCAAAGGGTGCACGGTCGTGCACCCTTTGCAAAGATGTCGCATATTCCTAATGCACAGATGCATTCACTGAACCAGTCATTTATTTTCCTTCACTTTCTTCTAACATCCAACATTGTTCTTCAGCCGAGACGTTGGCAGGGACGAGCAGCTTCGCCCTCGTCGTTCTCCACCCAGCTAATCAGCTAAAACCGAGCTGGCCACCTGACCTCAGCCTACCTGAGTGCTGCTGTGTTGGCTGCCCCCCTTCACCATCCAACCTATCTTTATGCTACTGCGCTGGCACCGAAACTATTGACTGCAACACTTTCAAAGTCACCGTCACCTCAGCTGTCATACTGATGCTCCCCCAACCCCTGCACCATGACACCACCATGCCGTCCAAATGGTCTTAACAAGCTAAATATGAAACACAGCGGCAACTCCTATATGTCTGTCCTATATGCTGTAGATTCACACTCAGTTCAAAGTCAGTGTTAGATCTTCCCTTTCTCTTATTCCTTTAGTATTAGTGGTATAAACCAGTGGTTCTCAACCCTTTTTAAGTACTGCATCCCTTGTGATAAGCTGTAATGCCTCATAGACCTACTGGCAACTACCGACACCCCCAGCTGCACATTTGGGCCTCCACCTGTACATAAAAAAGACCATGCACAGGCTCTTCACTTTTGTTATGCAAGATTGGAAGCACTCAGAGAGGAACATGCACTCTTCCCTGCACACCCTGTCAAGCTGTTTTTACAGAGATCATAATGTAGTGCTTATCAATATAAAGGCCCTTTAGTGAGAGATGTGTTTCGGTGAAAGGCATTTTCTAACCTCTACAAAAAAGAACAATAGAGGCTGCAGGTAGAGGCTACTTGAAGGTGAGCTACTTGACAAATGCTCACAGTGCACTTTGGAACCATGGCAGATACATGACAGAGCTACAGGGCAGCTAAAATGTGGTGTAGCTGCATCTGCTGGAACGTCTACTGATGCATTTCAGCCATGTTTTTTTGTCGTCTATCTCAGGGCAGGACAGCTTTATAACCAGACAAGAACTTTGATATTGGACAAAACTCCAGATTACATTGAATGTCAGCTTTTAATTTTACATCCAAACGTTTTCACATGATTTCTATAACACCTGTGCATGTCAACTACAGTACAGTTAAGGTTAGGGAAAGACCGTGGTTAAGGTTAATAATGCAAACTGTGTTTCCCTGCATGAAAGTCAGACATGTTACACACCCATCTACATGCTGTAAGGTGGCACACTACTTCCTGCACTGACACTAATGACACCACATTGGGCATGAATCGCAATGTGCAGAATCATTCAATTTGGACATAATTTCCAAAGATAATGGGCTAGAACATGTTTCTCCAGACTGTGTGTTCTTATACTTAGATTTTGAGTAGGACGTGTGTGTGTGCAGAACGTGCACAGGTCGGACTGTGTGTGCTCGTGTGTCTGTGTGCAAGTGTGTGTGTGTACGTGTAGTATGTGTGTCTCTGTGTTTCTCCACCCTAAGTCACAGAGAGTCAATATGCTGTATCTGTGCGTATGGCAGAGTCGACAGATAACCTCCAATCACAGTGATCCTGGTCAGCACTGGCTTCGCTCTGCATTTGCAGATTTAGAGACAATTAAGCAGAGGGAGACACTGGTGAGAAATGGAGGACTGACCGATGTACAGGGGAAAAGAGAAATAGAAAAATTTAGTTCACAGGTATAGATCAGAGAAATGGAGCAATATAAAAAGTGCAGGACAAAGGTGGGAAAGCAGAGACTGAATCTCTGATTGGAAGGTTAACGATAGAAATGAAATACCAGCATCCTAGAAATAGTTCCTATTAATTATTTGAGTAACAGCAATTAATACCATCAACACACAATAGTGGAAGCATGAATTTGGCCAGAAGCTAAGTCTCCGGACCGTCGTAATCTTCCGGCTCGTTATTGTCAGGGGGAAGGGACACGTATGCTGAGAGTCGTCAGTAGTGGTCAATGTGTAAGTCTGTCTCTGTCCTTGTCCCCATGTACCACCCCATGACCTCCTGCGTCATCACAAACTGCGACTACGACTCTGCACCAACACCCACTTTCCACATCACATATTTAAAATATTCTGGGAGAGGCAGAAATCAAGGATGTAGCCTAAATACCCTTTAACTGCTGGATTGTCACAGGACACAAACTTCAAACTATCGTATGAAAAGGGTATGCCAATCCACCACTCTGACCCTTACTCTCGGCTTTGCTACATGAAGGGTACACTATGTCCTGCATTTGTATACTGGTATACTAGTTGTCACCAACAGACTGGTCTAATATGAATGAAAACTGCCAGGGCTGTGCAAAGACAAGACCTGTACATGTTATGTTTTAGCTTCATCAAAAGACCTTTCCTCATGTTGCCATGAGGATACTGCCACATGCTCTTTGTGCTGAGAGAAACACACACTTGTCTTTTTTTGAGCCATAAAGAATTCACCTCTGTGCTCTACAGCAGTGCAGAGTAGTACATGCTAAATTCAAAGCAGCTTCTATATGAGCTCTATTACAGTAAGTTAAGGCTACCAATGACATTTGATTAATTTGTGTTCTGCGCCAGTCTGTACTGACAGGATGTGTGATCTTTAGCAAAGTAAAACAAAAAAACAGACCAACTGATGCTTAAGGAAGAGCAGTGTTTAATAACGCAACAGTGTTTGCTCAACACATCCACACACTCACACACTGACACTCGGGTACAAATGCATTTGCCATCACCTGCCAGCACACATAAGGTACACATTCATGAATACATTAATGATTTCATGTGCATGTGCTCACCTACACACACACATGCACAGGCCCAACAACCTATTGGATAAAGCGTGAAGTGGCTGCTGCTTACAGGATTTGAGTTTTGCTTCATCAATAGCATATTAGACAGGAGAGAGCAGAATAAATTGAAAGAAAGTGTGGGGGGAGTGATTAAGTTGATTATTGGACTATCGAACAATTTACATCATAATGATAGTGGAGAGAACTGGATCCCAAATTAGGGTCATGCCTAAATAAATCATGTTTTCACTGTTAAGTGTTTGCTGAATAAATACGTTCGAACAGACACTGGAGAGAGAGGTAGAAAGAGAGGGAGAGAAAGAGAGAAATGTGGACTGATGCACTGACAAATGGGCATCAGCAGTGGCCAAATCTTAATACAGTGATAGAGTATCTGTCTCTCGCACTGATGCTCTATCACTGTAAAAGGAAAGAACAGCGGCAGAGTAACTAAGCGCAGGAGAGGAGAGGAAAAAACACTGCAGTGAATTTGACATCCTCCCCCTCTCCAAAACAGTGTAAGGGGTAACTTTACGCGCAACACTGCGCAGTGGCCAAAATTGTGCCAACCGTGGATATGTGAGGGCATCGTCAGAGAGAAAGGCGCAGGAACGCAGAGAAACGGAAAATAAAAGAAAAAATATTGGTAATAAAAGACACTTGTACAGCCACTCACCCGGGCGTATTTGGAGGAGTAGGGGTCCTCGAACAGCGCCCACATAAAAGGTCGCCACGCGTCCCACCACGTCGCCCTACGGCCGTCCTCCTGCATGCACAGCCGCTTCAGGTCGCCGTCCGCCCCGCCGGTGAGCGCCGGATCATCATCGGGTGCGTCCGGCTCAGGTTGCTCGAAGCTGTCCAGGGCTTCCTCGGCGTCGCGGTGCTGCCGGTAGTTCATCCAGCAGCACGCCTCCACGTCCGTCTCATCGATGCCCCAGAAGGCAAGCTCCTCTTCGAAGAGCGGCCCACACACATCATTGGGGCAGTGGAGCTTGCCGGTACGGTAGTAGTTAAGGATAAAGGCGAAGGTGGCCGGGTGGCGGTCGAAGAAGAACTCGTCGGACTTGGGGTCGTAGTCGAAGTTGCTGTAGGCGTCGGGTTCGGTCAGCCAAGACAAGCGCGTCCCTGGCAGCGTCTTCAGGGTGCTCCGGTAGGTCTCGTGTCGGATCCCGCCGCAGTTGATCACGATCTTCTCGCTATCTGACGCCGAGCAAGTCATGGCTGCGCTGGAGCATGCTTCGGTCGGTGCGCCCGACTGCTGCTGCTGATGCGGCTACTGCCCTTCCCCATCCACCACCGGTACCTGCTCTGTTATACCGTCCCGGCAAGGAGTCACAGAGCCAACTGAGAGGAGGAGAGAGGACAGGAAGGAGGAGTCGGCGTGTCAGTGTGTGTATGAGAGAGAGAGAGAGAGAGAGAGAGAGAGAGAGAGAGAGAGAGAGAGAGAGAGAGAGAGAGAAGAGAGAGAGAGAGAGAGAGAGAGAGAGAGAGAGAATGCGGGATGCGGATTTTATGAATCAATAGATTTGCCCGCTGAATGACTGACTGCCTGATTGACTGACTGATTGAATTCATATTACTGGATCAGTTTATGTTATTAAGGTCAAAACTGCCGATCAAATCTATTTACATTCTGCTCGTTTGGCCCTCTGGCACTGTTGAATCTGCTGCATCCTAGGATTGAACTGCAAAGAAATAAGATTTATTGAACTGAAAAGCAGAGAGAGGCAGAAACTAGATGGTTCGTATTTTTAAACAGAGATAAGGGCAAACTACATGGCTGACAGTATGTACACCTGTAAAACTGCAACAATTAGTTGTCAACTCTTAAATAAATTGCCAACTATTTTGATTCATTTTTTAGTCATTTTTTTGAGAAAAAAGTAATACGTTCTCTGATTCCAGCTTCTTAAATGTTAACATTTTCTAGGGTCTTTACTCCTCTGTGACATTAATATCTGAAGGCTGCAACCTGATCTCACAAGCTGGGCTGTCTGAATATCTTTGAGTTGTGGACAAATGACATTTGAGAACGTCATCTTGGGCTTTGGGAAACACTGATTGACATTTTTCACCATTTTCTGACATTTTATAGACCAAATAACTAATCGTTTAATTGAGAAAATCAACGACAATGAAAATAATCATTAGTTGCAGCCCTAGGCACTTAAACACCACACCCAATGTTGAACAAAACTATACCTCCTCTATGCTCCACTCTTCTGCTTTCAGTCTTGCAAATGTTGAACCTGGTGTAGGGTTTGCTCCCATTCAGCCATAAGAGGTCCAAGGTTGTTGAGCTCCAACATTGATGTTCAGGTCTGGCTCACAGTCAGAGTTCTGTTTCATCCCAAAGAATGTTGGATGAGGTTGAACTCAGGCTAGTCAAGTTCTTTCACAGCAAACTGTAAAACCATTTATTTATGGATCTGGCTTTGTGTATGTGGGCATTGTCATGTAAAAACAGGAAAGTTGGAAGAACATTGCTGTCTAAAATATCATTGTATGCTAGAGCTTTAAGATTTCCCTTTATGGAACTGAGGGGCCCAAACAGGCCCAGACTAAAAGTACAATCCGGAAAGAGGGGTTCAGATGTACTGAGGCCTTTGGAAGTGAAAAAATAGTACTAATACCGCTCTTCAGGACTTGTTATTGGACCAAATAGGCAATAGGCTTTTCTCGTGGAAGACTGAATAGAAAAAGTATTTTGGGGCCAGTTGGCGTCATATGACCTGCAATTCCAACTGTGGTCACTAGAACAAAATTGTCTCCAAACCCAGGGCCCAATTTCCCATAACAATTAAAGTTCTGTTAAGAGCATATTACAGTCAGCTGTCTGTGGTGCTGTAGAGAATGCTGATTATACTTTAACGTAAATTTGCATATTCAACTGTCTGTATCGCACTAAATACTTGCTCTTGGGGGAATTACTGGAATTGTGACGGAATGTCTGTTTGAGTTTTGGCCTAAACACAGGACATTATAAGTTGGTACAGAAAATGGATGGATACATGTTAATAGAGGAAAGACATTTTAACATTAAAATTTACTTAAAGCTGCTTATTCTGTAAAACGATTTTTTGTTTAGTATTATTGATGTGATTGTGTCAGCATTTTCTTTTATGCTGTAGTTAATAAAAAGATCCATCACATATATGTGGCCACGTAAGTGTAAACGTAACTGATCTCCAAAAGAAGTAAACTACTGAGTGCAAGTACCTCAACACTGTAAAGATTTGATTTAGTGTCCTGCATGAACATGAGTCTCTCATCTGTCCTCTCTCTCTCTCTCTCTCTCTCTCTCTCTCTGTCTGTCTCTCTATGCTGCATCACTCCCTTCCTCCACACTGTCTTTCAATCTACTAAAACACTTGGCTCAATTAGAACGGAGCAGCAGGGTATGATAGAGTGTTTCACGCCCACCGCCCATTCCCTCTCTCTTTCCCTTTCCAAGATAGTCCCTCCACCACCAGCAAGAGAGACAGAGAGAGAGAGAGAGAGAGAGAGAAAGAGACCAGAAGCAGAACGAGTATTTGCTGAGCATCACAAAATGGGGGGAAAAGACTGCAGACCGTCAGATCATTAGTGCTCACCCATTTTCTCTCTCTCTCTCACACACTCTTTTTCTCTCACATGGTGTAGCTTATTCTCTCCATTTCTCTCTCCACCTCCCCTTATCATCTCAACTGCTTGTCCTCTCTCTCACTAATGCAGAGCTAATGTGCTGTGTTGGTCTGCAGCACTGTGCTCTGCTGTATATGGTCCACTACAACGTCAATGAAACACACATTTAACTATGGCCTCTATGCTCTTGTAGGCTTGTAAGCTTTCAATCTTTAATACAAAACAATCTGATGGATAAGATATATTATGTACTGTATATTTCTTTTCTTTTTTGTCCAAACTGTTTACGAGAGGTGTTGATTCAACTGGGTGGTCATTTTGGAAAGAGCACACACGCGCGCGCGCGCGCGCACACACACACACACACACACCTCAAAAACCTATTTTTGTTCATCTCACTTTTATTGTCTCAGGATTATTTTCTTACCAGTCCCTCTGAACAGCCCAGCTGTCAAAAGTTAGATGTACGATGTGAGCTGATAAAATGTGGATATTTTCATATAAGTCACCTTCAGGTATTAACGTGCGCTCAGAGCAATCAACTTAACGAGTAGTGCTGCGCTACTAGTGGACTTTGGAACCCTCGGTTTCGGCTGTCAGGCTGTATACGGCTAGATTACATTTAATCTAAGAATAGCTGCAGACAAGCCCCCTGAAGCAAATTTGAAATGCGTGATATTGGGCTATAAAAATAAATTGACTTGACACTGAATAGTCACTGAGTACTTTGTTTTTCGGGTAATATAGGCTATACAGTATGTTTTTAATCTACAGTTAATATGCTGCTAAAAAAACGCTGAAATTGAACATCAGTCGAAAATCAGTATATTAGAATAGTTCATTAATTGCATTATACGGATAATGTTTCTGTTGTTTAGAATCATTGATATGAATAGGGTGGACAAAAAATGTAAACACCAGTATACCGCAATACCATTCACAGAACCACAAACTACATCCTCCAAAAGTATCACATACTTGAATCAATACCTCTCTAAAACCTTTTCAACAAAAACTCAACCTTAGAATCTTCATGAAGGGAAGATGTATTGCAGGATGTTGTACTGCGTTAGATTAGCCTATATTTATTCTCTTTCTCCTACATTCGATTTACCTAGGTGTAGGCCTACCTGTTACATGGCTGAGTGTAAACAAAAGAGATATAAACTATCACAATCAAAATCCGGAATAGATACATTTCGTATCTGTTTGATGTGTCCCCATACACTTTTTGTAATCCAATAAATTGTGACCTAATAGCACACAGTTTTCGGAACACAGTACAGCAGACATCCTGATGACGCTGTATTCGCAGTGCTGAAAAGCGCACGAGACAAAAAGGCTCTGCGGAGAATCCACGAGGCTTTCCTCATCAGTCCTCGTCCGCTTTTAGCACCAAGGACAGCGCCATCACCGCAGGTCCCCGCCGGAAAAACACGAAGTGACACATTCGACTTTTTCCGGTCAACATGTGACCTCGTCAGCCACGAGGCAGGAGGGGAGGAATACTGAATGTACATGTCTAGGAACGGTATGCATAATTTCATTTATAATGTATAATTATGTTTAATGAATGAATTACGTCATTTGCTGTTACTCCTATAATAAAAAAAATAGTAAAATTAGTCATGTTCACATTAAGGGGAGACACAATTTGCAGACATTTCCAGAACAGACATCTGAACATTGGATAAAGCCAGGCTCAAAATTCTTGTTTCATTATATTGACATATTAGAGTCAAAGATCTCTTATTATCACTCGATAAATCAGAAAATACTTTCAAACTGCCATTAGAAAAAAATCAATTTTCACCACGTTGGATGCACGTTTTTAGGTAAAATGTTACATAAATCAGGCTATGAATTATATATGAACAGACCCCTCAGTAAAAACCTTCAGAATAGACAGGAATGAAAGTGGAAAGTTTGGTGTATGTAAGTGCTACTGAAGTAGAGATTTCCAGCTCAGAGTATGAGAAATACTCATTTTGAGAAAACAGCTTAAAGATATGTATTATAAAATTCGTCATATTTTTAAAGACACTACAAGTTAATAAGGTAAAACATTTTAATGTGTTTTAACAAATATCTCCATATAACTTCCCCAGTTGAGACAATTGGTTTTTGTATTAAAAGTTTTCTGAAAAGTTTCAGGCATTATCAATAGGGCAGTTTTAGCCTATTATTTAAATTTGATTTGAAGATTTGATAGTAGCAGTCGTCTGTGCCATTGGCTGTGCCTATTAAGGTCAACAGATCAAAGTTCACTGGGAAGTTAATACAATCTTAATGATTTGTATGATGATACTGACATACACGCTCAATTTCGATTCTGGCAAGCAGAGATACAAAACATTACTGTATGAAACATGTCTTACATTAAGACGTAAAGACTTAAAGCTATAGGGCATAGTATCTGTTGCCCCCATGAGGAATTCTAATAATGTTATGACAACAACACTGTCGGTGCATCCACATGACGCGAGCACCACCCCCACCCCTCCTTCCCGCTAGTAGTGTTTAATTATCTTGTAATTTTGTCCTCTTCATCTCCAAAGCTGAACGCTGCTGTTGTCCTTTCTCAGTGGTGACGTAAAATGTATCACTCAAGCTGTTGCGCACGAGCATGGCCGGACTACACCATTTTGTAAATATAGCCATACTGAGAAATACAGATAGAGTTTTGTTGAGCTGATAGGCTTAATTAGTTTTGTATAAACTCGTATGGCTTGACATTCATTATTTTATTTTATTTATTTTATTTATTTTATTTATTTTATTTATTTTATTTATTTTATTTATTTTATTTATTTTATTTATTTTATTTATTTTATTTATTTTATTTTAAAACGGGACAATACATATTAATGAACATTTTCACAAATGTAAATATGCCAGATTATAGCCTTAGGCTAATTTCCATCTGCAGACCCCCTGGCAGGTTGGTGTTACACACAAATTAATGAATACACACAGAGACACTATATGCAGACTATATACAAAGGAACAAGGACAAGAACAGTAAACACATCATGTTAGAACAAACAATAACAACAAGAGTGAGCAACAAGGGACATATAGAAAACAGGAAAGCATCGGCTATACGGAACAAACCACAAACTGTCCTGATATTGCACTAACTCATATTACACCAATCTCTATTGCACTGACCCGCATTACACAGACCCCTATAGCACAACCCATGTTATACTGGCACTTAATGCACAACCTATATTGTACTAGTAATTGTGTCCCTTTTTATAATGCACTGACTCTTTTTTAAGTCTGATATATAATGATTAACTAAACATGATCACATGTTTGTGTGCCCCTCAACCACACTTTTAAATTACTCCTAAAGATATAAAGACTTTCCCTCACTGACAGTGGAATGCTATTCCAGAAGCTCACTCCCTGATATGACAGGACGTTCTGTGAAAAGGCGGTCCGCCTGAAAGCCAATTCACAATCACCTCTCATAGTGGCTCTAGTCACTCGAGATCCTGCAACACTGCTAGACTTTTGTTTTATAAAATCGCTCAATGGTGGAGGCGCTAGACCATGTATAACCTTATAGATTAGGCAGGCTGATTTAAATAATTTGAAATTATCAAAATTGAAAAACTTGTATTTATCTTAAATTTGACAATGGTGATATGACGAAGGTTTCTCGTCTAATATTTTCAATGCTCTTTTGTAGCATACTTCCATTGGCCCAATAGCTGCATGACTCCTATAGGACCAACTTCTGATACAATACTCAATATGAGCTAGTATCATAGAATGCAGGAATGTAATCGCTGCTGTACCCATTAATGATGTATGAATATGTCTAAAGTTCCGTATATTAACATTCACCGTTTTCACTACTTTTTTAACGTGTTTTTTAAAGGTTAGTTTCAAGTCTATTAACACTCCCAAATATTTAAATTCCTCAACATTAACTAATTCATGTCCACCCAAGTGAACTGTTACAGCAGCCATGGTTGTTTTAGGTTTACTAAAAAACATTGATACAGTCTTTTTAACATTAATGCACAGGCATGAATCAACATGAATAGTTGCACACTATAGCTTTATAGAAACATTGATATAGATAACTGAAAAGGGATATGAGAAATAATTTGCATTTAAAATGACATTAACAGCAAAGGTAATGTTTTACATTTATGTTACTATTCCTCCATTGTGTAGCCCTACATTTAAATTGCACATTTCTATTAAGCAGACGGCTACTAACCAATTTTTTTTGTGTGTTTAGTCAAAGATTAGACCCAATGTTAAAAGTGAACTATTGTCTATTATTTGGAATGTATGATGATAGAATTTTGAATTTATGATGCATTCACTTGAAATGGGAATTACCGCTTGCACTGCCCTGTAACAGAAATGTCTTCCTGTTAAGGTGTTGAATTTGATGTAGTTGTAGCACTGCGTTTTGACCATTTACTGAGTAAACTTCGTCATTGACATGCTGGTGAAAACTGTAAATAAAGACAACACAAAATATACTTAGTCTTTGTCTCTAAATATGTTTATTCAACATCATTTACAAAAAAAAATCATCACTGATATATAACCTAACATGTTTACTGTCAATTAAGCAAAATTACGGCTTTGCCTCTATCTTTAGACATTTGTTTCCATGATCTTTAAGAAAATGATGTCTTCACTTGATGGAGCCGGTTTACTGTCAATGCTCCGTTCGGTTGAACACTGTCAGTCCAAGCATCCTCACAGTTTACTTACTGGGCCTATTTAAGCTTTGCTGTGTCTCCTTAACATGCATAAAGCTTGTGCAGGGTTGAAAAATTGAATGGCGACCACTGTCCAGCACGTTGGTTTTAAATGTGTTGACTGTCGGCTTATGAACATTATCAAGGCACACCTCTCCTATTACTTACGAGCCCAGGTCCAGTCGTTGGGCAAAGGGGGCGTTATGTGGTCCATTGACCTGCTGCCTGATCTTGTGTGTCTGAAGGACGTCTCTTCCAAGTAGCAAGAGTATTTTGGCTTCTGGGTCCAGTTCTGGGATGTGCTTGGCAATGTGATGAAGATGAGGCTGGTGTAGAACTGCGTCCGGTGTTGGAATCTCAGATCGGTGCATTATTAAACAGTTGTCATGCACAAAATACTGCAAAGTGGTGATTTTGTAAACACAAACGTAGGCTTCCAGTGGAGGCCCTAATGAGCTAGATTACTACAAACACAGTAGCAGAAGAAGACAAGCTACACACGACACCGGGGCTGCAGTGACCATTTTGACTGGAGATGACTACTGCCAGCCAAAGAGGAGAAAAAATCAAAGCAAAGCACTTTTTCCTAATTTTCCAAAAATGCTGTTTCAAGAGTGCAGACAGAGCGGAGGTTAGCTAATGCTATTAGCTAAAGTTACTGTGTTGACCAGGCATCAGTAAGTTACACCTGGAAGCATGGCATTATAATGGCAACTTCTCCATCTTTCCGTAATGTAGTCATACACTTATGACAATCTGAGCCTGTTAGTGGCAAAAACAATCACTTTTAGTGGACAGAAATTGATCACTATTGCCCCATAGGATTACATTGCATCCCGGTTCGCGGCTACCAGCCTCTCGCACAATACTGGACCAATTTAGTCACTTAGACAGAAAAACTCAGACATTTCCCTTTGAATAATGAGGTGGTACACTATGACAGAAGTAGACAGAAGTATTCATGTTCATATTCATATTGGCTGACGTGCTGATGTTTACGGTAAGCGTATTGCCTCTTCCGGTGTTCTCGTGTTGTGTTACGGATGCTAGTTTGCTGCTCCAGCAAAAACCTAGTCAACTCTGCTTTATTGTCTAATTTAGCGGCTATTTGACTGGTTTGCATTTAAATTACACTAGTTATACTAAAGGACTATAGTTATCTTCTCTTACAGCGACTTCATCGCTGATCTCACAATTGTTAAAACGCTGTTAGCTATTTTAGCTTAGCCATTAGCAATGGCTAATTCCTTTCCATCTCAATTCAATTCAATTCAATTTTATTTATAGTATCAAATCATAACAGGAGTTATCTCAAGACACTTTACAGATATAGTAGGTCTAGACCACACTCTATAATTTACAAAAAAAACAACAAATCCCCCAAGAGCAAGCACTCAGTGCAACAGTGGTGAGGAAAAACTCCCTTAATAGACAGACCCAGGCTCTTGCTAGGTGGTGTCTGACGTGCCGGTTGGGGTGTATCACAGTATAGATAATAAAACAGTGACTAGAAATAGTGGTTGTAGTAGAGCAGGGAGCAGCACAGCATAGCAGGGAATTTCAGCAGAACCAACAGCTGGAACCATGATTTTGGTGCCATCCTAATCCCGGGATTTCATCCTGGGTGAAAAGAAACAGAAAGACTCCGGGGAGCAAGCTCCCAGGGCAAGGTTAGTAACAAGCATTTCTGGGACAGAGAAGCAGGTGTGCCGGGCTAGGCAGATGCTGCAACTCCTCACTCCCTAACTATAAGCTTTATCAAAGAGGAGAGTCTTAAGTTTACTCTTGAATGTGGTGACAGTATCTGCCTCCTGGACCCAGACTAGGAGCTGGTTCCATAGGAGTGGAGCCTGATAGCTAAAGGCTCTGGCTCCCATTCTACTTTTAGAGATTCTAGGAACCACGAGTAACTCGGCATTCTGGGAGCGCAGTGCTCTAGTGGGACAGTAAGGTACTATGAGCTCTTCAAGATATGATGGTTCTTGACCATTTAGAGCTTTGTAGGTCAGAAGGAAATTCAATCCTGAATTTTACAGGGAGCCAATGCAGAGAAGCTAATACAGGAGAGATATGATCTCTTTTCTTAGTTCTTGTCAGAACACGTGCTGCAGCGTTCTGGATCAGCTGGAGAGTCTTAAGGGACTTATTTGAGCATCCTGATAGTAAGGAATTACAATAGTCTAGCCTGGAAGTAACGAATGCATGGACTAGTTTTTCAGCATCGTTCTGAGACAGGATGTTCCTAATTTTGGCAATGTTACAAAGATGAAAAAAGGCTGTTCTTGAGGTTTGTTTTAAGTGGGCATTGAAGGATATATCCTGATCAAAAATAACTCCTAGATTTCTAACAGTAGTGCTGGAGGCCAGGGCAATACCATCCAAGGTAGCTATATCTTTAGATAGTAAGTTTCGAAGTTGTTTAGATCCCAGCACAATCACCTCAGTTTTGCTTGAGTTTAGCATCAGAAAATTGTGGGTCATCCATGATTTTATATCTTTGATGCATGCTTGAAGTTTAGCTGAGTGATTTCATCTAGTTTGATTGATAAGTATAAATGGGTGTCATCTGCATAACAGTGAAAGTTAATTGAGTGTTTCCTAATAATATTGCCTAGAAGAAGCATATATAAGGAGAATAGAATTGGTCCAAGCACTGAGCCTTGTGAAACGCCATAGTTAACTTTAGCGTACTTGGAGGATTTGTCATTAACATTAACAAATTGAGATAGATCAGAGAAATAGGACTTAAACCAGCTCAGTGCGATTCCTTTAATACCAACTAAGTGTTCCAGTCTCTGTAACAGGATGGTATGGTCAATAGTGTCAAAGGCAGCACTAAGATCTAGTAAGACAAGTATGGAGACAAGTCCTTTGTCTGAAGCAGTTAGAAGGTTGTTAGTAATTTTCACCAGTGCTGTCTCTGTGCTATGATGCTTTCTAAATCCTGACTGAAAGTCCTCAAATAAACTATTGCTATATAGGAAATCACATAACTGATTAGCAACTACCTTCTCAAGGATTTTGGAGAGGAAGGAAAGATTAGATATAGGTCTATAGTTGGCTAAGACCTCAGGATCGAGGGTGGGTTTTTTCAGAATAGGTTTTATCACAGCTACTTTAAATGACTGTGGTATATAACCTGTTATACCATGGTCTGGGTGAATACTCGATTCTGATTGACTGCTGGGTGTCCATAAAAAAGTGATGTAGGACACCTAGTAAAGGAGTTCCGGTGAAACTGACTGTTTACCGTTAAATCAATAACTAAATCAATGCGCTACATTAAATCAAAAAGGAAATGTGGATCTGTTATTTCCAACTCGTCCTCTGAACACCACAGGATGGCGCTAACACACACGCTGCAAGAAGTTAGTTATATTTCCCCTCTAAACTGACTTTAATAACATTAACTCATATCCCGTTCACTGTTCAGGTCGCTACTTCAGGCTGCGCCGCTGCGGCCGACGGTAACGTTACACATCGCGGATCAAATTGTTCGTAAAAGTCGTTATATTGTTTCGGGGACAATGACATGGCTGGATAGCTAGCTGGTCTTGTTGTTACATACTGTCAAATTATTTTTACTGATTGCCAACTGCAGGCCCGTCGCGACAAGGCAAGCAAACCAAGCAATTGCTTGGGGCCCCGAGCTGGCCTGGGGCCCCAAGACAACGACTGGTTAAGAACAAAATGCAACGACAAACTGTGAGCGCCCCTTTGATAGTCAATGCAGTAAAGTGCAATGACACTGTTATCGGAATCCCCCTCAAGGGGCCCCTCTCGTGATCTCTGCTGCCGGCAAAAACAAAACCTCCGTCGGCAGTCATCAGGACGAGGAATTATGCTTCAGGAAGCCAGAAAAGGAAGAAGAGAAAGGAAGCGGAGGATAAGATAAAACAATATAGTGGTTAGTGATAAATTACACTGGATGAAATAGCTCTACTTGTCTTGGTGTAATTTTGCAGCAGGTAGGCTAGCAAAATTATGTTTATGTTAGCTAACGTTACCTGTAACCTGCCTGACGGCAAATGCTGCTTATAACAGTTAGTGCAACTTTGTTTTCGAACGGACGGAATATGGTTACATACTACTGTAATATGTTTTTAAACGGGATAAGGAAGGCGCAGATCTGTTCCAGAATCACTGTTTATCATATTTAATGACATGACATTGCTATAGCTTTGTAATAGGTTTTGATGAAAGTGGCATAACGTTAACATGCTATACTAACTATTCCACCGTGATAATATTTACCAAATGGGGGTTAGGAAAACCACACAATATATTCCGTGCATCAAACATTAGCTCGGGATGTTTTTAAGCATTATTAACCCTTAACAAAGTGTTATTAATATCTGGTCGTCTATCTATGTAATGTTTATAGATGTTTTAAAAATGGTTTCTTAAAGGTTTACAAAAAATGTTTAATCATTACCCGATACCTGATATATTATATGATAGATATAATGTGTGTTACAATAAACTGTTAATTTACAGCACTACTAATAATTAGTAAACATTTAATTATAATTTCATTGTTTGCTTACAGTTAAATGACAACTGACTAAAGATTAATTAACTATCAATTTACCATCTATTAATGATTGTTATTATAAAGTGTTACCATCTTTTCTTTCTCCCTCAAGGTGCTTTGCTTACATGTCTCAGCCCTCAGGCTCTTCCTAAGGATACCTCCACTGATGAAGGTAGAGTGAATTTCTCTCACTGAGCTGAGCTGTTAAAAGTGACCTCTTTCAATATGCTAACAGTGAAATGGTAAAACGTACTTCACAGGTAATTTCAGATTTGTTTTTCAATTATTTTCCCAGCTACACCATCAACTTCATCTTCAACATCAACAGATGCATCACTTCTCAGTGCTGATGTTTCCTCTATAGCACAAGGTACCACCACAAGCTCTATAATTATAGCTGATATCCTGCACAGCCCAGAGTTTAAACTGATAAGTGTGTGCTGTCATATTGTTAGAAAAAAACAGTGCAAATCACTATTGAATTCCCACAAAAAATGTAATGTAATGTGTAAATACCAGTCACTTTTGCCCATGGACATTTCAGAATTTTTAATATACAGTAGTGTGTGTATGTGGTTGTGCTGCTTATGTAGGTGGTTGTTGATTAGCTGCAGGTGGTGGACTGAGGATGAGGCTTGATGAGGTGCAGGTGTGTGTAATCAGTACTCAGGGGACTGGGAGAGACTGGGCTGTGTGAAAGACGAGGAGTATGAATCAGTAGGAGGAGTGTGTGCTGGAGAAGGAGAGGGAGGGTTGAGTGCTGATGCCGGTGGGACCCTGACAAACGGAGGCACAGAGGAGCGCGTTGCACTGCACCAACAAATACAACAAAGTATTACTACGTTGTGTCGGCGCTTGGAAATTCAACGGCATCCAGAGTGTTGAGCCTTCTAAAGAATCCTCCGGCGGCTGAGAAGTATACGGCGCTCAAGACTCACCTGTTGAAAACATTTGAACTGTCGGACGCTGAGAGAGCCGGCAGGCTTTTCTCCCTTCAGGGCCTGGGTGACAGCAAGCCGTCCGAGCTCATGGACCGTATGCTGGATCTTTTGGGGGAGCACCGACCGGATTTTCTTTTCATTCAGCTTTTCCTGCGTCAGCTGCCTTCCCAGGTAAGGGTTGCACTGGCCAACACCACAATCACTGACTGTCGGAGACTGGCTGAGGAGGCTGATAAATTCTTCCTGGCGAGTCAGGGATATGGTGTGGCCGCGCTTTTTCCTGCGCACATTGATCCTGTGGAAGCGGAAGAATCCACACTCATCGCTGCAACCAGTTCTCGTCGGCAGCTGTTTTCTGGCCCAAGACGGTCTTCAGGCTTGTGCTTTTACCATGAAAAGTTTGGGCCCAAAGCTACCAAATGCCGTTCGGCATGCAGTTTCGGCAGGTCGGGAAACGCTGGGGCCGGCGCTCAGTGATGGCCATGAGCGTCGGCCGCATGGGCAGGCTGCTTTTCATCCGTGACAGCATCTCGGGACGGCGTTTTCTGTGCGACACGGGGGCACAGAGGAGCGTCCTGCCTGCATCCCGTTTGGACATGGTGACTGGCAGCCATGGCCCCCCTATGGAAGCTGCCAATGGTAGCCCCATTCGCACGTATGGAACAAGGTACGTTGGATTATGTTTTGGAGGACAGCGTTTCGGCTGGGATTTTGTGACGGCTAAGGTTGCCGTGCCCCTCCTTGGAGCCGATTTTTTTTGTGCACGTGGACTGTTGGTGGATGTGAAGAACCGCCGTTTGGTTGACGCTGTCATGTTTTGTTCTTATATGTGCACCCTGAGCTACTGTGACTCTGTACGGCTGTCTAGCATGCTCTCGGCCTCTGATCACTTCAGCCGTCTGCTGGCTGGATTCCCAGCCCTCACTCAGCCTACTTTCTCTGCATCTGCCGTGAAGCATGGTGTGGAGCACCATCTCGCCACTACTGGTCCGCCCATCTACGCCCGTGCTCAGCGCCTCGACCCGGCTAAGCTTGCCGTTGCAAAGGCTGAGTTTACAAACATGGACCGCCTGGGTATAATCCGCCGGTCCGACAGCCCGTGGGCGTC
This sequence comes from Gymnocephalus cernua, assembly GCA_023631565.1. Taxonomy (NCBI): domain Eukaryota; kingdom Metazoa; phylum Chordata; class Actinopteri; order Perciformes; family Percidae; genus Gymnocephalus; species Gymnocephalus cernua. The sequence continues at coordinate 27,392,373 of CM042441.1, read as the reverse complement.
GCCCCTTCACCTCGTCCCTAAACCTGGTGGCAACTGGCGCCCGTGTGGCGACTACCGGCGGCTTAATGAGGCAACAACACCTGACCGTTACCCGGTACCGAACATACAGGATTTTTCAGCGCACCTGGTGGGCAAGGTGATTTTTTCCAAGGTGGACCTCGTCCGGGGATATCATCAGGTGCCGGTACTCCCACTGGACATTCCCAAGACGGCGGTGATCACGCCATTTGGGCTGTTTGAGTTCCTGCGCATGCCGTTTGGCCTTAAAAACGCCGCTCAAACTTTTCAGCGGCTCATGGACTTTGTTTTGCGGGACCTGCCTTTTCTTTTTGTGTATTTGGACGACATTCTGGTGGCGAGCACATCCAAATCTCAGCACCTGGAACACCTTCGGACTCTTTTTTAACGGCTTAGCCAACATGGGCTGATTGTAAACCCCGCCAAGTGCCAGTTCGGTCTCTCCACCATTGACTTTCTGGGACACAGAGTAACCAAGGATGGTGCAGTTCCTCTTCCATCAAAGGTGGAGGCGGTTGTTCAGTTCCCGCGCCCGCTCACTGTCAAATCCCTGCAGGTGTTCCTCGGCATGGTGAATTTTTACCATCGCTTCATCCCTCGAGCCGCTCAGCTCATGCGGCCCTTGCATGAGGCATTGCAAGGTAAACCGAAGCATATTGTGGATTGGACTGTGTGCAGAGACAGGGCTTTTGCTGCCACTAAGGCGGCCCTGGCGAACGCCGCTATGCTGGCCCATCCTTGTCCTGCAGCCTCCGTTTACGCTGTTGGTGCTGTTTACGAACAGTGGGTGGGCGGGGCATGGCAGCCGCTGGCTTTCTTTAGCCGGCAGTTGCGCCCCAGTGAGCAGAAGTACAGCACTTTCGACCGGGAGCTGCTGGGTCTCTACCTCGCAATCAGACACTTTCGTTACCTGCTTGAGGGTCGGCCCTTCACTGCCTTTGTGGACCACAAGCCACTGACTTTTGCCATGGCCAGGGTGGCTGAGCCATGGTCCGCCCGCCAGCAACGTCATCTGTCCTTCATTTCGGAGTTTACGACGGACTTGCAGCACATTGCTGGTAAAGAAAATCATGTGGCGGACTGCCTGTCACGGGCTGTGGTGGGGGCTGTCCACCTAGGTTTGGATTACAACCGTGTGGCTGCGGATCAGGCCACGGACCCGGACGTGCAGCTCCTGCAGACGTCTACTACGGGGTTGCGGGTTGAGGACGTTGCTTTTGGCAAGGCAGGCATCACGCTCCTGTGTGACGTTTCCACAGGCTGTCCCCGGCCAATTGTTCCCACTAAATGGAGACGACATGTGTTTGGTGCCGTCCATGGACTCTCCCACCCAGGTTCCAAAGCGTCACAGAGACTTGTTGCGGCTAAGTTTGTTTGGCGTGGTCTCAAGAAGGACGTTAGGGACTGGGCTAATACCTGTGTTGAGTGCCAACGGGCCAAAGTAAGCCGCCACACTAAGGCCCCGTTGGAGTTATTCCCGGTTCCGGAGCGACGTTTTGACCATGTCAACGTAGATCTGGTTGGTCCTCTGCCTTCCTCTCACGGTTTCACATACCTGCTCACGATGGTTGATAGGACCACCCGCTGGCCTGAGGCTGTGCCACTGATGTCTGCATCATCTGTCGAGGTGTCACGGGCATTTGTCGGCACCTGGGTTGCCCGTTTCGGCACTCCTTCGGACATATCCTCTGATCGGGGGGCGCAGTTCACGTCTGAGCTGTGGAACGCTGTGGCACAGAGCCTCGGAGTGGCGCTCCACCGCACAACCACATATCACCCACAGGCCAATGGACTCTGTGAACGTTTTCATAGGAGGACCTTCAGTCCTCATCCGCAGAGCTTGTTTATGGACAGCCGCCCATAGGGGATTTTGTCCCTAGCACCACAGTTCCTTGGTCTGCTGCGCTCCAGAGGTCTGCTCTACTGGACAATGCCAGAGTTGGGTCAGGGGGTGGGGGAAGACTCTGGACAGACCTGGTAAGCCCAAATGGGTAGCGTGGATAAATTGGGAACATCTGGAGGAGGCCTTTTTGTACATCCCTGTGGAGGCTGGGGGCATTGAACCTGAGTCTACATGTGTTTTGTGGATCTGGAGAAGACGTATGACTGGGTCCCCCAGGAGATACAGTGGGAGGTGCTGCGGGAGTATGGGGTGAGGGGGTCCCTTCTCAGGGCCATCCAATCTCTGTATGACCAAAGCGAGAGCTGTGTCTGGGTTCTCCGCAGTAAGTCGGACTTGTTTCAGGTGAGGGTTGGCCTCCGTCAGGGCTGCGCTTTGTCACCAATCCAGTTTGTAGTATTTATGGACAGGATATAGAGGCATAGTCATGGTGGGGAGGGGTTGCAGTTCTTTGCAGATGATGTGGTCCTGATGGCATCATCGGTCTGTGTATTTAGCACTCACTGGATCGGTATTACATTCAATGTATCGCACCATTGTGACGAAATGAGAGCTGAGCCGGAAGGCAAAGCTCTCGATCTACCGGTCAGTTTTCATACCTACCCTCACCTATGGTCATGAAGGCTGGGTCATGACCGAAAGAACGAGATCCAGGGTACAAGCGGCCGAAATGGGTTTCCTCAGGAGGGTGGCTGGCGTCTCCCTTAGAGATAGGGTGAGAAGCTCAGTCATCTGTGAGGAGCTCGGAGTAGAGCCACTGCTCCTTTGCGTCAAAAGGAGCCAGTTGAGGTGGTTCGGGCATCTGGTAAGGATGTCCCCTGGGCACCTCCCTAGGGAGGTGTTCCAGGCATGTCCAGCTGGGAAGAGGCCTCGGGGAAGACCCAGGACTAGGTGGAGGGATTATATCTCCAACCTGGCCTGGGAACGCCTCGGGATCCCCCAGTCGGAGCTGGTTAATGTGGCTCGGGAAAGGGAAGTTTGGTGTCCCCTGCTGGAGCTGCTTCCGCCGCGACCCAACACCGGATAAGTGGACGAAGATGGATGGATGAAATATAGTAATACCATCGTTAATGTGTACTATACTGTCAAAAACGTTCTATCACTGCTTTAGAAATGAATGAAGTTTGAAGTTAGCCATGCCTTATGCTAGTGTTAGCTTCTTCGCTAGCACCTCTTTAACCAAATAATGGCTATAACAATCAACAATATGAGCTAATATGCTGAGGAAATTAATTCAAAAGTGCTTCAGGAATAGGGTTGGGTATCGTTTGGGTTTTTTCCAATACTGGTGCTAAAGCGGTACTTTTGAAATGGTGCCGGTGCCTTAACAGTGCCTAAACCGATACTTTTGAAGAAAGTAAAAAAAAAGAGTCGGCAACATTAAAAACGGTTTGTTTATTGCTAAGGCCATATGGTTAAAATTAAATGATTTAATAATAATGTAATAATAATAATGTAATAACTATAACAATTACTTATTTCACTAGTAAATTGCTGTTGACTGACAAAAACAACCACCAGAACTTTGAATGCACCACGAGGCTACCAGTTTCATTGAGCGCACCGTCTGTGTTTTTCCGACAACGGCAGCTGCAGATTGTTACATCCCGGTGTTGGAATCCTCTACAGTGAAATACAGTCAAACTTTACACCGTTTATTGTTAGCTGTCAGCATTTTAATCATGTTTAATCCAGCTACTAGCTAGCGATAGGCTAACATTAGCTGCTGTCGAGTATAGTGTTAACTACCGTCACATGCAGCGATGTTTCTGTTGCCTGTAACGTCTGTTTCAGAGCATCAGAGAGAAGTGCAGACATCAGTGGCACCGAAATGAGGCACCGAAATCCACATTGCTATTTGGTCTGGTAAATACAAGTCGTTAAGCAGCAGAATTTGGTACCCAGCCCTATTCAGGAAGAAGATTTTTATAAGTAAATGTTCCAATCAATGATCCAGGCAGCGCCTCGTCTCCCTCATTCATTTTACAGTTGAATGGTGGCTAGAGCAGCTCTAGGTCAAAGGTCAATATAGAATGGATTAATCTGCATTCTTTTTTTTAACACGTTATTTTTTTCTCAGATTAATTAATCGAAATTAACATGTTATTTTGACAGCCCTATTGGAAACATAACAGCGCTTTAAGGGCCACACATTTTTCCCCTAAAGGGCAGTTTTCCCTCTGTCAGTCCGCCTTGTCCACAAGATGTTCAGAAAAGCATCTTGTGGCCACTGAGACACACGTTCCCCTCACACACGCAGACAGGCTCGCCGCCACGCCCATGTGCAGTACGCAGGCGAAGCCCAGTCATACTGTATCAGAATTATCAGGCGAAAACACCCATTCAGAGTGCGTGTTGATAGCCTACTCAGTTATTCTCCACCTCCCAGATGATTACGCAGTGTGGTGAGAGTGCTGAGTGAACAGCTTGTGAGAAACGAACTACCACTTCTCACAGTGACGGGCGCGATACTCACTGCTATGTACTGCTATGTACGCACTGCTATATGACACACAGACATGCGCATGCCCGCTCTCGAGATGCTGTGCTGTGTGGAGAAGCATGTTACCCATGATGAACACATGGATGTTGAAGCTAATCCCAAACGGCTATACGCTTCAATTCACCAGCCCTCCCCGGTTCTTACCGGCATAGTAAAAACTATCATGCTATCTTGAGTTCAGATAATGGCTCTGACGCCTTGCACACATGTGGTGCCAAAGATGTAGCCCGGTTACTCAAAATATGTGGCTACACAGCCACTCCTCACCCCCCGGCCGTCTGAGCGGACGAGGAGAGCTTGGTTATGCCCTACCAACGGGCCTCGCTGCTCACAGCGGGGGAAGGGCTCAGCACTCTCTGTTGCTATGGCAACAGAAAACACACGGATGTCCGTGTGCCCGCTCTCTGAGCATGGCGCAGTGTGGGAAAGCCAAGGGGCCAGGCTTCTCTCCTCAGTGAAGCCTCCTATGGCACCATTTTGATGCTAATAAGCCATCACCCCCCGTTAGCTCGCAGGCAGTTTCGACGTACATTAGCTGTTTAGTTTAATTACTAATGTTAACTAGCATTTAAGTTAGCAATAATTAGCCTGTGCCTATGTTATCTCCTTACATATACCTACGCTCTCCGTCTCTGCAAGATTGGGAATGATTGAGATTTCTCTTGGCACAGCTACCAGAAGACTTACAACTTGCAGACACGTTGGTCACGTCACATCTACGGCGGGAAGCTCAGTTTGCAGCTGCGCAGTAACGCTCAACCATCACCGGAAAAGTGCTGGTAATAGACTTCACTTGTCTCCGTCAAAAACAGCGGAGTGACTGGGTCCATATTATATATAGGTCTATGGGGAAAGCTTGTTACCCATGATTGCATGGATGTCAAAGCTAATCACAAAAGGCTAATCACAAAAGGCTAATCACAAAAGGCTATGTTGGTTCAGTGGTGGAGCAGGCACCAGGGTTTGAATCCGACCTGTGACAAATTTCTTGCATGTCTTCCCCCTCTCTCTCCCCTTTCTCACCTAGCTGTCCTGTCAAAAATTGAAGGCGGAAAAGCCCCCCCCCAAAAAAAGGCTATACGCTCCAGTTTATCAGCCCTCCACCTCGTTTTGCCGGCGTGTTGAAAACAACCGTATCATCTCAGGGGAGATAGATGCTCTGACGTCAGAGCTGGCAGAGCTGCTGGCAAAGGACGGTTTCTATTCCCGTTACTTTTCTCACACCGAAAAAGCAGTCCCTCCAAAAAAACACTGAGTTTTTTTGTGATTGTTGTGGGCAACAATCCTTGATTATGTGCCACGTTTTCTTAAAAATGCGATGGAATATGCGGGATATTTATGCAATTTTATGTGATGAAATTGCGGGATCTTGTTGTGGTTCCATGCCTGTCCTTGTCTGTTCTCTACTTTCCCTTGTGTGTTTTGTGTGTTTGTCTCCCTCTGCTGGGCGTTTCACTCATTCCATCCTTTTGAGGATTTTGGTCTGTGGGCGTAGCCACCCCTCTGCTCTGCTCCAGCCACCTGCAAACCATCCCAGCAATCAACCACCATCCAGCTGCAGCTCATTCCAGCAATCACCCACCAGTTATCAACCCGGGCCGTTCACCTCTTCGGCGCCAGTTCGTTGCAACCATTCTCGTGGTAACGTGGCTCAACTCTGTGCTCTAGTGTATCTGCTCTTTGTATCCTCGGTTTCCAGTTTTGCTTGCCTATTTGTGTCTTCAGCTAACCCATCTCTATCTCATTCAGACCCTGCTCTCTGGAAACACTGCTGCCAGTCACCATCTGCATCTACGCTGTTCTACTCACCTCGCCGCTCCATTCTCAACCAGCCATTCTGCCAAGCCTCATCCTCGTTGTTCTGCTCACCTCGCCGCTCCACTCTCAACCAGCCATTCTGCCAAGCCTCATCCTCGCTGTTCTGCTCACCTCGCCGCTCCACTCTCAACCAGCCATTCTGCCAAGCCTCCCTCTCGCCGCTCTGCTCACCTCGCCGCTCCGCTCTCAAGCAGCCATTACCTACGTCATACTTAATAAACACTCAAAAACTGCCTTACTGTGTTTGTGTGCCTGCTTCTAGTTGTCCGAGTCAAACGAGAGCCCAACAGAACGAACTGGCCAACGACAATGGACTCAGCAGAAGCATCACACGGAACACAGGGAGACGGCTTGCAGCGTGCCCTCCACTCTCAGGGCCTGCTGTTAGGTCAACACGAACAATTAATCCGGACCCTATTGGACAACAACCGGCAGCTGTTGGATCAAGTTACTAAATTAACATCACAAGTGGCTGATCTGGTAACTCCTAATGACTCCTTTTCTGTTCCTCTGTCTACAACTCCTCCTGTTTTCCCAGGCTTAGCTGCTGCTCCTGTTCCCCAAGAACACCCTGTCACCCCACCTGAGCTAAATAAGTGTCGTGGATTCCTGCTTCAGTGTCGCCTGGTTTTTGCGCAGAAGCCCCATTCTTTCTCCTCTGAGATAACTAAGTACAATATGCTTTGGGACTGCTCAGGGGCAGAGCGCTGGTCTGGGCTGAAGCTGTTTTTTCTAACCAGCGCACTGAAGGATATTCTTTTGATGATTTTTCCACACGTCTTAAAATTGTGTTTGACCACCCAGACCATGCTGACATTGCCTCCAAGAGGCTACTGAAGCTACGTCAGGGCACAAGCAGTGTGGCAGATTATGCCATAGAGTTCTGGACACTAGCCGCAGACTCAAAATGGAATGATGATGCACTCCAGGGAGTTTTTTGTAACTGGTTGAGTGACCATGTCAAAGATGAGTTGGCTGTTCGTAATGAAACCACTGACCTCCATTCTCTCATTTCCTTAGCGATTAAGATTGACAACCGGCTAAGGGAGAGACGACGGGACAGAAGCGGTCATGCCCGCACCAGTGGCAGGGAGGAGCAGCCCTCAACCTACCGGGTCACAACCCGACCAGCTCAGCGCGCACTCCCTTTTGAGCCCTCCGCTAAGGAGGCTGGAGAGCCCATGCAGCTAGGCCGCGCTAAATTATCCCCAGCAGAGAGACAGTGGCGCATTCGGGCTGGTGAATGTCTTTACTGTGGCGACGCCACCCACTTCCTAGTCAGCTGTCCCATCCGACCAAAAGACGCGGCTCGCAGGTAAGGGTGGGTGTCCTTGCGAGCCCTAAAGCTGACTCTGTACCCACAGGCCCTCGATTAGCTGTTTCAGCCACACTCCAATTCGGTACTCTTTCCCTTCCGTTAAATGCGTTAATTGACTCCGGATCGGAGGATAATTTCCTCGACGCAAACCTAGTCAAGCAAGCTGCCATTCCCGTTACTCCTCTGTCTTCCCCTATCCCAGTAACTGCCATTGACGGTAACTGTTTTGCCCGGATAATGCACCAAACCGTCCCCGCCTCCCTCATACTGTCAGGCAATCACAGGGAGACAATTCAGTTCAAAGTAGTTTCCTCCTCCACCTCTCCCCTTCTCCTCGGTTATCCCTGTCACAATCCCCACATTGATTGGCAAAATCAGAAAATCCTTAGTTGGAGCACTCGTTGCCATTCTGCCTGCCTTGGATAGGCTATTCCGCCCTCAGGACACCTCCCTGCTCCTCTTGACCCAATTTCCGACCTTTCATCTGTCCCAGAAGAGTATCTAGATTTAGCTGAGGTTTTCAGTAAAGCCAAAGCGCTCTCGTTACCGCCCCACAGACCCTATGACTGCGCCATAGAGCTCCTTCCTGGTGCCCCCTTACCGTCCAGCTGTTTATTTAACCTGTCCCGGCCTGAGAGGGAAGCAATGGAGACTTACATATGGGACTTCCTAGCTTCCGGCATAATCCGTCCCTCTTCTTCCCCTGTCGGCGCGGGTTTTTTCTTCGTCGATAAGAAGGACAAAACCCTGTGTCCCTGCATCGACTACCGAGGACTCAATAATATCACCATTAAAAACACATACCCCTTGCCTCTCATCAATTCGGCTTTTGAATCCCTTCAGGGAGCCACAATATTCACCAAACTCGATCTACGTAACGCCTACCACCTGGTCCGCATCAGGAAAGGGGACGAGTGGAAAACAGCTTTTAACACACCCCTTGGACATTTTGAGTACCTGGTTATGCCATTCGGCCTTACCAACGCCCCGGCTGTGTTTCAGTCTTTGGTGAACGATGTCCTTAGGGATTTTCTCCACCGTTTTGTTTTTGTCTACCTGGACGATATACTGATTTTCTCCCAATCCCATGAGCAACACATTTCCCACGTCCTCCAGGTCCTCCAACGCCTTCTGGAGAACAAACTGTTTGTTAAGGCGGAAAAGTGTGAGTTCCACCGTCAATCTGTCCCTTTCTTGGGATTTGTTATTGAGCGGGGACAAGTTTCCCCAGATCCTGAGAAGATAAGAGCCGTGACTGAGTGGCCAACACCCACCTCACGTAAACAGCTTCAGCGATTCCTCAGCTTTGCTAACTTCTATCGTCGTTTCATCAAAGACTTCAGCCGGGTGGTGGCCCCTCGTGGAGCGGAATAAGGAGGTGGCCGATATACACCGGGTCCCTGCACCGCTATACCAACCTGGTCAGAAGGTCTGGCTCTCGTCTAGCAACATTCCCCTCCGGACTGACTCCCGTAAGCTGTCGCCCCGGTTTTTGGGGCCCTTCGAGGATGTTTCCATCATCAATCCCTCGGCTGTTCGGTTGAAGCTTCCCCGGTCTATGAAGATCCATCCTACCTTCCACGTCTTCCAATTGAAGCCTGTCTCTTCGAGCCCCCTGTGCCCGCCTGCGGATCCCCCTCCTCCGCCTCACCTTATCGATGATCATCCGGCTTACACTGTGCGGAGGCTCCTCGATGTCCGAAGGCGTGGTCGGGGTTTCCATTATTTGGTGGACTGGGAGGGTTATGGGCCAGAGGAACGCTCCTGGATCCCCAGGCGTTTCATTTTGGACCCTCAGTTGGTCACCGATTTTCCATCGGGACCACCCTGACAAGGGGTGGTGATGGCACAGTGGTTAGAACACATGCCTTTGGTGTGGGAGACCTGGGTTCGATTCCCACCATGATCCATCAACCAATGTGTCCCTGAGCAAGACACTTAACCCCTAGTTGCTCCAGAGGCGTGCGACCTCTGATATATAGCAATTGTAAGTCGCTTTGGATAAAAGCGTCAGCTAAATGACATGTAATGTAATGTCAACCATCCATTCTGCCAAGCCTCATCCTCGCTGTTCTGCTCACCTCGCCGCTTCACTCTCAGCCATTCTGCCAAGCCTCACTCTCGCTGCTCCGTTCTCAAGCAGCCATTACCTACGTCATACTTAATAAACACTCAAAAACTGCCTTACTGTGTTTGTGTGCCTGCTTCTAGTTGTATGAGTCAAACCAGAGCCCAACAGATCTTGCAAAAAATCAAAGTTCAAACAAAGAAAAAAGCACAATTGGAAGATCACAAAAATCGCGTTGACACAACGAGCTAATGAAATATCAGCCTTTCGGCATAAAGAATGCACCTGCCACTTTTCAGCGCCTCATGCAGCAGTGTATTAGGAGACGTACCTAACTGCAGTGTGTACCTCAACGATGTGGTAGTCTACTCCAGTGAGCGGGAGAGTCACATGTCAAGTCTGGAAACTGTTCTCCAGCGCCTGGCGGACACCTGTCTTACCCTTAAATTGGCCAAGTGTGAGTTTGGTAAGGACACTATTACCTACCTTGGTAAGCAGGTTGGCCACGGGCAGGTCCAGCCAGTGGACGCTAAGGTGGCTGCTGTTGTGGATGCCAGTGCCACTGGAGATGGTGCGGTGGGGATGTGTGTCATCCCGTTAGTTTCTTTTCTGCCAAGTTCAAACATCATCAGCTGAATTACTCCACCATCGAGAAGGAGACTTTAGCCATGTTTTTTTGGGGTGTTTTGTGTGTTTTGCTTTGGTTTGCCACTCTCTCCAGGTGTGCGCGTTGCGTCACTCCAGCAGCTGAAGCTGTTCAGCGCTAATCAGGGGAGGCATTAAATAGCTGTGCCGAGCCAGTGGCAGAGAGATTGGGGCTTCAGTGGAGGCCCGGTGTGAGCCAGAGCGCAGTGACGACAGTGTGTGTGTGTGGACCTGCGGAAGCCTGTGTGGAACCAGAACCAGAGTCAGTGGGCCAGTGATGTTGTGTTTGTTGCAGTTACAATCGTCTTCTGTTTGAAGATCGTTTTGTGTTTAGTTATTTAGTTTGTATAATAAATCCTTTAAGTTAACTTTGAACGTTTCCACCTTTCCTTTGTCTTTCTCCCAGGTTTATTATTTAATTGTTTGCGTCCTACAAGAGAGACACAAGGCACCTAACAATATAGTATATTAACATACTGTATAAACTAAATGATTATACTACATTGACATTGTAAACCTTGTCCAACCTTTTGAAAAAAAAAAGCTTTTATAATACTGTACTCAATGATGGTCATGCAAATAAAGCAAATAATAAAGCAAATAAAGCAAATGAGAGAAAAATGAGAGAGAGAGGAGCGATAGATAGATAGATGGAAGAAAGACAGTGATAAAGTGGTTGGGGTGCTGACTTAGCGAAATTAAAAACAGGAAAATTGTGTGTGTGTGTGTGTGTGTGTGTGTGTGTGTGTGTGTGTGTGTGTGTTCTGGGTAGAAGATGGGAAGAGTGCAGCAAGCAAAAGCACAAGACATTCACAGCAAGCGAGAAAGAAAAGAGAGAGATGTTTTATACAGTAATTACAGAGAGTGGTAGAGCGACATGTATTAACAGAGTTTAAGTTCAAGTTATTTAGTAGTCGTTGGCAATAAAAAAACATAGATCTCAGGATCCTTACAATGCTCATTAAATATGTATAAAAAGAAAAACACTCAAGTAAAGAATGTGAATCTAAGACATAAAATAGTACAAAGTTAAAGTGACAGTTGCAGTACTGTCTGCCGGATGGCTGCAGGCAGAACAGTTTGTGGCTGGGGTGATCGGGGTGATTGGAGGTCCCTGATACTGCTTTTGGCTTTGTTCCTGCAGCACTGGGTGTAGAGGTCTTACATGGATGGCAGCGCACAGCGATGTGCTGAGCAGTTTTCACCACACTTTGTAGAGCCTTACAGCTGAAGGATGCATCTGCCATTCCAGGCGGTTTCATTTATATTTTTTACAGTGAAACACGAGAATGTTAATTGTGTGAATTTTAGCTGCAGAGCTCATAATTCTGCAGCGGCGGTGCGTTTACATACTGTTGCAAAATGTCACGGCAGTTGAGTACCTGAAGTTTCTTTAAAATGTCCAATAATTGTGATTACATTGATAAATTAAGTTTAAAAAAAGGGATTGATGCAGTGGAAGATGAAGGATAAGCAAGTAATGCTGATAATGTACATATTTGCCTGTTTAGGCCATAGAGTGTATCCACTTGAAAAATAATATGCATCTGCTTTGTGTAGTGTTGACATGAAAAGTGATCACACAGTCGGTGTCTTTGTTCATCTATTCTCTCCATCTCATGAAAATGAATGAATGAAAAGGAAATATGTCTTATTAGCATTCAAAAAATGAAACTGACGGGTAAAAACAGGAATTTTTATGAGCCAATAAAGTCTAATGCAACCACTGGTCACTGTGCCTGGCTGTTGTTCACCAAGAAATAGTTCAAGTAAGCAACTTAACCTAAAACCACATTGACTGTTTGCTAAACTCCTCCGGAGAATCACCTGGAATCTTCCACCCAATGGATGGCTGTGTTACTGTTACTCCATTGTTTTTTGTTTTATTTTAGAACACAAATACAGCAAAACCAAAGTATACACAACAACTATATAAAACCTAACTACATACTATTATTTACTAATACAAATATGTATTTACTACATACATCTATTTATAAATGATGTCTCCATGTAATAGGGTGTGTACAGGCAGTAAGTAAAACTTAAGACTGCAACACATTTTAATGTTACAGTTTAGTAAAACATACAGACAACTTTGCAATAAAAAGGGCAATAAAATAAAAGCAAAATATAGGCATATTATACTTATTCTTTATCTTGTCAGCACCTCTTCATAGACAACATTGCTGAGAAAGCGGTGTTTCTTTTTTGGCTGTTCATCCTGAGCAAGAATATGTAGACTGCTTGATCTACCAACCCTGCTGGCTGCCACATAGAACTGTTCCTGGCTGCAAAATTCTCTTGTGCAGTGTTACGGTTGTAGCTGACCCAAAACACAGAGATACCACGCAGGAATCAAAATAACAGTTCAAGTAGTTTTAATGGAGAATAGTACCGAGCAGGCTTTCAGTGGAACAGGAGGGCGACAGGTGGTAGCCCGGGTTGAAATACTGCAGAGGTGAATCATGGAATGACAATCAGCTGCGCCGACAGCTGAGCAGGAATGCATGGCCACGCCTCTTGACCCAGCTCCTCTCGACACACCCAGGTGGTTGAGAAGTAATTTTTTTCACAACTGAAATATCTTCAGAATGTAGGTGAAATGTTGAAAGGCATCTGGATATACAACATGAGTCATGGCAGCACCTTCATCGTTGAATGTGATCACCTGCTCATCCTCCAGATGAATTGTCAGCATCTCCACTGGTGGCTGCTTCCTTTGAATGGGGAAGTTATAGATGTGCCAATACCCCTCAGATGCAGTTATGTATTGCCCTAGTTCATATTGTGTCACTTCATCATATTGCACGGCTTCTCACATTTCTCCATCAGGCATGTCCAGTCTGACCAAGCACTGATTTGGTCCCTTTTCAAGATATATGTACAGGTACTTCACACTGGTCACAGCACACACAATCTCAGGGTTGATATGAGCTATATATGGATTGTAAGGCACAACCCATGCATTGTTGACTGACAAGTTGACACCGCCTCTAATGGTCATGATGAGAGCACCAGGTGCTGCATCTACTCGTCTCCTGTAGAGAGGATAGGGGTCCTCAGAGAAGCTTGTCTTCTCTTGCAGGATTTTGAGGAGTGCCCACCTTCATGTGGAACACTCAAGCTATGATGTCTGATTTTTTTGTTTTATTCGGACGAAGGCCATTGCATCCTAGAACTCCTTGGCATACCACCGTGGTGATCCATAAATTGACTGCGGCAGGATGGTCAGGCGTCCAGGTGTCACCTCAGCATCACTGTTCAAGGCATCAACAATGACCTTGTACTTTTCAGCCTTGATGGACTTTTGGTTGTGGCAGATCCAGTTGAAGCAGTGTGACTCAATTTTTGCCATTATGTCACATACAGTACGTTCTGCCGTGTCAGTTTTTTTACCACGGATCAGTAGATTGAAGTGATGAGCAGGGTCCCGCACTTGAAAATGGTAGCGGTAGAAGGATTTTGGCATCAGGAGTACATATGATATGATATAAGGGCATATGCTGGATGCATGTCATTGATCATTTGAAGTCTTCCTCCTCTGAGATGAAGAGTGACAGCCAGCTTACCAAACTGCTCCATGCTCTAAGGACAATTTTTAGCTTATTGGTGCTGTCATTTTAGGCCACATACTCAATGGCTGACTTGAACTGCTGCACATAGGGGTTGCACTCGTGAATGGCCTCTTGTGCTGTCAGCAGAAATTGTTCATTCAGACTGCTGTTTGAGGTGTGTGTGCAGTAAATCTATGCAAAGAATGGTGTATGACCCTGCTCTGGAAGGGGACCTGCAATGTAAGGATAAACCTTTCCTTGAATATGCACCCCAGGATTAAAGCCAGGTATAGTTATCTCCCGAACACTGATACTTGCCATTGCAAGCGCATTATTATACTGTTGTTTTACAAAGTTCTGATTGAGGAAAAGGTCCATAATTGCAGCTGGAGGCTGCGGTGGGATTGAGCCAGACTTGAGTATTATTGAGTCATAGTTGAGATCAGTCTTACCTGAGTTGCAGCAAAATCCTTTCTTCTTTCCAAACAAAGGCTTCACAATGTGGGCATTTCAGACTTTGAAACGATGACATCTTGCTCAGCATCTGCCTGTAATTACCATGAAGCTCCTCTTGGAAGAAGTCGGTATCATCATAGCTGGGAAGGTTACGATTGTTATAGCGTGCCTGCTGCAGTCGTGCACACTGCACTTCCTGATGGCGTGTGGCGCCCCTTGCTAGGTGCTCCGCTTGCTTCTGTGGCGTTTCTTCTGCCATCATTGCATCAATACACGCAGCGTTACGTGCGAGGCGTTCTGCTCGTGTCTGTGGATTCTCCTCTGCCCTCATGGTAGCCATGTGTGCAGCGTTGCATGCCAGGCGCTTGGCTCGCATCCTTGGTGCTTTCTTTGCCCTCATGGTAGCCATGCGTGCAGCATGGCTTGCAAGGTGTGCAGCTCATGCTGCGTCTGACTCAGCTGCACTTTGTTTAGGCATGTTAGTGTGACCCTTACCAGCACCTGTCACCTTAAGACGGTGCTAAATAGATCTAGATCCGATGAGGAGACTGCTGAGCTTTACCTGCCTAATTGTTGAATTAGACCTGCAATATCTACCCCAAATAACACACATGACAACATACTGACAATTTTAAAGAAGGTATATTGAACTCAGTAAATCCTAAATCCTTCACAGCACAGTATCTCAACAAGGTAAGTAAATTAAAGTGAATACTCCATTATAATACTTCAGTACCTATATCATCAACTCAAAGTTGGATTCACAATACACAGTTCTTTTAAGTACCCTTGTTGATTTTTATATTTTGAACCAAAATAAATAATAAAAAACCTCTGAGATCTCAGGTATGAAAAAGGAAATTGTCCCAAAAGTTCAAATGAATAAATAAATGAAATAAAAAAAAAAAAAAGTGAGGGAAAATATGAGTGCACTCAAAGTCCTACCACCCTCTTACACAGTGAATATCCAAGGTGAGTATTGCAATGGGAAAGATATGGAGATGTGGATGTGAATGACCCCTTTTCCAAAGTGGAGTAGCAACCTGGATGGAGATGCAAATGGATGACAGCAGAAGGTGGTAGATGAACCGAGGACCGAGGACCCAATTGAAGGACTCTAAAAAAAACAGCTTACACAGCCAGGCATTATAATTATTCAGCTAGTCCACATAAGGTCCATATGGATATCCTTAAAGAAATGTACTGCTCTACAGTGTCTTTTACTTTGTTTTGCATGAATTCTTAATAGCCATCATAATTCACAGTACACATAACATGAATTTACATAAATGTTTCAAAATAAAGTGTTTCCTTAATATACAGCTCATGCTGTAACCTATTTACATTAATTTTACACAATTTTACTTCACTCCAAGAATTCAACACACTCATAAGCTTAGCTGCATGAAATTTCTGCTGGCATAACACTAGGGCAATACCTAATTAGCCTGCACCAAGCAGTTATCAAGTGTTTCACACAGTAATTATTTGAATAGCAACACAAAATTCATAAAGCACATAAACACAGGCTTCAGACATTAATTAAAGTTTATCCCGACTGGTTTTAGTGAGAGTACAATCATCTTTAAGTTTATAATAGTGTGTAACACTTTGCTAGCGAGTTAGCATGCTAATGTAGCATAGCGATCATAATTCTAAACAGTTCTACGGCATCCTACTTGAAGTCGCAGCTCGTTAATCGCCTCTTCTACATCCGTTTCAACTTATCTGTCAGTTCTCTGACTTCTGACTTACTTTTTTCATCTACACACACACACCATGCAAAACATGGCATAACTCGTCCTGTCATCATCACATATGTGCGCCGCGTCTCCCGATACTTGTAATTGATTGGTTTGTAGACGGGCTTCGCTGTCCTCTCGTATCTTCTATGATCCTTTCAGCTCCTGCTCTCCCCGTGCTACTGGGGATCTTTTTGTTTTGTTGCTTTGTTGAGAAGGTTTTTGCAATATTTTGACTTTAAGGCATTTCCACTGACACAAACCGATGGATGAAAACTGTATGTGCTGTGCAAAAACCTACACATAAAACTTGATAGACGTCGCAACAGTAACTAAACTAGGGCTAACCACGTCCTGACTCCAGCTCTGTATTTAAACCATAGACATGAGATTGATATCCATCTTCATGTCTCACTCTAAGAAAGAAAGCAAAAAAGTGTATTTGCCAAAAAGTTAAACTATTTCTTTAAAGTGGACATATTATGCTTTTCTGTATTTTCTGTCATATCTACAATGTTATAATGTCGGATGTTCATGTTAAACGTGGCCAAATAATGTGGTAAACGTATTTTAGAGAAATCCCCATGAGCTAAAATGTTTAGATTTCTATCTGTTCTAAATTGTTTTCTACTCTCGGCTAATTGTTACACAACTTCAAGCCGGCCTTCTTTGGCCTTCTATGATTGGCCATCTGCTCCAGCCAGGCAGAACTGGAGTGTTGTTTTTTTTAAGCTAAGCTACGTAGCCACGTAGCTACAGTCCCCTCCAAAAGTATTGGAACGGCAAGGCAAATTACTTTGTTTTTGTTGTTCACTGAAGACATTTGGGTTTAAGATCAAAAGATGAGTATGAGACAATAGTTCAGAATGTCAGCTTTAATTTCCTGGTATTTACATCTAGATGTGTTAAACAACTCAGGACATACCACCCTTTATTTGAACCCACCCATTTTTCAAGCGAGCAAAAGAATTGGAACATGTGACTGACAGATGTTTTTTGTTGCCCATGTGTTGCTTTTTATGTTGATTGTTCAAACATTAAATTGCTCTGCATGACTAGTCTAAGTTGTTATCCTTGGTATAAACCTATAAAGACTGCATTTCTTGTTAAAGAGGATAAACCAACATGAAGACCAGAGAGCTGTCTATGGGAGAAAACCAAGCCATTTTCAAGCTGAGAAAAGAAGGAAAATCGACCAGAGCCAATGGACAAACATTGGGCAATGTCCTGAAAAAGACAGAAACTACTGGTGTACAGAGCAACAGACGTCAAACAGGTCGGCCAAGGAAAACAACAGTAGTTGATGACAAAAATATTGTGAGAGCTGTGAAGAAAACCCTCAAAACATCAGTAAGTGACATCACCAACAACCTCCACAGTGCAGGGGTGAAGGTATCACAATTCACTGTTCGAAGAAGACTCAGAGAGCAGAAATATAGAGGTCATACCACAAGATCAGCAGTAAGAATCGGAAGGCCAGATTGGAATTTGCAAAGAATTACAGAAATGAGCCGCAAAAGTTCTGGAACACCATCTTATGGACTGATGAGACTAAGATTAATCTCTACCAAAGTGATGGAAAGGCCAAAGTGTGGAGAAAGAAAGAAACTGCTTATGATCCGAAGCATACAAGCTCATCTGTGAAGCATGGTGGAGGTAATGTCATGGCTTGGGTGTGCATGGCTGCTTCTGGAACAGGCTCATTCATATTCATTCATGATGTAACTGATGATGGTAGCGTCAGAATCAATTCAGAAGTGTACAGAAACATTCTGTCTGCCAATTTACAGAGAAATGCATTGAAACTAATCGGGAGGAAGTTTATCATGCAGCAGGACAATGACCCAAAGCACACTGCCAACAAAACAAAGGACTTCATCAGGGGAAAAAAGTGGAAGGTCAATCACCTGATCTTAATTCAATAGAGCATGCATTTAACCTCCTGAAGAGAAGACTGAAGGGAGAACCCCCCCTAAAAAAAAAAAAATTATGTGCTGTTGTATTGTCTGCAGTGAAATACAAGTCAAAGTACATTTAGAAACCACTACTTTCTTTTTTTATTTGTGTTTTCCATACTGTCCCAACTTTTTCTGATTTGGGGTTGTATGAAATGTTATTTACTTTAAGATTATTTCTTCCAATACTTTTGCTCACCTACAAATGCTGTGGTCTTATACAAAGGGTGGTATATCCTAAATTGTTAACACATCTAAATGTAAATACCAGGAAATGAAAGCTGACATTCTGAACTCTTATCTCATACTCATCTTTTGATCTTAAACCCAAATGTCTTCAGTGAACAACAAAAACAAAGGCATTTGTCTTGCCGTTCTAATTCTTTTGGATGGGACTGTACATGCCAATGGCAGTAAAAGATTCTCCCCAAAAAGTCATCTTGGCTGCCAGTGTTTTTAAATTCTCCCCAATTCTGGGTCACATTACTCTTGAAACATTTTCGGTTATGTAGTATTTGGTTTAAAAGCCTTTATCTTCGACCATCTTTGACTGTAAAAAGTGCTGCTATACTCTATGTAATCAAACGGGTGTCTAGGTTCTCAACAGATCCCAGAACCTTTATTTCTTGTGCATCTTAGAAATTCATAGGTAGCTACTTACCGAGACCGTAACCGTGCCTAATGCATGAGTCTATATAATCAAACGGGTGTCTGGGTAAGTTTGAGTTATCAACCGATCCCAGAAGCCTTTATGTCTCGTGTCCCCCCCCCCAGGTGACCGAATCTATTAACTCAGTAGGCCAACCAACGACCGTCTCGCGTAAAAGAGCTGGTTGTCCCATCAATAGAGCGCAGCGGAGATTCCAGAAAACATGCTGGCCAATCAGAGTAGACTGGGCTTTTTCGGGAGGGGGGCTTAAAGAGACAGGCGCTCCAGCAGAGCTTCTCATACAGAGGGTGAATACAGGTGCAGCAGCCATGGGCAGTATGAGAAAGATGTGCTTTTTGAACATTAAAGCATGTGGACATGTCCTAATAGAAACACAAAATACAAGTATGGACCTGAAAATGCTAGTTCCCCTTTAAAAGTGACCTACATCAGTGATGGAGGGATGAATCGTAGAATCGTATATTATCGTATATTATCAGACCATTTTTTAATAACTTTCGAATTCTTACTACCCGACTATATGAAATCAGATAAAAGCTTCTACACTAGATGCCTATCTGACAGTGCTATAGCTAAATTTAAGGAAGATATTCCAACAGCATTTAACTCAATGCCGTGCTTTGATATAACAGAGGACCTTTTTGTTAACTTCAGTCCCTCCCAAATTGATAATTTTGTAGACAGTGCTACGGCCTGCCTACGGACAACTTTAGACTCTGTTGCTCCTCTCAAAAAGAAGATGAGGAAGCAAAGGAAACTAGCACCTTGGTATAACTCCCAAACTCGCAAACTAAAACAAATATCGCGAAAACTGGAAAGTAAATGGCGTTCCACCAAACTGGAAGAATCTCGTTTAGATTGGCAAGACAGTCTGAAAACCTATAGGAAGGCCCTCAGAAATGCCAGATCAGACTATTACTCATCAATAATAGAAGAAAATAAGAACAACCCAAGGTTTCTTTTCAGCACTGTAGCCAGGCTGACAGACAGTCACAGCTCTACTGAGCCATCTATTCTTATAGCTCTGAGTGACGACTTCATGAGCTTCTTTGATGATAAAATTATAACAATTAGAGATAAAATTAATCACCTCTTGCCCTCAACTTCTAACAGTTCACCTTCAAACGCAGGACTGCTAGAAGGAACAACAAGACCTGACATATACTTAGACTGCTTTTACCCTATAAACCTTCAACAATTAATGTTAAAGGTCTCTTCAGCTAAGCCATCTACCTGTCTCTTAGACCCCATCCCAACGAGGTTACTTAAAGAAGCGCTACCACTGGTTAACATTTCATTATTAGATATGATTAATATGTCCTTATTAACAGGTTATGTACCACAGTCATTTAAAGTAGCTGTGATTAAACCTATTCTGAAAAAACCCACCCTAGATCCTGAGGTCTTAGCCAACTATAGACCTATATCTATTCTTCCCTTCCTCTCCAAAATCCTTGAGAACGTAGTTGCTAATCAGTTATGTGATTTCCTACATAGCAATAGTTTATTTGAGGACTTTCAGTCAGGATTTAGAAAGCATCATAGCACAGAGACGGCACTGGTGAAAATTACTAACGACCTTCTAACTGCTTCTTCACCCAGGATGAAATCCTGGGATTAGGATGGCACCAAAATCATGGTTCCAGCTGTTGCCGTGGTTCTGCTGAAATACCCTGCTATGCCGTGCTGCTCCCTGCACTGCTACAACCACTATTTCTAGCCACTGTTTATTTACTATACTGTGATGCACCCCAACGGCACGTCAGACACCTCCTACCAAGAGCCTGGGTCTGTCCGAGGTTTCTTCCTAAAAGGGAGTTTTTCCTCGCCACTGTTGCACTAGTGCTTGCTCTTGGGGGGATTTGTTGGGTTTTTTGTAAATTATAGAGTGTGGTCTAGACCTACTCTATCTGTAAAGTGTCTTGAGATAACTCCTGTTATGATTTGATACTATAAATAAAATTGAATTGAATTGAATTGAATGATCAAAGGCATAAAACTGCATTGTTGCTACAGAAAGAGAGAGACTGTACATGGATGTCTCTAATGCCCTCTCTTACACGCACACACACACACACACACACACACACACACACACACACACACACACACACACACACACACACACACACACACACACACACACACACACACACACCTTCTGTGCAGTGCAGTTTCTGCATCTGTTCTTGGATCTGCTATACTGCAGTGTGGTGCAAGGGGACATCTAAGGGCCAAAAGAGAGAACTGCAGGAGACCAAAACACTGCAGTCTCCTTCCTGCCTCCCTGCTATTTCTCCTCCCCTCTCTCTAAATAGCTGTCCATGTGCCCCTCTGACATCCTTGTTCCCATCACACTTTGCCTCCTATGCTCCTGTCCTTGTTTCATAAAATTGCAATAAAAGATGGCAGTTTAGGATGTGACCCTAGTTTATCATGCAGGAGAGGAAACGCAACAATAAAAGGAGAGGTCATTAGTCTTTAAGTGAATTTTAAGCAAATGTTTGAAATGTTGCAAAAAAGAAATGCAAATTAAGGGCGTTACATTAACTGGTATAGATTGAAAACACTAGGCTACTCCAAGTCTAGTCTACTTGTACTGGAGGCCACCCCCGACCCCCCTGTCCTGAATGTTGGCCATTCTCATCTGGAATAATGCTCTGGGAAATGAGATCCAAAAACACTTATCACCAGAGGTGCTGCCAACCATGATAATGTTGTCAATTAAAACTTCACAGTATCAGTTCTTTCTTATCTTTTCCCTTCCTTTCCTGAACTATGTTGATTTAATGCAGTTTACTGAAAAATCGGCAGAAGATCAGGCTCTGCCTCCCCTTGCAAAACTCTGTTCGTTTTGGGGAAACAACAACACACTTTGAGCTAGCAAGCTACAGGTTAAAAATGGCAACAACAAAAACATTTTAAGCAAATTTGGATCTAGTAAATTGGCAGGCTTGCTTGGTTCTTTCAGAGAATAATTGTAAAGATTTCCAAAAAATATGTTTAACGTTATGGCATTTACTATCCAACTGGGACGGTTTTGGGACCGATTGT
Organism: Gymnocephalus cernua; assembly: GCA_023631565.1. Lineage (NCBI taxonomy): Eukaryota > Metazoa > Chordata > Actinopteri > Perciformes > Percidae > Gymnocephalus > Gymnocephalus cernua. Next base: position 27,370,669 of record CM042441.1, on the reverse strand, counting down.
GGCAGAATTGCTGTGGATGAAGTAACGTTACACAGGACAATACGCTGTTAAGAGCAAATTACATTTAACCATGTATCCAGCTAATTTAATATGTTACTGTATTGTGTGAACAATTAACTTCATTTAATATTTTATGTGCCGTTTTCTGTAATCGGGTGCAAATGTTCTACCAAAACATGTTCCTTCCTGAGATCATTTTACAGAACCAGCGCCGCTGCATCCGCAGCCCAAGACAATTGTGGGGCAGGACACTGCTGAGGGATTTAATAATGAATTAACACAGACAGACAGACAGACAGACAGAAAGAGGGAAAAGACCACTGGAATCAATCACACACACACAACCTCACATACACAAGCCCAGTTTCCATGACTGACCCAAATGCAATTTAAACCAGTACACACTGCTGCTTCAAAAGTGTGTATGTTTATGTAGTTACCCATATAAATGGATTGGAATTCATATTTTCACACATGTATTCAATCTAGAAAATGCATTTCCTGCAGAAAATGCTTGTGAATGCTTAAAGGCTAAATTGGATTGCTGGCTTAAATGCGTGAGAAGAAGTTAAAGTAGTGAGAATAGTTGGAGAAATGGAAATGGTTTAAATTAGTATAAAGTTCATTAATATGTTAAATAACACCAATAATGTATGAAACAAAAGTGGAATATTTTAAGGTTTTCTAAAAAGCTGTTGCTACACTGAATTGCTGGCTTCAATGTGTAAGAAAACGTTGAAGTGAAGTTGTGGGGAAATGGAAAAGTGGAAATGGTTCTAAATATGAATGTCTTTAAAAAGTTAAATAATACCAACACTGTATGAAAGTTTTTGTAAAAGCTGATGCTAAACTGAATTGCAGGTACAGGTGTAAATGCACTCAGGAAGCATTGATATCCAATCATTTAACGATATATATCTCTGTAATTTCTACAAAGAGGGCTAAATGTTCAGTTGTAAGTCAAAGCCACATGTGAGATGTAACATGCATTTTTATTAAAACAGACTGTGATCAAAATAAAATGCAAAGACAGAGTTTCCTACCCCGTTTGAAAATATACAGCTGCAACACGTGTAAATGAAAAATTATCTAAAATAAATAGCCCATATTAAATAAAAACGGCCTATCTCTGAGAAAGCTCATTCAGCTGTTTTCAACAACATAACAGACTGAGAGGGGGGGGGGGGGGGGGGGGGCATTCAGGGGAACTTGGAAATTCTGATGCCAAATGAAATGTGATTATTTATAAAACAGAATGTAGTGTCTTATAGGGCTTCTATTCATTGCAGTCTTTTTAGTCTTTTAATTATTGCAGTCTTGACTATTAACCTGTGGTGGCAGCTCAATACTATATTTGATATCCCATCAAAATTTACCATATAAAGCTATATTATGTTCATTCATATGTTACAGATTTCTGCATGTGGAAGTTAAGCTGCATTACCTAAAAGAAGCTAAGAGTTTAAATACCTATCTTGAAAAGCTAGAAGCTAAACTGTAATACTCCCAAAGGTGGAAGTTGAAATTAATTAACTGAAAAGGATTTTTTTTAAACATTTAAGGGAGAAAAAATATATAATTCAACCATAAACACATAAGAGCATAATGTCTGTATCAAAGTGGAGTGGTTTGAAGATGACAGAGAAAGAGAGAGACATGCAGACAGACAGACAAAGATAGAGACAGACATTAAGATATAAAGAGACAGAGGGAGTGTCTGTCTGTCTGTCATGGTTGAGGAACAGCAGATGTGACTCATAAACTGGTTGTCATAGTGATAGCTAAGCCAGCGTTCACATAGTCGGGATGCGTGTTCTTCTTCGGTTATATTGGTGTTCATAACAACTTGTTGCATGACTGCCACCAACTGTTGGGCGTAGCCTAGAGCATCAGGTGTGTGAAAACATGGAGGCCACAATAACAAAGATTTGCTGCTTTTTTTTTATTTTCTCATGCGAGCATACAAACAGCACATCGACAGGTGTTTGTTTGTGTTATCTGCAGGACAACGAACTGGAAAGGACACGGATAAGGTGTTGTTTTTTTATACATAGGCCTATTTATGATCATGTTATGTCTGTGTATGCTGCTTGGCATAGGTGATTGTCCACAATAAACAGTTTATTGTCATTGAAATATTTTCAGTGAACTACATCAAACTTCAGTTGTCAACAACACGTCACCAACTGGGAAACTTTGTTAGCAAAATCTAAAGTTTCCCACCTCTGATTCCCACATTAAATGACATGAATGATGACGTTTTCACTGGGAATTTTTTTTTCCGTTGCCCATGTATGAGACACCTGGGAGAGATAAAATCTCAGAGAATGATTGGCGGCACACTGCTGGTTTCCATGCTTTCCAGTTGAACACTGAACTGTATTCCTGAAGTCTCTTCACTTTGAGCATCCCAATACTTTGCTGAAGCTGAAGACATGTTATTTGTGTGGATAAAGTTAAAAAATTACTCTAATGTCACAGTTTAAAAAAAGGGGTTTGTGCTCAAGACTGGATTAAGCAAAATAACATTGCTATGGATGATAAGGAGAAGAAGATATGTTGTTGGTCTGAGGCAGATAATTCAAAAACGATTAGTCCTATTGCTTAAATGAGACATTGGCTGAAAATACACAAGAATATCTATGTCTTGACGTATACATGGTGTATGAGAAGTAAGATTTATGGCTGTGAGCAAGTTAAAGAGAAAGTTTTAAGATGATGTTCTCTCGCCGCACTGTAGCTATGACATCACACATACTGAGCAGCCTTAAAAATGCAGAAAAAGCCTAAAGAAGCACTAGATATTAAACAGTGATAAGACAAAAACTATAAAAGATATCAAAAAGCTGAATCATTTTCTGATAACTGAAAGTTTTGAGAGTAGTTTAGAATTTGAATGACGTCTGTAGGTGAAAGTATCTGGGAGGAGCTTTTCGAAGCCTGAAGAGGATCTGAAGATTGCTCTATTGACTTTCTATCTAAGTTCCCATAGACAAAACATAGCACTGTTTTAGAAAAGTAAATGGGTCTGTGTTGGTCTGCTGGTAAAGTACCTGTCGGAAGATGAAATACCATTCAGGAAGATTTAGGTAACAGATCCATGAGTTTGAAAGCTTATCAGATGCAAAAACACTGCACAGCAGTTTGTATTTCTTTGAGAAAGGATGTTATCCTCCATCTCGATCACCGATCACAATATAAACAGTAGAATTAGCACATTCCCATTAAGTGATATTCTACCAGGAATGTGCATATTTAATTGGCCAACGCAATCGTGATGTCAGCCTGCGATGCTGTTGCAACAAAAATTAAGCCAGATTAACTTCCTTGTTGGGGACCTTTGCCTCAGCACCCCGACTGCATGGTATTGATACCATAGACTGTAAAAAAATGAACGCAGCTTCCAGGTCTGAAAAGTAAAGCCAATGCAAAGTGCCCAAATCCTACGTTCTATCTAATTTTCCACAGAGGGTGACTCCACTGGTTGAAAAAACAAGTCCATTTCTTTAGAAGTCTGTGGAAAATGTATCCTAATTCTCACTTGATTTAAGGAGTTTATGGCCTCAGTCTCTAGTTTCAAGTCTGCAATACAGCATGATGTTCATGCATTATGGTCCCATTCAATTTTAAAATATATGATAAGGCAGGGCATGCTTTAGGGCGTGGCTTTATGCCAACCTGTCAATCATGATAAAGGCTTGGCAATAATAACCATGGCACTGTGTACAGTAAAATAGCCGTGAACTTGTTTTGGGTGTTGTCCGTGTTTGTTTCTTAAACTTTGACCCTCTCAGTGTGTTTTCAATTCATCAAATTTAATTGGAACATTTTACTCGCCTAAAACTTGTTCAGCGTCCTTTCCAACCAAGCTAGCTAGCTACTGCTAGCATTAGCTGGTAACTTAAGGGAAAGTTTGATGATTTTCTGTACTGCCTTTCATACAGGTCTCATTGAAATGATTGCGTAGAGTTTATTAGTGGGAATCCTGATTCAGCATTCCCACCTATTGTTATTCTGTTCTTTATTATTCTGCTTTTTATTATTCCCTCTTCCGTACGTTTTTTTGTCTCTCTGTAACTTCTGCATACTTTCAGCTATTAAAACCATTCAACTTCAACATTCAACTCTTTCAGCTAATGATGGGACTTCTTCAACATTTTTCTACTATTTATACTTTTTTAAATATTAAGCTTTTAAGCATTTTATTTTAACATTAAAATCAATTTAAACGATTCACAAAATCTTCAGGTATTCAGAGTCTGCTCAGTGTTTTGATATCTTTTACAGTTTTTGTGAAAAAGCTGTTTAAGTCTAGTGATCATTTCAGGATTTTTTTGCTTTTAAACAGAGTGTGTATGTAGCTTCTTAGAGTGAGTGATGTCACAGATTAGTGTGGCGCTTCGAAAGAATCATCTTAGTTCCTTCTCTATGAACTGCTCTTACACCCACAATGTTAACTTGACATGCACAATTTATACATCAAAACGTAGGTATTTTTGTCTAGTTTCAGCCAGTTATGCAATATGACTTATACTTTTGGCTCGGTGAGCTTCCAAATGACAACAGTTCCAAATCTTCGTCCATTCGCTGCCATGTAAAACATGCTCCACATTTCAGAGCGAAATGGAGAGCAAACCACTTTTTTAAATCACTGATATGCCCACATTTTTAAGTTTATGCATATAAATTGTATATGTCTACGTTCAGAAAGGCTGTTACATCATTTGACTGATACCGCTTTTCATTTTGGCAGTCTGAGCATTTGTTTGAGAGGTCGCTCTCAGTGTCTCTGGATAGGTGCAGTCTGCCACAGGTGTCAGTTTAACAGCAGGTGCTGCTCATTACAGAGATCAAAGCATGTTTACAAACAGTCACGGGTCATTAGTAGCCATGACAACACTTTCACAGACAGTCAAGTTGAAGTCGCTAGTTGCATGAATGAAATGTTGCCGACATCCAGTTTGCTTCCGGTAAGCCGTCCCACTTCCGCTCGCCTCATTCCTGACCTGAAGATGCCATTGTTTTATTCAAGAAGCCTGCAAGAGCTACCCAAATTTACAATAAGTGATTTGCACTGGATTACGAACTCCTTTTCATCTGCTCCCAAGAGTAAGAGAGAGAAGGGGTTCAAGATGTACATATCACAGTTCATTGACAACTATGAAGGTACGATTTCTTTACTGTCATATCTTCACGGTGAGTTAGCTAGCTAGCTGACTAGAACTAGGGCGGGCTAACAGTAGCTTGAGGGTGCGTCTAGATCTCTAGGCTAACTAGCTAACTAAATCATCTATGGGAAATAAAGGTTTTCCTCTAGGGGTTGGCTATATCTCACATGATAATAGTGGATAGTTTTATCCTGTGACTTTCGTTTACATGTATACCTTTTTAGTCCGATTGAAAGTCAATCCGTTCACAAGATCCTAACGTAACTAATTTCCTGCTTGATTGGAATAGTGTATTGAAAAGAGTTGTACACACACACTAGCTAGCTATCTCTATCAATCAGTAAGAAATGGATGTTTGATCGGACCCCATCAAAATTGGGTTAAAAGTGAAAAGGTGTCATGTAAACGGGGCTATTCTGTTAAAAATTGTCATATCACGTTTGAGTGATTGTACCACGTAATTATTCCTAAACAATCTTGATGTGTCACTTAAATGATAATCAATGTGATGTTTTCCCTAACTCAGTGTCAAAGTGTCAGGCACAAGGAGAGTCAGTGTGCGAGCTATGTGCCACAGATCCCTGAGGAAAAATGAGAGACCTCACAACTTGAGAGTAGGATGTAGTTCACATCACATTATACTGCACTGGCTAAGATTAAGGTTAGTTATGCGTGAGTAGTAACTTTTTCTTCTGTTTTCTTCCTAGATTGTCCTCGAAGACTCATCCCCAGTGCAGCTGCATGAGACGGAGTGCTCATGTGCTGCTGGCAAGGCACTTTGCAACCATGCCGTGGCTCTCCTTTTTCAGACGGCAACATACTCTCAGCTCCGCCTTCTTGCAGTACCCCCAGTCCTTAGCTGCACCGAGACAGAGCAACGCTGGCACAGGCCAAGGACTATGGTAAATTTCAGAGCATTATTATTATCATTAGCCACATGTGCCAGATGTAGTTTGTCTGTGCATAAAAGACATTTTTCACACGTTACATTTAACATTTATGAGATGCCATTTCTTTTTACTTTAATCATTGATTGATAGGGTGTTAAACCAGGCCGGGTCAGTGATATGGTTGTTATGTCTGCCAAGACCAAACAAAGGACAGTTGCGAGTGGTGTCAGGTATGTTATGTCTTGTTAATTAAAAAAATAATCAAATTCAATAATCATGAAAATGTGGTCAGGTACATGTTTACTAATTTGAATTGTGATATAAAATTCTACATAGGAACACTCTCTACAAGGCGATGCGGGGGGATATGCCTGATCTTGATGTTTTGAAAGTGACAGAAGCATATGAAGGCTTTTCACCTGACATAGCACCCCTTATTACCACCATGTCCATCAGTGCTGATGTTCCGCTGGTCGAGTCAGCTTTGGGAAAAGTTCAGGAGGGCAGCCTGATCTCTTACCAGCAGCCAGTGCCAGTGTCAGCCGCATCGTGTTACTCCACACTGGAGCTCCTACACCCCCACCTCTGCCCTTGGATGGCTACAGATTGGAGCCCACTTGTTGCCAGTTTGTGTGCAGTCTCCACTAGCAACCAGCAATGAGTAGCAGTTTTGTAGCTCGGTGTGGGATACCTGAGGCAGCATTGGCAGAGGCAGCATTGGCTGACGAGATTCTGACAATGTTTGTGTTTGCAGCTGGCTCCACTTGTTTCCAAAAGGCCAGGAAAGATTTGTATGATGCAAATCTGAAATAAAATGAAATAACAACAAGACCTTAACACATTTGGGTTATAATAAACAATGATAATAAACAGAAATTAACATTAACAGATCTGTGGAGAGAAAACTTGGTCCAAGGCAACTGAACACACACACACACACACACACACAATCAGTATAATAAACAGTTTAACAAACCTTGTAAGCGAATATCCTCGTCGGATCCGGCGATGCGTTGGATTCCAAAAGTAGACCGCAGCTGCAGAGACTCTAGCTGATGTTGGAGCTGCTCAGTCTTCCACCTGAGTTTTTCATTTTCCCTCGTCAGCTCATAAACTACCACGGAGGTGTTGGGAGTGACACAGTAGTCGTGGTCGGTAACGGGGACTTCCATAGGCTGAATGCTGTCCTCTTCTTCAGACATGTCCACTGGCAGTAACTCTGGGGTCGGAGGTCTCAGGTGACGTTGCCAGACATTGAGCCTGGGTGCCGGAAGAGAAAATTTGTTCCAGGCGAACAGACATCTTCTTTAAATGTCTCGGTCCCACAAAATCTCCAGGCAGAAACTGAAAACTACACACTCGAGTATCGTCAGTCGGGGAGAAGTTTTCACGCCGAATCTTTGCTGTCCACACAGACTTCACCTCTTCATCCACAGGGAAACGATGGAAACTGAGGATAGAATTATACCGCATTGAATTTGTACACAGCGGTACACAGCAGTGAAGAGAAGTCTTCTTTTCTTGGTGCTGAAGTTTTAAACGCTTACCGGCTTTATTACCAAAAAAACTCATGTTTGTTTACAGTACGCTTACTTGATAGACTGTCCTGTTGTCAAGGAAGCTAGAGGGCGCTATCGTCGGCTAGTGACCGGAAGTAGTTCAGCTCACCGCAGATAACCCGGAAATTCTAATTCCATTGTTGTGCACCTAGAAAATAGTACAGATTTCTGCATTCTGATACATCACCCATCTCTCTCTCTTTCTGACTTTCTGTTGCTTCTCTTACCTGTCTCTCTCTCTGTGTCTGACTGTCTGCTTCTCTTACCCATCTCTCTCTCTCTCTCTCTCTCTCTCTCTCTCTCTCTCTTTGTCTGTCTGTCTGCTTCTCTTACCTGTCTGTCTCTCTCTCTTTTTGTCTGTCTGTCTCTGTATCTGCTTCTCTTACCCATCTCTCTCTCTCTTTCTGTCTGTCTGTCTGCTTCTCTTACCCGTCTCTCTCTCTTTCTGTCTGTCTGTCTGCTTCTCTTACCCGTCTCTCTCTCTTTCTGTCTGCTTCTCTTACCCGTCTCTCTCTCTGTCTGTCTCTCTCGTTCTGTCTTTCTGTCTGTCTGTCTGTCTGCTTCTCTTATCCGTCTCTCTTTCTGTCTGTCTGTCTCTGTCTGCTTATCTTACCCGTCTCTCTCTCTCTGTCCCTGTCTGTCTGTCTGTCTGTCTGCTTCTCTATGTCTCTGTCTGTCTGTCTATGTCTGCTTCCCTTACCCGTCTCTCTCTCTCTCTGTCTGTCTCTGTCCCTTTCTGTCTTGCTGTCTGGCTGTCTGTCTCTTTTCATCTCTCTCTCTTTCCATCTGTCTGTCTGCTTCTCTTAACCATCTCTCTCTCTCTCTGTCTCTGTCTTGCTGTCTGCTTCTCTTACCCATCTCTCTCTCTTTCTGTCTGTCTGTCTGTCTGTCTGTCTGTCTGCTTATCTTATCCGTCTCTCTCTCTCTCTCTCTCTGTCTGTCTCTTTCTGTCTTGCTGTCTGCTTCTCTTACCTGTCTCTCTCTCTTTCTGTCTGTCTGTCTGCTTATCTTATGAGTCTCTCTCTCTCTCTCTCTCTCTGTCTCTCTGTCCTACTTTTCCAACTATTCTCACTACTTCAACTTCTTCTTACAGATTTAAGCTATTCATCCAGTTTAGCTTTAGCAATTTAGCTATTCAGCATTCCCACGCATTTTCTGCAGGTTGGTCTCACCTGGGTTTTCATATTGAGGAAATTATTTTTTTGTTAATTACATTCTCCAGTCATGGAAGATAACAGTAGGATATTTTTTTCCATCTGATTGTCTAAAGCACTACTGTCCACTCTGGTGTGCATTATTCTGTATTACAATAGCCTACCCCTAACAGTAGTGAACATGTACAATGTGACTTTCTGTGAGCTCAACACCCCTCCATCATTTTCCATCCATCAATCAATCTCTCTTTTGCTCATCTCTTGTTACTGGCTAATTAATAAAACTACCTTTCCCTGCTAATTGTCTACCGTTTATAGGACCACAAGAGACACCAGGGAGTGAGAGAGACAGAGAGAGACAGAGAGAGACAGAGAGAGCGATGAAATAGATAGCGGTGTAGGGGTATAATTATGTTAAGCCAAATCACACATGAACTTGATAGTTTATTCTTAGCACAGGGAATGTTGGGAAATGACAGGAAGAAGGAAAAGGGCTCAAGTTTATTTCAGTTCAAAGAGCATTTAACAAGACTGATATAATACACTTTGTAAGGAAGAGGATTTTTTAAAAGGAAACACAGAGAGAAGTAAGAGAATGATAGAACAGCTGCAATCTGATCAGTCCCTGGCCTCTTTTCCAAAGGCCTCTACACATTGTACAGTTACAGCAATCTTACAGGTTCATTACATGTCACACTGTGAGAGCTCTGTTCTGTAGATGTGGGTAGTAGCCACTGGTCTTTGTTAGCCAGGCTAGCAGCACGGCTCCAGAGATGGCAATTTAGTTCAGTCTGAAATAACTAAACACTGTTGGATTGCCATGAAATTTGTTACAGATATCCATGTTCAAAGGATGACCCCTAATGACTTTGATGATCCTGACTCTACTCTACCACCATGATGTTGATATTAGTGGTTTTAAGTGATATTGATCCACTAGCTTTTCTTCTAGCGCCAATATTGGTTCAAATTTTAAGTTTATTGGACGTACATGGGATAAAGCCTGACAACACTTGAGAGACACAGGTCCCTCCCCTTCCGCTATATCTGCTAAATATTTTGCAAGGGCACCTTGGCTGCATCCGGGAAGATAATTGTGATTGGTTTAAAAAAAATACTAACAAGCCAGAGCAATTTTCCCCCTATCCCAGAATAGATAAGTGGTGTAGCCAGAACATACTCTAGAGCTGTGGAGATAGGTCAGGCAATGCGAGATTAGCAATAAGCTAGCCATAGTAGTCATAACAACAACTACAGCCTATTTAATAGTTTAATAAAATATAATACACAGTAAGTAATGACATTTCTCCATCCTCAGCTGGACGGCATAATGCTGCAGTTTTTACTATTGCACTTCACACTGCATAAATTAGCCTAGCAGCTAGCAGTTTCCCTCTGCTCATTTGTTCAGCTCCGTTTTTCTCTGCTTAATCCTGATAAAACACCATGGTTGAATAGCAGCCTGCATGCATGTTTTTGTAGCCTATAGGTGTGTAGTTAAGATTAAAATGAAGGCAAGGTCCAAAGATGAGTGTGCTCTGAGAAAAGGAGCTAGAAGTAGGGGGGTAGTCATGTTCACATATACGGATTGAACTTTCCTAGGCCATGGAAATAACATATTGGATTTCTTAATAGGTGGTGTTCCCCTTTAATGTCCTTCTACTATGATTCACTATGTAAAATCCCTAAGCAGAGGTTACATGGCCACACCTGAGGATGTATTGTTAATGAGTTTTTGTTATCTCATTGCAGAGAAAAAAAACATTATAAATTAAAACATGATCATAGATTGTGTGCATTAAGGACAATCAAACAACATTAAAGTATATTAACTTACAGGACGCACACAAAAACAATGAACAATGGGAGTGTAATGTGTTTAATGCTACTGCTGCATGCAGGATTTTAATTGACATACCCTGAACCGGAGGTGGTAGTGTGTGGAATGGTGGATAATAAAAGTAAGCTAACTAATAAGCTCCCGAAAATACTGCGTGTACCTGGAATCATTAAAATATAGTGAGTCTCAGGGAAGAAGGCTGTATATATAGCTTCTAAGTGGACTGATTGATAGCACCTGAAGGGGGTTCCTTCCCATGAAGGAGTGTTTGATTTAGACTCTCTGCCCCAGGTGTGGTCAGGTGGCCTCCGTTTGGGGACTTATAGAGAGCCGAAGTCACGCCCTTCTACTTTATGTCCATGGGACCTGTCTTTCGAAAAAAAATATGAATGGGAGTGAACAGGGAAAGTCAAATTATTTTGGGTCCTAAACTACCCTGTGAATATGGCCCTATTTTGAACAAGAGCTTTTCTTCCAAATATGGTATGCTCATGAATATTTAGATGAGCTGTGCGCTGACTGGTTGCACGCGCGCACGCACACACAGTCTGTACTATCTGTAACTGTGTGTGTGTGTGTGTGTGTGTGTGTGTGTGTGTGTGTGTGTGTGTCCTGTGCGCTGGGCAGCGGTGTGTGTGTGTGTGTGTGTGTGTGTGCGTGCGTGCGTGCGTGTGTGTCACACACTCACGCACGCACGCACGCACACACACACAGGCACACACACACAGGCACACACACACAGGCACACACAGACACAGCGTTGCACACACACACACACACAGGCACAGGCACACACAGATACAGCGTTGCACACACACACACAGGCACAGACACACAGGCACACAGATACAGCGTTGCACACACACACACACACACACAGTTACAGATAGTACAGACGTGCTGACGTTTACGGTAAGCATATTGCCTCACTTCCGGTGTTCTTATGTTGTGTTATGGACGCTAGTTTGCTGCTCTATTTTAGCGGCTGTTTGCCTGGTTTGCATTTAAACTACACCAGTTATACTCAAGCACTATAGTTCTCTTCTCTTACAGCGACTTCCTCACTGATCTCACAATTGTTAAAATGCTGTTAGCTACTTTAGCTTAACCATTAGCAATGGCTAATTCCACTCCCTCTCCTGCTCTCTCTTGCTCTGTGTGTCAGATGTTTAGCTATTCCTCCGCCTCCTTTAGTGATAAAGATACATGTAATAAATGTAGTTTATTTGCTGCTCTGGAGGCGAGGCTTAGTGAGTGTGAGGCATGGCTCCGCACCATGGAATCAAAATTGTATGCTTCCATAATAATAATAATAAATTGAATTTATATAGCGCTTTTCATAACTCAAAGTCGCTTTACAGGTAGCTAGATTATAAGGTAAAGCAAAACTGGACAATACAAGACAAAACAAAAAAAAAACAAAGCAAAAGAAAACAAGACAAAGCAAAGCAAGATACAGTCACAGAAGAAAAGGGGGCTACAGATAGGCAGAGGTGAAGAGATGGGTCTTGAGGCGGGACTGGAAGATGGTGAGGGACTCAGAGGTGCGGATCTCTTGGGGGAGGGAGTTCCAAAGCCTGGGAGCTGCCCTGGAGAAGGCTCTGTCCCCAAAACTGCGGAGTTTGGACTTGTGGATGCAGAGGAGACCGGCTGAGGTGGATCTGAGGGACCGTGAGGGTTGGTAGGGGGACAGGAGGTCAGTGAGGTATGAGGGGGCCAGATGGTGAAGGGCTTTGTAGGTGAGGACCAGGATTTTGTAGGTGATCCGGTGGGAGATAGGAAGCCAGTGGAGTTGTTTTAGGACTGGAGTGATGTGGTGCCAAGATTTGGAACGGGTGATGAGTCGGGCAGCTGCGTTCTGGACCAGTTGGAGGCGGTTAATGTTGGTAGAGCTGATTCCGAGGAGAAGTGAGTTGCAGTAGTCCAGTCGGGAGGAGATGAAGGCGTGAATGAGTCTTTCAGCAGCGGGGGGTGTGAGAGAGGGTCTGATTTTGGCAATGTTGCGGAGGTGAAAGAAGGAGGTTTTGATGACATGGCGGATGTGGGGCTCAAGGGAGAGGGTGGAATCAAAGATCACGCCAAGGTTTCGGGCCTGGGGAGATGGGGAGACAATGGTGCCGTCAATGGTGAGAGTGGGGTTATTGGTTTTGCCAAGTGTGGATTTGGAGTATGCTTCCATAGCTAGCCAGCGCTCTGTAGCTGGTGCGGGCCAACATACTGTAGCTTCTGTTAGCAGTTCCCCGGCAGATCCCGAGCAGCCGGGCGAGTGGGTGACTGTTCGAAAGAGGCGTAGCGCCAGCTCTAAATCGGGAAATGCACATGATGGCGGTCGCTCTAAACCGGAGCATCTGCGCCTTTCTAATAGTTTCTCCCCACTCAGTGATACACCCGCTGAGAAGCCAGCTCTGGTTATTGGGAGCTCTATATTGCAAAACGTGAGGTTGGTGGCTCCAAGAAAAGCGGCTGCGGTCGTGTGTCTGGGGCCAGAGCAGGCGATATAGAATCTTATCTAAAGCTGCTGGCTAAAAATAACCGTAAATACAGTCAGATCATACTTCACATAGATGGTAATGATACCCGATTACGCAAATCGGAGATCACTAAAATTAATGTTGAGTCACTTTGTGCATATGCAAAGACAATATCGGCCTCAGTAGTCTTCTCTGTACCCCTGCCAAACCTGATCAGCAATGACATGTACAGCCGCATTTCATCCTTCCACCGCTGGTTGTCAGAGTGGTGCCCAGCTAATGATGTGGGCTACATAGATAACTGGAAGGCGTTCATCAGCATTCATCCCACCTTGGACGGAGCCGCTCTCATATCAAAAAATCTGACCGAGTCTATTTTCGGTTATAAACCATGACAACCCAAGTTTGATATTAATAATCAGAGGTGCAGTGCTACTCGCTCCTCTGTGCTTCCATTAGAGCAGTCGCCCACTCATAGTCTAATAACCACGGTGTCTGTCCCCCGACAGTTAAATTACTGTAATGATATAACAGAGTAGGAAAACTAGATGTGGACTATTAAATATTAGATCCCTGTCTTCTAAAGCAGTACTACTAAACGATTTGATATTAGATAATCAAATTGATCTATTCTGTCTTACTGGAAACCTGGCTGTGCAATGAAGAATACGTTACTCCTCCGTTACTCCTCCCAGTCATATTAATACTCAAATTCCACGAGGCTCAGGCCGAGGAGGGGGAGTTGCAGCCATATTTGATTCAAGCCTGTTAATTAATCCTAAACCTAAACTAAATTATAACTCGTTTGAAAGCCTTGTTCTTAATCTTCAACATCCAACATGGAAAACAGTACAGCCAATTATATTTGTTGTTGTTTACCGAGCTCCAGGTCTGTATTCAGAATTTTTAATCTGAATTCTCTGAGTTTTTATCAGGTATAGTCCTAAAATCAGACAAAAAACACTTATTGTAGGTGATTTTAATATCCATGTGGACATTGACAACGACAGCCTTAGTATTCAATTCAATTCAATTGTATTTATAATATCAATTCATAACAGGAGTTATCTCAAGACACTTTACAGATAGAGTAGGTCTAGACCACACTCTATAATTTACAAAAAAAAAAAAAAAATCCCCCAAGAGCAAGCACTCAGTGCAACAGTGGCGAGGAAAAACTCCCTTTTAGGAAGAAACCTTGGACAGACCCAGGCTCTTGGTAGGTGGTGTCTGACGTGCCGTTGGGGTGTATCACAGTATAGTTAATAAACAGTGGCTAGAAATAGTGGTTGTAGTAGCGCAGTGAGCAGCACGGCATAGCAGGGTATTTCAGCAGAACCACGGCAACAGCTGGAACCATGATTTTGGTGCCATCCTAATCCCGGGATTTCATCCTGGGTGAAAAGAAACAGAAAGACTCTGGGGAGCAAGCTCCCAGGGCAAGGTTAGTAACAAGCATTTCTGGGACAGAGAAACAAGTGGGCCGGGCTAGGCAGATGCTGCAACTCCTCACTCCCTAACTATAAGCTTTATCAAAGAGGAGAGTCCTAAGTTTACTCTTGAATGTGGTGACAGTATCTGTCTCCCGGACCCAGACTAGGAGCTGGTTCCATAGGAGAGGAGCCTGATAGCTAAAGGCTCTGGCTCCCATTCTACTTTTAGAGACTCTAGGAACCACAAGTAACTCGGCATTCTGGGAGCGCAATGCTCTAGTGCAGGGGTGTCAAACTCATTTTCACTAAGGGCCACACTGGAAAAGAGAATCACACCAAGGGCCAGACATCAGTATTGACGTGTTTTTGTTCCTGCATCTCACTTTTTTTTAAACATTTTGGTAGCTTTTTTCCTAATTTTTGTTGTTTTCGTTCCAACTTTTTTGTGGCTTTCTCAGATATTTGTCACCTTTTTGTAAATTTGTTACTTTGTCTGACATTTTTGTATGCTTTTTGTCACATTTTTGTTGACATGAAGCTGAATGATAACATTTTTTAACAACAACCTGTTTCACAGTCTGAATATGAAAACTCTCTGCTGCTGGGGGAATTTCTGAGTCTCAGCGTCGGCAAGTCTGCCAAATTTTGCTTAGACTGTCACGTAATTGCAGTTTAAAAAACCCTTTCCTGTGTTTTTGATTTGGCGGGCCAAAATGTATTGTAAACCCAAATTGATATACGGGCCGGATCTAAATCTGCAAGGGGCTGGATTTGGCCCGCGGGCCATGAGTTTGACACATGTGCTCTAGTGGGACCAGGCGCGGATTAATGCACAGGCTTGTTAGGCTGCAGCCTAGGGGCCCCACGTGTGCAGGGGCCTCAGATTGGCCAGACAATTTTTTTTTTTTTTTAAATTTACTTCAGCGTGAACAAAAAAATACCCTAATTGGCCCATAAGAAACATTTAAAAAAAACAAGCAGGTGATTGGGTAGATTGGATATCCAATCAGCTGCTGCTGGTCAAATCATGTCAATCATTTTCACTGCACATCGCAGCGACGTATTAACTACGGTATGTCGGAACGATGTATTAAAAGTTTCTCAGTTGTTCGCGGGTCATTTGGAAGCATCGTTAAATGAGCATCTGTATGTCTTTACTACACACACTCAGGCGCGGATTAATGCACAGGCTTGTTAGGCTGCAGCCTAGGGGCCCCACGTGTGCAGGGGCCTCAGATTGGCCAGACAATTTCTTTTTTTTTTTTTTTTTTAAATTTACTTCAGCATGAACAAAAAAATACCCTAATTGGCCCATAAGAAACATTTAAAAAAAACAAGCAGGTGATTGGGTAGATTGGATATCCAATCAGCTGCTGCTGGTCAAATCATGTCAATCATTTTCACTGCACATCGCAGCGACGTATTAACTACGGTATGTCGGAACGATGTATTAAAAGTTTCTCAGTTGTTCGCGGGTCATTTGGAAGCATCGTTAAATGAGCGTCTGTATGTCTTTACTACACACACTGTTGATGTGATGGACAGTGAATCTGAATTCTGCCCAGCAACATATTCGCGCCACAGGAAGGGAAAAATTGGCAGTCTGCGACGGGTAGGAATCAATAGGATGGAGACCGTTCTCTTAATACATCCATGATGGAGACTGCTTCGGTGCTGCTGTCAAAACCTCACGGTAAGCACTATTTCATCTTAACATAACGTTAAGGTAGCTAAGTTAATTTACTGTCTGTTGTTCCATAATTTAATGTTACCGTAATTTGGCTAACCATAACGTTAACGTTACACAGGCCAGTAACGTTAGGTTAACGTTACTCGACGATATCCCTTAACGTTAGCTAGCTAACAGTAGCTAACTGACATTGAGAAACGGCTTCTGAGTGCCGCATCTCAGTCATACTTTGCTCATATCAGTTAGTTTTATTGTTTGGCTTAAATGGAACTGAAACCTCAACTGGGAAAATAAAGCTGAAGATTTGTTATTGAATCAAAATGTAAAGGTAAATTCGGCATGTAGCTAGCTAATCCACCAACTAAGTTAAAGCATATTTAAAAAAGGTGAAGAGGTTCAGGGGCCGTCTAATGGCAGGCTAACGTTCTTACATTGTGATTATAAGGTTTTATTTTTACCCTGCTTAGTACCAAAATGACACTATGTAAAATAAGTTTTAGGACAGTAAGACTGTGTTCGTTTCTGTACACTCAGTATTAAATCTGGTTAACAATTGATTTTGAAAACGGGGTTCGGAGTGTCAACGGTCATAAAACATCAGTTATTAGATGGTGCCCGTTTTCGTTGGCTAACGTTAGCCTTCAAAACACCCCGAAGAGCATCGTCCCGTTACCGTCATTTTCTTACTGATATATCACTAACGTTGATTACTTAGCTAAATAAAAACAATGTACCTGGAAAGCTAGCGTTAGCTTAATGTAGTTACTGTCCAGTCACTTAACTTTGTTTTACTTTTTGTTGAAGCTAAATTGACCATAAGCCTAACTAACGTTACATAAAGCTGACATTAGCGGTTTATTATCGGCTTTAACAGGGACTAAACACGTACGATGGACATATTGAATCACATTTGACTTTGAGATCAATACAATTATCACTATCACAAGTCATTTTATTGGTATCTATCCGTTTCATGTTTATAGCAAGGACTTTGGTAAACTGTTAGTTGTTTTTTTGTTTACTTGCGTGTTTGTTTCACTAGTTATCCCCCATTAAAAAGTGGCCTTTGCTAAGAATATCACCATCTTCTACAAAATGTCCGGAATACACCGTGTTCATTGCAAAACAGTAGTTTGCACTACTAAAAGTACTTGTGTGTACATTGTGTGTCTGTATTTTTATGTTGGTTTGATGTATAGTGGCAGATCAGAAAACGTGGGCAGGAGTTGTGAGAGAAGGCAATGCAGAGATGAAGGACATCATACCACAAGAATACTTGTGTGTGTGTGTGTATAAGCCTGATCAGCAAGTGAAGAGAGTCAGGTATGTTATTGTCATATTTTTTTTTTTGCATGATTCAATTACACACCTGTAATGCAAATCTATCTAGTATTTGGGGCAGGTGCAGTTCCACTCATGATTCTTATTTGTTGCTCTATTTTTCAACCCCCTGTGTGTTCAAGGGTTCTTAGACTTTCTCTATCTCTATCTGGACTATCTATTACATTTTACTTGAATTATTAATTACCTCTGTATATTAATCTATTTCAGATAACAGGAAAGAGTTTGAAAACTATGATTTGACGAACACTGCTGAATTGCCCTGCTCAGAGGAAGAGTGATGATTCCAGAAAAGAGAAAGCCAAAGGAGGAGACCTACACAGACTTCAAAATGGGTAGGTAATAAACTATTATTAAATCATATCCATCTATCAACAGTAAGTAGTCTAACCCTTTGGCAGTTGTACTTAGGTTACATTTTGTATTCAAAATACACCTACTGACCAAATGGCCTTATTGTTGGAGCCTCTGAGGAAAATTTAGCAGAGAATTTAACAATGTTAACATTTGGCTTGCCATATTCTACTTAATGAAACTGGTCTTCTATTCACATCTGCAAAAAAAAGACTGACGTTACAATTATTATTCAACCACTTCTTAAAAACAAAGGGAGAAGAAACAAAAAATAAAAAAAAAACTTCCATGAATTAAAAGTTACTTCTTCGAATAATAACCCAAATCTTTTGTTCTTGCCACAGCAGCAGCACCGAGGAATCCTACTTTCCTGAGTCCGAAGCCGAGGGCCATCGAGGATCCCCGACTGGCAATGGACTGGAGTGGAGGCTGTAGCAAAGACGGCCTTTTTTTTTTGGTTACTGAAATAATTGACATTATGATAGACAGTGGACAATATGATGAGCAGTACTTGAATTTGTTCAGTAACATTAGTGTGACAATAAGTTTTTGTTCTCCAACATGTACACTGCTATTGTGAAGCAGTAATACACAGCTCACGAGTGTGTAGTCAAAAAAGGTGAAATACTGTATATTTCAGCGACTCCTACAGATTAAGAAAAATAATGAATTTTCTTAATAAATAAATGTTATTCTTGGCTCAATTGTTCCGTGTCTTTGGGTTCAAATAACATTATCATGATCCCATAGGCATCCAAAAATTGAGAAAGGCTAACAAAGGGATGTTTTTTTTTAAACTGAAACGGTGCATTGGACATCCTGTTGTGTGTGTGCAAGTGCCTTTTAATTACCACGGGTCTACAGACACTCTCTACTGATTGAGTATCACCTGGAAAAAAGCCAATAATTGAGAGACACACCCACCAAACGAGAGAAAACATGAAAACATAATGCAAGCCGTTGCACACCGTTCCCAGGAAACGTGCCGTTTTGATATTGAACGTGCCCCAGCTCTTTGCCTGAGGGGGAAAATAAAAACACTGGTTTAAGCTTTTAATAGTGTTTTTGTACATTAGCCATTAGTATAGACCACAGTATGATCATTATCTCAAAATCTAGCTACATGATCAAAAGTTTTTTTTTTTTTTTTTACTTTTCAGAATAACTGAATGTGTTAGTGTGCTATTTTCTATAATAATTTCAACTTGTGTAAATTGTCTTTGAGTACACTGAAACGCGCTTTATCAATAAAATGTATTATAAGTAATTGTGTATGATTTATCTATCTTTTAGCAATTCATGTAATTTAGTAATACTATTTCAAGTAATTCGTGTGACCTATACTGACCAGTTTTGTTAAATGGATTAATGTAGGATCAATTGATGCGGTCTCATCAATTGATGCGGTCTCAGGCACATCGTCAAGATTATAAGACAAAAACAAACCAACGTGGCTACTTAATATGCACGTAAATGACGCAATCTTTATGTTCAGTCTTCATTCTTGATGATGATGCTGGTTGTATTTTGGCCCTCACGACTCCTGACTAGGTAGAAATTAAGTAAATTTGCACAATGATATGGTGTTAGGCCTAGACCCAATTTGTTAGGAATACCAGTTGTACCATAAAATAGGATGAGAAACTGTAATGTTTTATTACAATTCTATTCAACAATATATATTGGGGGTAGGGCTGCACGATTATGCCAAAATGATAATCACGATTATTTTTATCAATATTGAGATCACGATTAATTATCACAATTATTTGTTGATTTTAGCCAAAACAAATTTTATTGTCACATAATTATACAATTATAACTGCTTTTACATCCATATTGTGCTACATTCTTACTAATACATCCGTTGTGCAACCGCTTTCCACACATGCATTTTTGCCGTGAAATATACAGGCAACGCAATTTTCTGTTCACGTTAACGGCGCATGTGGTGCCTGGTATCTACCAGACGAAATAGCTACGTGGATTTCTGTGGCTCATTACACTGCTACTTACATGTCTGCGTTGCGCTCTGATGCTCCGAAACCCACGTTAGAGGCAACATAAACATCGCTGCATGTCACGCTAAAAACACTAATAACACGTTACACAGCAGGTAGCGTTAGCCTACCGTTAGCCACAGTAGTAACTGGATTAAACACGGCTAAAATACTGACAGCTAAACGGTGTAGTGTGTCTGTATTTCACTGTAGGATTCCAACAGCTGGACGTCCAACAGTCTGCTGCTAAAGCTATGAGCTAAAAGACACAAACTAGCACTATGGTCACTGCTGTTGTCTGAAAAACAAAACGGACGGGACAAAATGTTGTGTTTACTGGTAAACATCGTGACCGGCTTATGATGACCGACTGCTACCTGTTGTGGAGTTTTCCTCACGTTACTCTGTCCTCTGTGACGGTCTACATCTAGAAACTAAGCTGCGCGGTGCAGGCAGGGCACAGCTCTGATTGGCTCATGGAGACATGTGATCAGACAGTGGTTTATGGAGCGCTAGATTGGCTTTGCAAAAACTGTTCTATGAAGGGAATGATGCATTTTAAATATCGCTCGATCACGCAAATTTGATCGTGGGAAGCCAAAATCGTGATCGTGATTACAATTTGATTAATTGTACGGCCCTAATTGGGGGGGGGGGGGGGGGGGGGCTCACACAAAGAGCAGCCTAGGGGCCCCTGACCACCTTAATCCTCCCCTGAGTGGGACAATAAGGTACTAAGAGCTCTTTACGATATGATGGTGCTTGAAGGTTTAGAGCTTTGTAGGTCAGGAGAAGGATTTTAAATTCAATCCTGAATTTTACAGGAAGCCAATGCAGAGAAGCTAATACAGGTGAAATACGATCTCTTTTCTTAGTTCTTGTCAGAACACGTGCTGCAGCATTCTGGATCAGCTGGAGAGTCTTAACGGTTTTATTTGAGCATCCTGATAATAAGGAATTACAGTAGTCCAGCCTGGAAGTAACAAATGCATGGACTACTTTTTCAGCATCGTTTTGAGATAGGATGTTCCTAATTTTGGCAATGTTACGAAGGCAATGTTACCAGGGCTCTCGCCGGCTAATACTAGTGGAGATGGGCTGTGTTAACACGGACTGGTGCAGAAATGGGGTGATTTGTATCCAACTAACTGCTAACTGCTGGGGTTTGTAAATACCGACCATTCGACATTCCACGCTAATTCATGGCTGTGTTTATACTCAGTGTTTACATCCAATGCTAGTATGCGTTAGCTGAACTTTACTGATCCTGCTTGCAAGTGTCCGCTCATTATACATCAAACTGGACTACATCCAACTTCAACGAAACTCCCAACGTGAGTTCAGAGACTGCTGTGTTTTTGTTTTTGTGGAAACATGGTTAAACAACAGTGTAACAGACTGTCCAGCTAGCAGGCCTGCTAGCCCTCCGAGTTAGAGATGCTCTGTCGCCGGGTAAAAGAGGTGGGCTGTGTTAACACGGAGTGGTGCAGAAACAGATGGTGGGCCGAGGGGAGATTTTGTGTTTTCAGACGATCTGTGGTGATGGATAACCCAGTTTTTTAAATGTAACCGCTACGCTTTTCAACAAAGCAAATAACATTTGTTGCCACTCACATACTTTGTCCATTACTATATCTGTAACTTTCTCCAGGTTATTTTCCAGGGCGAATAGAGCAGGCAGCTACATGTGGGGTCCGACATGCATGACGTATTTGTGGCCTTCATCCAATAGCGTGCGCGGGAAAGTGTCGGTGTTGGTGACGCATTTGTCAACAAACTGGTGCACTCCGCCCTGATATGAAGCTGCTGTCTGTGCATATCTTTTCGATAAGGGATTTTAGCTCAGGAAAGAAAGATTGAACTTGTTAACTCATTTTACCCACTTATGCTACATATTTAGTTTGACACAAAATGTGAATGTAGAGGTAACGTTATCCATTCTTAATGTTTTTATTTTATGTAACCATGTTTTGTCATATGATGCCCTGTCATTTCTTTGTAATCTTTAATGAATACATCGTTCTGATTTCACCATGCCAAAATTTACCCTTCCAATTATGGCATCATTAACATCAACAAGGCCAGATACCATGGGCCTATACTACGAATCCAGATCAACATGCCCTGGATTTCTTTCCGGCTTCACTAACCCTAACAACCGTGGTCCCGCATAAACTATCACGATGGTGGATATCAACTAGTTGACACAAAAGAGGCGGTGTTTGCACATCATGACCAATCTCAAACATCTACCAGAGCCGCATATTTTATATAAGAAGAGCAAGCTATAATTGTACATAAATATGAAGAACACAGATGCGGTTTTACAGGCAAAACTCAATACAGTCGCTGTTTCCTAAAACAGAAAGGAACGTTGGCAAATCTAACTTGTTTGGATGATTGTAGTTTATTTGAGCTCTTAGCTCTCCGGTTAGAATATTGGCTGCTTACTGACCCTTTAACGTTATGTCAGATGTAACTGACAATTAAATATGTTTTAAACATCAACTGTTCATGTTTGCCTTGAGTTTTGGATGAACGTTTGAGTTTGAGGTAATTATCTGCGGACATATAGTGGAGATGTAGCTAGCTCATGTGAGTTGGACGAAGAATTACCGTTACAATGGAATGTCTACACCAAATAGTTCAAAATTAAGTGTTCAGAGAAATCATATTCGCAAAGAACGTTCGCCACTGTTTGCCAATTTACGAGAAATAACGTTAGATGAGAGTCAAAGGTGCTAATGTTAGGTACAGTGCATGATGCTAGCTACTGCTAGTTAGCCAGCTGAAACTACCCTACTTAAAATGACACTAACAAGACGCTTACATGCGTTTGAACAACACAGTGTACAAAACAAACATTTTATATATATATATATATATATATATATATATATACATATATATATATATGTGTATATATATATATGTATATATACATATATATATGTGTATATATGTGTATATATATATGTATATGTGTATATATATATGTATATATATATATATATATATATGTGTATGTGTGTGTGTATATATATATATATATATATATATATATATATATATACACATATACATATATATATATATGTATGTGTGTATATATATATATACACATATACATATATATATATATATATATACACATATACATATATATATGGTGCTTATTTCACCTTCAACAGTGCATAACATAATTAAAAGATTCAAAGAATGTGGAGGAATTTAAGTGCGTAAAGGACAAGGGCGCAAGCCTAAGCTGGACAACCGTGATCTCCGATCCCTCAGGCGGCACTGCATCAAGAATCGTCATTCATCTATAAGCGATATCACCACATATCAGGACTACTTTGGCAAACCTTTGTCAAGTACCACAATACGTAGTTACATCCACAAATGCCAGCTTAAACTGTACTGTGCCAAAAGGAAGCCCTATGTTAACAGTGTCCAGAAGCGCCGTCGACTTCTCTGGGCTCAGAGGCATCTGGGATGGACCATCACACAGTGGAAACGTGTACTGTGGTCAGATGAATTAGTATTTCAGGTATTTTTTGGGAGAAATGGACGCCGTGTGCTCCGGACCAAAGAAGAAAAGGATCATCCAGACTGTTACCAGCAACAAGTCCAAAAGCAAGGGTCTGTCATGGTATGGGGTTGTGTCAGTGCCCTTGGCAAAGGTAACTTGCACTTCTGTGATGGCACCATTAATGCTGAAAAGTACATAGAGATTTTGAAACACAATATGCTGCCTTCAAGAAGACATCTTTTCCAGGGATGTCCATGCATATTTCAACAAGATAATGCAAAACGACATTCTGCACACATTACAAAGTCCTGGCTGCGGAGGAAGAGGATACGAGTACTTGACTGGCCTCCCCGCAGTCCCGACCTGCCTCCAATAGAGAATGTGTGGCGCATTTTGAAGCGCAAAATGCAACAAGGAAGACCCCGTACTGTTGCCCACCTTAAGACTTGTTTGCAGCAAGAATGGGACAAAATTACACCTGAAACACTTCATCACTTGGTGTCTTCAGTCCCTAAACGTCTTTTAAGTGTTGTGAAAAGGAATGGCAACATTACAAAGTGGTAAATGCTTCACTGTTCCAACTTTTTTTGAAATGTGTTGCAAGAACCAAAATAGGAATTTTATTTTTTTGAAACAAAAACAATAAAAATCATGAGGAACACATTAAATTATGTGCTGTTGTATAATGAAATACAAGTCAAAGTACATTTAGAAATCACTACTTTCTTTTTTTATTTGTGTTTATTTGTGTACAATCACACAAAGAATGTCCTTCGCGATGGTCAATGTGCTACCGCCGCAGCTACTGCTGCTCGTGTCTGATAGCTGAATCATCCGTGTAACAGCTGTTCTAAATGAGATACATCTGATTGGTTAATAATAATCCTATGTCAGTATTTTGCCGCACTATTGGCTCGACTGATATAGTAGGCAACCGCGCTTGCCTGCATATTTACGGGTCTTGCACTATGATTTTGGGGGGAAATGTGCAACAAATGGGAGTGGCAACACTTTTCATATCATTGACAATAAAACAACCATCCCAACTTCACAAATCCAGGTTCTCCCTCCATGGGGATCATCCATTTCGAAAAGTAAAGCAGATACGGACCCTCGGCCCACCGTCTAAAATGGGGTGATTTGTATCCAACTAACTGCTAACTGCTGGAGTTTGTGACTGTTTAATGCCGATCATTCTACATTCTAATGCGTGTTACTAACCTAGCCCTTGCTCCCCGGAGTCTTTGTTTCTTTTCACCCAGGATGATGTCCCGGGATTAGGGTGGCACCAAAATCATGGTTCCAGCTGTGGCCGGGATTCTGCCGCAATTTTCTGCTATGCCATGCTGCCTCCTGCTACGCTCCTACAACCACAATTTCACAATTCTGTTTCATTATCTGTTCTGTGACTGTTATCGCCCCCATCCGGCTGCGTCAGCCACCGCCTACCAAGAGCCTGGGTCTGTCCGAGGTTTCTTCCTAAAAAGGGAGTTTTTCCTTGCCACTGTTGCATTGATGTTTGCTCTTGGGGGAATTCCTGGAATGTCGGGAATTGTTGGGTCTTTGTAAATTATAGAGTGTGGTCTAGACCTACTCTATCTGTAAAGTGTCTTGAGACAAAATGCAAAGTTTTGACACTTTCATTACAGCTAGTGTTGTTGTAACGTCACCCTTGGGACATAAAAAAACTCCACCAAGGAATCACAACTCACCGCGGAGACATTTAGCAGAGACAGCCCTGGCACGTCCTCTGCGGCGCTGCGTTAGATCCAGTAAGTAAGTCCCGCTCCATTGTCCGATATACTCGATCTAAACACTTTTCTCTGGGCCAGTATTCCGTTGTACAGCCTGGAACACTACATTTAGGACCGTGGTTCATTTTCAATATCCTTGAAAAACTTCCAAACTTTCTTCTTTCAAAAGTACACAACGCAGCTCATGTGCGCGATCTTGACAGAGCTCCAGCAGCTCCAGCAGCTGCTGGGTGTCACTGCAGATTGTGGAGCCTCACAAGTCCGACGGCCCATATTTGAGCTCTACATAGTTGATATCTCACATAAAAAAATCTCAGAATTGATTTTAGTATTGGAATAACAGATGAACAATGTATACAATTTCTGAGATCTGTGCAACTTAGATTAAGAAGACTAGCTGATCTCAGGTCAGTGGTGTATGTAAATTTTGGGGCGTGACAAAGACAGACACCTGAGCCAAATAAGGGACAGCCACCAGAGTTGACGTCAACTCAGTGGTTCGTTGGGAGGCAGTTTCAAATTGTGAGATTTGCAGAGGAAAGAGGTGTCAATAGGATTTTGAGGTTCTATGTATGTCCTTTTTACCCACCAAATGTTTTGATAATGACTAAGTAGCCCGCTGAAATGCTCTGCAGGCGATTTGTAATCTGAGCGTATTCAGTCTTTCCGACAACTAGAGCCATGCGTTTACCATCATGCCCTGGGTCTGATGATGTTTACGAACC
This sequence comes from Gymnocephalus cernua, assembly GCA_023631565.1. Taxonomy (NCBI): domain Eukaryota; kingdom Metazoa; phylum Chordata; class Actinopteri; order Perciformes; family Percidae; genus Gymnocephalus; species Gymnocephalus cernua. The sequence continues at coordinate 27,344,758 of CM042441.1, read as the reverse complement.
TGGAGAAAATCATGTTTGTGCTGACAGGTTCTGCCAACAGGTTTTATTCAACTTAGGGTCCTATGATTCAGTATCTTGATTTTACTGCATAAGATCTCATCCTACTGCCTTTATTTGTTGGTTTATGGAAAGCTTTTTCAATTACCTCATTCCTAAACAAGGGCTACATAAAAAGCAAAATGTTTTCTAATTTGTCTTTAATTTCTGCATTCTTGTTTGTTTTTTATCCATTGTACCTAAAAGTCGTCATTATTTCTATACATTCACTGTGGCATCCTATGGCAGAAAGGGTAAAGGTTAAGAAGGGGGAAAGTTTGTTAAAAAAACAAAACATGAACACATATTTGATAAAAGAATCAGTTTTTAAGGATTGTGATTAAGAGTCAGTGGGACAATTTACAGTGTAAAAATTAACCAGGCAGCGCCCTCTGTAGGACAAACTGGCACACTGCTTCTAAATGACCTCAACATACTAGATAGGCATTTCTGTACTGACATTTACTGTTTTTTATTGGCGAGATAGATATCTGTGAAAAGCTAAAACTATCCAATAACATCACAATGCATCGGTTGGGAAATGGTGCTCATCATTTTTTTTAATCAATGGCCGATGAGTGAACACTGGCACAACTTGCTGCCACCGGTAACCTTTTATCTTTTAACTTTCCAGACTCATTATGGTTTTATGACCTAATTGGACAGTGTAATTGCCTTCATTGGAATACTTTGCATCTGCCGGCACTACCGTTTGTGTGAGTCTTCACTGTTAGCTCACCTGTTCTGTTCCGGTTTGAGCCTCACCTGGCGTTTTCACTGGCCGTCAGCGCTGCCTAAGTCCTCATCCACAATATGGGCCAGTAGGACATGCATCATGTTTGTCTGTGCCTGGCTCTTCCTACTGTGTTCACCTGCTAGTGACGGGTTTACTTCAGTACTCGGCCACTGACCTACTCCGACTGCGCTGTCACCTGCCTGGACCTGCGCCGGAGGCTTCCACCTTCACCCGGACATCGCCTTTCAGCCTCGCCGGAGATACATCCACCGAGGGTCCCGCCGGAATTTCGACTACAATTGCTCAACAGCAATCAAGTCCATCCGGTCCAGCTCTCGCCCTGCATGGTCCACCAACCGGGCTGTCAACCACAGCATGTTAGCCCGCCTAGCTCGGTCGGCTAGCACCACCACCAGCTGCACAACACCTCACTCAACTTCCCTCTGCTCAACATCCGCTCACTGACAGGCAAGGGACATCTCATCCAGGACTTCATCTCCGATCGTAAGCTAGACTTTCTTTGTTTAACCGGGACATGGCAACAGCCCAACGACTTTTCTCAGCTGAATGAATCCACTCCTAGTTTTTTTTTTTTTTTTTTTACATCTGTCAACCCTGTGGCTCCGTCTGGAAGAGGTCTCGTGATAATTTACCGCGAGAAGTGGAAAGTCTCCAGCTCGTTTGAATCTGTTGTCTGCAAGTTGTCTGGTCCCACTCCAACTTTTTGGGACCCCCTCGAAAACGAGATGATACACCTTGAGATCTATCATCTTGTTTTCGAGTTGTGTTTATCCTAATAATGTTTATCCTAATAATAAACAAATTCAATCAACTATCATTGCTACTGTCTACCGCCCCCCCTAAACCAAATAGTGAATTTTTAAATGACTTTGCTACTTTTCTCTCCCGGTTACCCTCTCTCTTACCAAACATAATACTGCTGGGAGATTTCAATATCCACATGGACAATATCAATCTGCCTCTCACCAAAGACTTCACCTCCTGCTTAGAGAGTTTTGGATGTCAGCAACATACCACTTTTCCCACTCACTCCAGAGGACAAACTCTGGACTTAATCTGCTGCTCTGGTGTCACCTCTTCTGACCTTACTGCTGATGAACTCCCCATAACTGACCACTTTCTCCTCTCATTTACAATGAAACTCACTCTCTCCATCTGTAAAATACCACGCCTTATTTCATTTCGGAATATAAAGAATATCAACCCTGCCACTCTCACTTCAAGTATCCACTCCTCCTGCCTCCCTGACACTCTCAATCTATCCATCAACGATGATCTGGTCTGTCATTACAACACCGGACTCCATAATATTCTTAATTCCCTTGCTCCGTTAAAAAAAAACATATCTGTTTCTTTTTCCGTCTTCGCCCCTTGGTTCACCCCCAATCTTCGTCTCATGAAAGCCAAAGGTCGGCAACTTGAACGTCTTCATAGGAAAACTGCTCTCACTATTCACAAAGAAATGTACAATAACCGTATCTTACGTTATAAGAACTCCATTGCTAGCACCAAAACCCACTATTACTCCAGTATAATCACTGCCAATAAAGGAAACTCCAAGACACTGTTATCCCTACTTAACAATATCACCCAACTCCAGGGCCCTATTTCTGAGTTGATTTACCCTGAGATGGGAAACTCAGAGTTTTCGGTTTCACAACAGCTGATTCGAGTTGGTTCAATCAATTCGGAGTAGGTTCACTCAGGGTTACCCAGCACTTTAAAAAGGCAGCTGAATGGAGCCATGATACTACAATTCACGCTATGACATCCTGCGGACTGAGGCACCAAGATTGGGATGCCAGGCAAAGCGACTCTCACCACGCCCCCCTACCCCCCAATACCCCCGCCCCACGCCTTCGCCGCTTTTTACCTCCCAGTCTGACAAGCGGGTCTGTGACCAGCGCCATTTGTCGGCTGCAGGACTGGATGGCTGCTTGCCTGTGCTTAATGCTGAGGTGTTTTTTCCTGTTCCCACACTTTTCTCTTAACAAGGAGCATAGTCTGGGAGTTGCTTTTTTTTCTCCTCCCCTTTCCTCATGTTATGCTGTATTTTTCTTACTTGTTGCATCTTCCAGCCCTGTCTACCCCCTTGTATGTATGTTTGTTTGTGTACGGGCAGGTTGATGGTTCTTTTTGTGAAGCACTTTGGAAAACCTTGTGTTTGTTAAAATGTGCTATATAAATAAAGTTGGATTGGATTGGATTGGACCATGGCAACGGCAACGGTTGGCGGAAATATTCATGCGCATATGCGAGTTTAAACATGTATTTCGTTTAAAAAGCAACACAGCGGCTGCTGCAAAAGAGAGAGAATTTGCTTGCGTGGGAGAAATTTTCTCCCACGCAAATTCTTTTTTCATTTAGGTGCAATAGGCTACTGCGGGCGAAAAAGTCCTAGGCCTACTAATCCCATTCTGAGGCTGCAGCACCATTAACAGATATAATTCGTAATCTTTTTTTTCAAAGGGTTTACATCATTCAACTGCAATACTGTGTAACTCCTTTTTAATGGCTCTTACTGGTTTGTGTCCAGGGAACACTACAAATGTTTAAAGCACGTTTTAGAGCAATCTCTTCTGACGGCGCTTTACTAAAATGCTCCGCATCACCAAGGTTGTAAAGAAAACTGTAATGTGACACAAATAATCTGCTGGGATGTAGAGCATGTCCACGATGGGCAACATTAGTGACATGAGGACGGATAAGGTTATAGGCGACATAACTGATAGACTGGGAAGAAAACGATACCGCTCAAATAGGAAGTTATCTGGAAATTAAAATGCGTCTGGGCCTCAATATCATCTCCCGATGTAGGCCTATGTTTAACTCCCTGCGAAGTAATACAGCGTCTTCATCAGCGGGATCGTCGACAAAAGGAAATGCCATGTTTTGAGAGAAAACAATGTTTTAAAGTCTGCCTAAGAGTTAATAAACCAAAACAACAATGTTGTTTTTTATTCATGCCGATATAACAAACTGCGCTGATACAGACTGAATGAATGAATGAGGAAATGAAAGCGCGCTGTGTCAGAGGTAGGAGTGTTAATTCTCTTCATACATCCATGGGGAGGAGTCTGAGAGAAACTCAAGGTTTCTTGAAGAAAACCTGCTCCCGATCAGGTTAGGTTCATAGGGTCAGTTACCATAGTAACTGACTCTGAGGTTAAGTTACCTCTCTTTCTGAAATGGAAAACCCAGAGTTTCCCTCATCTCTGGGTTAACAAACTCAAGAGTTTTCACTAAACCTGCTTTCTGAAATAGGGCCCAGGGGCCTGTACCACGAAGCAAGTTTAACATGCCCTGGATTTCTTTCAGTTACCCGGCTTCACCTAACCTAACAACCGCGGTCCCGCATAAACTGTGTCACGAAGGCGGTTAACAACTAGTTCAGTCGACCCAGCGTTTCCCAATCTAGAGACGCGCACGTGCACATGAAAGAGGCGGTGTTTGCACTTCGTGACCAATCGCAAACATCTACCAGAGCCGCATATTTTACATAAGAAGAGCAAACTATAATTCTACATAAATATGAAGAACACAGACACGGTTTACAAGCAAAAAGCAATCCAGTCGCTGCTTCCTAAAACAGGAAGAAAAGCTGGCAAAGAAAGCCGACGCTGTAAATGCGTAAATTACAAGGCTTATAACTTCCCCATCAGTCAGGACCAAGATTTGACCATAATTACACTTGTCCTTTCCATAAACTGCCTTTGCTTTAGCCTATTATTTCAGTTGCAACCCTGGCAGTGGGAAGCGATCATGGGAGCAAATAAAAAAAAATATAAAAACATAATTCAAACTGCGCTTGGCAACACACGGCTCAAGAAGTTACAATTGCTACGTAATTCCCTCCACTGAAAATCTATACCTTTCATAAAAATATCCATCAGGGAATGTTAATGGGGTTGTCGGTCTCTAAATGTTTTAACTTGTAAGAGCGCACCTCACTCTCCACGCACCAAGCTTTTTTTTTTTCCATTCAGTCAATGGATCTTCTAAGAACGGTGACGCCGTTATCAATGGAGTATTGATTGGTCGGTAGGCGGTGCTTTTACACCGGTTGATCTCTGATCTCCAACATAACCTGCTCCTGACCAGATAGGTGTTCAGCATAAGTTACCACGGCGATTGAACCCGGTAACAACTAATCCACCGTCATGGTACGGAAAACCCTGGGTTGAACCTGAAGTTACCTCGTTAACGCTAAACCTTGCTTTGTGGTACAGGCCCCAGGACTTTCTCCCACCTCACTTAACTCCATTATGTCCTTTTTCACTGAAAAAATCAAGAACATCCACTAGCACCTTGGATCAATCTCTCACCTCAGCATCTCAGCCGACTTTCACCCATCCACACACTCATTCTCCTCTTTCCAGCTCCCCGATATTTCAGAAATCACCCGAAAAACATGTCAACTTGACCCCCTCGCCACTCCCTGGTACCCCTCATTTCTGCTATCATCCACTCCTCTCTCACCACTGGAACTGTCCCTACATCCTTCAAAACTGCTGCCATTACCCCAATTTAAAAAAATAAAAAACTGGTGCAGACCCATCCAACTTCTACAACTTCCGTCCTATATCCAATCTACCCTTCATCTCCAAAATCCTTGAAAAGACAGCTGCCTCTCAACTCCACTCTCACCTATTGAACAATAACCTGTATGAACAGTTCCAGTCTGGTTTCCGCCCACTCCATAGCACTGAAACAGCACTTATCAAAATCATCAACGAACTCCTTATGGCAGCTGATTCTGGACTCCTCACCATCCTCATCCTCCTCGACCTGAGTGCAGCCTTTGATACCATCTGTCACACCACCCTCCTCAACAGGCTATCTTCCATCGGCATCACCCACACTGTGCGGAGTGCCGCCGACCTGATCTTCCCCTCTCGGCCTGCTTGCCATCGCACGCCCCGCCAGCGTGTCCTGTGCCCGGTTACCTGTCTGACGGATTATGCCACCCAGCATGTCCCAGGCCAGCCCCTGTCACGCACGCACTCTACCAGGATGGCACTTCTCAATGCGCGCTCCATTGCGAGCAAGGCTTTTATCTTGAATGACCTTTTCACTAAGGAGAACTTGGATTTTTTATTCATTACGGAGACATGGCAGCGAGAAAACGAGCACTTTCATCTTAAAGAACTATGCCCCCCGGACTGCTCCGTGTTTGGGACTCCTCGGCTGGCATGCCGTGGAGGCGGACTTGCGCTGGTCGTTCGGGATTCTTTCGGCTGCAGTTTGATGGTCACCGCCTCGTTCAACTCCTTTGAGCTGCAGATGTGTAAAGTTGGAAAATTACACCCCTTTTACTGTGTTTTAGTTTACCGACCTCCTGGTCCTGCACGTGCATTTCTTGACGATTTCTGAGTTTTTAACGACTATCATCAAACTAGATCGCGTTTTAGTCCTTGGTGACTTTAATCTGCTATTGACGATCCCTCTTGTTCGATTGCAGCTGATCTGTTGACTATTATGGATTCTTTCAATTTTGTACAGCATGTTTCCGGCCCCACGCATAAAAAAGGCCACACGTTAGATCTGGTTTTCTCTTATGGCCTAAACATTGATAATCTGAGTGTTGACGATTTTCAAATTAGTGACCATTGCTGTATTTCTTTTAATTTGTCACTTACCACAATGCCTACTGTTTGTAACGTAACACAAAAACGCATCATTAGTGAGAGAACACCTAGTGATTTCTCTGCCTCTTTTGACTCTCGCTCCTTTGTTGAATGTGATGATGTTGATTCATTTGTGGAAAGTTTCAACAACCACTGTCTGTCAGTTTTGGATATGGTAGCGCCTGTTAAAAAGATTTCTGGGTCACAGAAAAAGGCCCTCCCTTGGATAAATGATAACATCTGTAGTTTTAGGAGAAAATGTCGGAAGACAGAGCGCCTGTGGAAAGCCACTAAATTAGAGGTACATAGACTCCATTTAAAAGACATGATGCTGGATCTGAATGAATTGATGAAGCAGGCTCGCTCATCTTATTTTTCTAACCTTGTGTCAGGAAATAAGAAAAATCCAAAAGTCTTGTTTGACACCATTGAGAATCTTACTGCACCTTCAGCTCCTCTTGTGCCGGTGTACACACAATAGGACTGTAACAACTTTTTGTCGTTCTTTGTGAACAAAGTACATGACATTAGGGCCAGTGTAAATTCTCCACTCATTAGTGTTTGTTCTACTGAGTTTTCACCTGTGTCATCTTGGTCGTCCTTCACTCCTGTCAGCCTACAGGATGTAAAGACTATAACAGGAAATATGAAACCGTCTTCGAGCCCCGCCGACATTGTCCCAACAACTCTATTGTTGAAAACGTTTGATTAAAAAGCCCAATCTTGACCCTTCAGAACCTAAAAACTACAGGCCCATATCAAAACTCCCATTTATCTCCAACATTTTGGAAAACGTCGTGGCATGCCAGCTGACCTCCTTTATGGAGCAGCATGACTTGTTTGATACTTTTCAGTCTGGTTTCTGAAAATTACACTCCACTGAAACAGCCCTTATCAAAGTCTCTAGTGATGTGATGATGGCAGCAGACTCTGGCCGCTACACTGTACTTGTACTACTTGATTTGACTTCTGCTTTTGACACTGTGGACCACAGTATACTGATCAATCGGCTTCATAATGAGATGGGACTATCAGGATCTGTCCTTCAGTGGTTCTCTTCCTATATACATGACAGAACCTTTAATGTTGCTGTAAACAATGTACAGTCTGATATAACCAATTTGTCCTGCGGAGTGGCACAAGGGTCCGTTTTGGGTCCTATTTTGTTTTTACTGTACATTTTGCCACTTGGTCAAATTATTGGTTGTTTCAAGGATGTATCATATCACTTCTATGCCGACGATGTCCAGTTGTATTGTTCCTTTAATGATGCAGAGTTTCATCGTTTGTCCCTGTTCCTAAAGTGTGTGTCCTCCATCAAAGACTGGCTTGCCAATAACTATCTGCAGATAAATTCAAACAAGACTGAAACGCTGATCTTTGCTCCAGACCATAAGATCACGTTGATCAAACAGCACCTTGGCTCCCTGGGCCCCTCTGTCAAACCCAGCCTCAGAAACCTGGGGGTTATGTTTGACCAGGCCATGTCTTTGGAGACACACTCAAAACAGCTCGTCCGAAATTGCTTTTATCATCTTAGGAACATCTCTAAAATTCGCAAATTGTTGTCAAAGAATGACCTGGAAATGATAATTCACGCTTTCATATCAACAAGACTTGACTACTGTAACTCTCTGTTTACTTGTCTGAATATGTCTGCTTTGAACAAACTGCAAATTGTTCAAAATTCTGCTGCTAGACTTTTAACAGGTGCCCCTCGAAGGTCTCATATCACTCCAGTCTTGTCAGCTCTCCATTGGCTCCCTGTAAAATTCAGAGACCTTTTGAAGCCGTATTTCCCTAGCCGGACTCTTCGGTCCTCTGACCAAAATTTGCTTGCAGTCCCTAAGACTCGTTATAAGACCCGCGGGGACCGGTCTTTTCAGTCTGTTGCTCCCAGACTGTGGAACGCCTTGCCCCTGTCCGTGCGTCTGGCTGACTCTGTTGTCTCTTTTAAAAAGGATCTGAAAACTTGCTTATTTAGGAAAGCTTTTGGTTGATGGGTTCTCACTAGCATCCCTTTCTTTTGATATATGTATATGCATTTTATACTGTTTGTTCTATCTATTCTGTTGTACAGCAGTTTGTGATTTTATCTGTGAAAAGCGCTTTATAAATACATTTTACTTACTTACTTACTTACTTAGACTGGTTCACATCTTAACTCTCTGGCCGCACTTAGTTCATTCAACTCAAGTCTTTTAAATCTATTCCTTCCTCCATCACTTCAGGTGTGCCTTTACTTCCTTCCCCTCTGCAATATCTTCCGCAAATTTAACATTCACTTCCACTGTTATGCTGATGACACCCAGCTCTACCTCTCTACCAAATCCTCATCCACTCTTCCGCCCACCTCCCTTAATGATTGCATCTCTGAAATAAAAACCTGGTTCACCCAAAACTTCCTCAAATTAAACAGTAATAAAACCGAGGTTCTCCTCATTGGCACCACTTTATCCAAAACCGACAGTTTTTCTCTCACTATTGATAACTCATCCGTTTCACCCTCTCCCCAGGTTAAGAGTCTGGGTGTCATCCTTGACAGCACACTATCCTTTCAATCCCACATCAATAACATTACCCGGTCTGCCTACTTCCACCTACGAAACATCAATCGCCTCCAACCCTCCCTTACCCCCCACACTACCGCCATCCTTGTCCAAAGTTTCGTCACTTCCCGTCTGGATTACTGTAACTCTCTCCTCTTCGGCCTCCCTCACAAATTCCTCCATAAACTTCAACTGGTCCAGAATTCAGCTGCCCGCATCATAACTCGAACCCCCTCCATCCACCACATCACTCCTGTCCTCCAACAGCTCCACTGGCTCCCGGTCCAGTTCCGTATCCAGTTCAAAGTCCTCCTGTTTGCATTCAAGGCCATCCACAACATCACCCCCCCATATTTGTCCGATCTTCTCCAGCGTCCCACTTGCTCCCACTCCCTCAGATCTTCTTCCTCCATACACCTGTCTGTCCCCTCCGCCTGTCTCACCACCATGGGGAGCACAGCATTCAGCCGCTCTGCTCCCCACCACCACCCCAACTCAGAAACACTGATTCATTCCCTCATTTCAAATTGCAACTCAAAACATATCTGCTTAAAACTGCCTATTCCACTTAATGTCAATTTCTCTGCCTCTTTATGTTGTTATTGTTGTTATATTCTTTGTTTTTTGCTGTTTTTAAATGTCTTATGTATCACTGTACGGTGTCCTTGAGTGCCAAGAAAGGCGCCTTTAAATAAAATGTATTATTATTTATTATTAATGACCAGCTGTAGTTACATTAGCTGTACATTCTTTGCATGAAATCAAACCAGCACCAATAAAATCTAGTATGATAGACAATGCATGAAAACTGCTATTGCTCAGAGATGGAATCCTTTCACATGACTTTCTTTCATTCTTAGGACAACACAGTCTCACTCCCAGTGCGTCAAAAAACGACACTTGGTCAGAGGCCTTTGGCATTAGTTACTGACACAAAAAGTCTCCTTTAGCATCTTATGACACAATTTAAAATATAACCAATTTAAGTTTCATGGCAGTGTGTGATTGTAAATGGACTTCAGTGCTGAGACACTGAATGCCAGCTCATGTGTTTAATGGGTTGTTACTTCAATGTTTAAACTGTTAAAATGGACATTTTCAGTAGGAATTGATTACAGTCGTAAAAACATGTCACTGTCGTGAAAATCATATTAATGTTATATGCCTTAAACATTACATCACTCTTTTTTTTCAAACAATTGGGTCCATTACCCTGGACATCCGTAACTGATTCACTTGTTATCTGCAATAACAACATTACTAGTCATTCATAACTCAGCAGTACAAAGTATAAACAACTCACATCTGTGTTGGAACACACATTCGGGTAACTCATCAGTGTGCTTAGAATGAACAGTATCAAAGTAGAACAGTCATTCAGAAACATCATACTGGACAGATCAGTCATCCAGAAGCATTTACATGAACCTACTGCTGGATTACCTGTAGACATTCTTTAAACAGGCTCATAGTCATTGAGGTAGAGTGGGCGCTGGCGATTGACTCGAGAGGGATACCTTGGTGTCACAACAGTTGCCACACTGGCACACACACTGGGGTGTGGCATGCTCAGCCACAAAGTTGACATACTCCTCTGCTACTTTCTCCGCTCTTGTGCTTTCACCTGTCTGCATCGGGATGGAGTGACGAGAGATGTAGTCAGCAGGGTTGTATGCACCTTTCTTGTATTCTACCCTAAAGTTGTACGGCTGTAGTCTCAGTCCCCATCTCTCGATCCTTGCAGGTGGTTTTGAACGCGGGTTGTTCCATATGACCTCTAGGGCTTTGTGGTCAGTAACAAGGATGAAAGGGTTGCCATACAGGTATAAGTGGAAATGTTCACAACTCCACACACTGGCCAATGCTTCCTTTTCCGTTTGTGAGTAGCGTGTTTCTACGTCGCTGAGGGCACGGCTGGCGTATGCTATGGTGTGCCTCTCTCCTTTTCCATTCTTTTGGTAGAGAATGGCGCCTAGGCCAACTGGACTAGCATCTACCACAAGCTCTGTGTCTTTGGCTGGATCAAAGTATGACATAACTGTGTTGCTGGTTAGGCTGTCTTCGATCTTCTGTAGCGCTCTGGCGTGCTCAGGGTTCCAGTGCCATGGTGTGTCTTTTCTGGTCAGCGCACGAAGTGGTGCAGAGATGGAAGCAAAGTCTTTGATAAAACGAGCACAGTAGTTCGTCATGCCAAGCAGACTCCTGACTTTAGTCGGGTCTTGTGGATCACTTGCCTGCAGAATAGCAGCAACTTTCCTGGGGTCAGCTGAGATTCCACCAGCTGAGAAAATGAACCCAAAGAACTCAAGTTTATCTTTCTTGAACTCACATTTCTTTCTGTTCAGTGTGAGCCCTCTGTCTTTCAGTCTCTGGAACACAGCTCTGAGGCTGTTGTCATGGTCTTTCTGTGTTTTACCGTACACAATGATGTCATCACTCAGATTTTTCACCCTTTTGATGCCCTGCAGTCTGGCAGATCGCATTCTGGAACACCTCTGCCGCTGAAGATATCCCAAAATTCAGGCGCTTGTAGCGTCTCAAACCAAGGTGTGTGGTGAATGTTGTGATGTACCTTCTGTCTGGGTGGAGTTCTAGCTGATGTTAACCGGCAGTCAGGTCAAGCTTGGAGAAGACTGTAGCTCCATTCAACTCGTGGATTATGTCGTCCATGGTGGGAGTGATGTGGCGTTGAATGGCAGTGTTGGCCTGTCTCATGTCGACACAGACTCTAACCTTTGTCGTGGAAATTATTCTTAATAACACCTGGTAAGTAAATAAAAGGTTTAAAGTTAAAGTGAAACAAATGAAGACTATTGAGCAGAAATCAAAGTCTGGTTGTCAAGTGTTTATTCTCATTTATAAATGGAGAGACGTTGAAACACAGGCACCTCGGTGCAAATACTGGAACGCTCTGTCTCACAATCAGACACAGTCACAATATACACATAAACAAATGGTCACTTTTCACCCCCCTCCTCGGCTTCTTGCAAAGGCCCAGTCTACACAAACACTTTAAAACGGCTCAGGTCACCCCCTTTGGCACAGTTCACCCCAAAGACATAACACCTTCGCAGTCTCATCTGTTGAAGAAGTTAAATTGTGTCTAATAAATCAGTTTATGGCGCCTCTGTCCCCTTATCAAAGGCTGTTTGGATAAACAGATGTCAGGAGAGGCCTCGGAAAAAGACTTGTAGTTATTTCTCAATCAAAGTTTTATGGCTTCAGCTGTTCCATCTGTTAGAAACCTTTTTCTAAGTTTAAACCATACTCTAAGCATACTAAACTAACAGTGTTAAATGTAATTTGCCATCACACCTTATCCGGATCTTTTGGCTTGGGTGGCATTACAATAGGGGAGACCCATGGCGTAGGGCCTGTGACCCCTGTCTCGATGACGTCGTCATCCTCCAGCCGTTTCAGCTCCTCTTCGACCTTCTGTCGGATGTGAAAAGGCACTCGCCTATGTGGCTGACAGGTTGGCTGGATGTCAGTGTTAATGTGAAGCTTTACTTGAAAGTCTTTCAGCATGTCAATGCCTTCAAACAGCTCTGGGTGTTTTTGTACTAGCTCATCCGCTACTGTTTGGCTGGTTGGAGCAGATACCTAGCTCTTTAGTCTTAGTCTTAGTCTTTAGTCTAGCAGAGAGCAGCTATCACCTTTCATCACATAGAATTCGGCCACGGTTTTTCTATTGTCTGTCTCTGTGCTACATGTGAATGCACCAGTTATGGGCAGTGGTTTAGTGCTACCATATGGAAATATCTTTATATCAGCTGGGCTGAGCTGTGGGCATGGTCTCAGTGTACTGAGGACCGATTCACTAATAATGTTCACTGCAGCCCCGGAATCAATCATTGCTGCAATCTTCACACCATTGAGCCTAATGTGTGTGCGTGGTTGAACAGTACTCTGGTTGCTGCTGGCAGCAAATACATAGACTTCATCACTACTGGACGAGTCCTGTGTGGTATTATGTGTTGTGCTGGTGATGTTATACACTTTCTTGTGCATTCTGTGTTGCTTACTGTTGTCTCTGTGTTTGGTGTCATAGTCCTTTCCAGGTGTTCTTTGCTTTGACCTGCACTGCTTGGCGAAGTGGTTTAGCTTCCCGCATGCTTTACAGTCTTTCCCTTTTGCTGGGCAGTCTCCGTCATGTGGATACTTTCCTCCGCAATTTCTGCACTGGACGTTGGGCTTGGCTCTCCTGGCCCGTCGGCTAGTAGCTGTTCGCCCGTTCTGATGCACTGCATTCACTGATGCAGCTACACCCTGTTCCATGCCGACTGCTTGTTTCTCCGACAGTTCCAACGTCCTCCCGTATTCAAGAAGGTCATCCAGGCTGTTGTCGGGCTCTCTGAGCGCTCTTCTACGCAGTCTGGTTGAACTGTATCTTTGGATTAACTGTGATTTAATTTCATGGCTTACGTCTGTAAATTCACAGTTCTTTGCTAGCATGCATAGTCTGGTACAGTATGTGTCTAGATTTTCACCCGACTGTTGCACTGCCTTTCTGAACATATATACTTGATACTGGACGTTCTTTTTAGGCACAAAATACGTGCCTAGCTTCTGCTTGACGTCTGCAAACTTACCTTGCTCTGCTGCTAACGTGTCATAGATATCATGCACACGCTCTGCTGCCAAATGCAGTAGCCAGTCCCTCCAGAAAAACGCGATTATGTGATCGCAGAATTCAATGCATAATCAGCCAAAGTCCGCATATTTATGCGGTGGGCGCATTTTTTAGAATACGCCGCACTTTCGCCACATAAATTGCCGATTTCCACGCAAAATATGCGGGGCTTGTATGATTTCATAATCCCCGCATTTTTGTTGCAAAAAAGTCACATTTATCTCAGCAGAAAGTTGAAAAATGTTGCGTTTACTTCACACAAGAGCAGCCATTTTCCCCTGTTGCCATTGGAACGTTATGAAGTGACGTAATTGCGTCTAGTGAGAACACGGTGTTTGGGGAATCACTTTTTTTTCTCTTTTTCATCAAACCCCAAGTTCCCGCAATTTTTGCAAGTTCCCGCAATTTCATCGCATAAAATTGCATAAATATCCCGCATATTCCATCGTATTTTTTAAGAAAACGTGCCGCATAATCAAGGATTTTTGCCCGTAACAATCACAAACCTTTGTAACCATTTTGTCCAGCGTGGTCCTACGGAGCTCGGATCCATTTCGGTATCAAAAGCTGGCAGAGCAACAGTGTTTCCAAGTGACATTTTGTTTTTCCTTCTCCGTCTGTTTTAGCAACTCCGTCTGTTTCAGCAACTCCTCAGGTTAGCGTTTTAACTAGCCACTTTTGTCGTTTCTTCGGGGTTTTTTTTTTTTTTTTTTAATCCTCGTCGCCACTGTGATGTCCTTGTGTGGTGTTTTTGAAGTGACAAGACATTATTAATATACTTTACTGTCATGATGTGTTCAAAACAGATCTCATACAGCCGTAGACTACCGATACCTGACTAACCGCGCTTCGGGCTTAGCGCCACAGTTCCCTGTACGTACCACGTATGACGGCAGTCGTAAAAACAATACGTCACTGTTGTGAACATCATATTAATGTTATATGCCTTAAACATAGGGTTGTGACGGTATAGTGTTTTTCTTACCGCGGTGACGAAGCAACATATCACCGCGGTATGGCGGTTCACCGCCAACCCCCTTACGAGAGTAGCGTAAGTTAGAGCGAGAATGGCAGGGTGCCTTAAGTGAGTGACGTCAGTGCCCAAGGAGAGCGAGCGGTAACGGAGAGTAGCGTATGAGTGCCGATGTGCGGAAAAGCGAGAGGAAAAAGAGATAGCAAAGATGATATAAAGGGAGTTAAAAGTGAACAATAAAACAACAAGCTTTAGCTTCTCAAGACACAGTGGCTTTATCTGTTGTCAATACCGCCGGTAAAGTGAATGGCGTTACCCCCAAAAAACATCAGCTTAACCCTTAGCACAGAGTTTCCATTTCAGCTCAATGTGAGAGTATTTAGGCTACTGTGTTTTGCTGTCATTTACGGCCACTCTGCTTTCTCTCCTCTCTGTCGATCTATTCCACAGGCTCTTTTGTCAAAGTAAAGAGAAAAAAAGGTTTGCTGACAATGCAGAGGGCAGACGCTCCGCAGCACAGCTGCGGGCAGCGTCAGCAGCTGAACAGACAGAGAGCAGAGGGCGACTCGGCAGTCTGCTCCGAGGCTCAGCCCCGGCACATAAGTCTGCTCTGGAAATATGTCACATAAAATTGTATGAAGGGATGCTTTTGAAAACATGATCTTTCTGACAATAAATGAAACATTTTTGAAATGGCATGTCTATTTTGTCTCGGCTGAGATGAGAACAATCGGAACCCGGCAAAAACCCGCGCAGCACTGCAGACAATTCATCACTGCGGGACAACCACATAATGTCTAAGTGTCTACGTCGGTAGGATTAACAGATAAAATGCCTTCTCCTAAAGCTAAAAACCCGTTCGCAGCAGTGAAAGCTCAGTGCTCGGAAGCTCCAATGGCCGCTATGAGTTCATGTCGCTGAGTTCATGTCGCTGAGTTCATGTCGCTGGCGTTTTATCTGCATTGGAATGGTGACACATGGTTTTGCACCGAACTTCCCATAACGTGATGATGTCATCACAAGCGTACAATGTAATGACGTGAAAGACAGAAGCCTTAGCTCTCTGCTGCTGCTGAAAAAAAAAGAAATCTTCATTCTTTCTTCATACATTAAGGCTTCTGAATTTGGCTCAGTGTGGAGGCACAATAATTAAGTGTTGCCACTTGTTTTCCGCTGTGAATCAGGAGGCCTTAATATAGCCAACATTGCCATTTTGAGATTTTGTGTCATATTTATTCTGAGGCTAACTTACATAAAGAAACTTTGTCCATGCTTGGACACTTTTGGCTAACTTCTATCAGAACATATGTTTAAATATACATGATATTGTAATGTTTTCAGTTAATTTAATTGGGCAAAACTTAAGTGAAAATTCTTACCTTTGTAACAGACTATAGTTTTAACTTTTACTTTAGCTTTGTATTTAAAAGAGTCGGCAAAAGCAAGCTAATACCGGTGAATTAGCCATGTGCTACCCTTGGCCATACTCGGACAACCCTATCTCCTCGATGTAAAAACTCAATGGCCGCTGCTGGTTTTTCGTGGGGTATTTACCATAACAAGTCGGCCAACTTAACATCAATTCTGTCAACACATCCAGGACTGTACTTCTGTTCTTCACAATTAAATGGCATGCTTCAACAACTCCAAATTATAAAGTAAAAGCTCCTTAAATTTCCACTTTGAAAGTAACGTAATTTCACCCTATGAGCGTTGCCCAAGCATTCTTATTGCTTTCTCTCATCAAAGTTACTTTCATATATTGACATGTAAATGTCTATGTACATATATGAAAATTCCCACGTAGATTCTTTGATGTGTATAAATTAATTCTGGTTGGACTTTGTCTGTGATTGCCCAGGAAAAGCACAGCGAAAAGATCGTAAAGTACGTCAGGCTGGATGTGGGCGGATATGGCCAATAGCTGCGAACGCTGTCTGATAGGAATGTAATGAGGCATCATGAATCAGTTAAAAATCTAATCGCAATGCAATTTTTAAACTGATTTAAAACTTTTGATAAGAAGACAGGATCTGTTGTTTTGCAGTTTTATTTAGTCATTTGTCTTCAGCTCATTCTGTTACAACATTGTGAGAAAAAAAGTTAAGTGTATCGTTACATGTCTAGTGTCTGAACATAGACTCTATGTTAGAGAATATCGTTTTAGCATGATACAGTACGTCTTCTAGAAAAATATGTGGCCATCTTTGACACAATATTTCTGACCGAGTCTATTATCGGTCATAAACCATGACAACCCAAGATAGATATTAGTAATCAGAGGTGCAGTGCAACGCGCTCCTCTGTGCTTCCATTAGAGCAGTCGCCCTCTCATAGTCTAATAACCACGGTGTCTGTCCCCCGGCTTAGATCGGTTAAATGAAAGTAGGGCTGGGCGATAAAACGATAACGATATGTATCGCGATAGACATGTAATCAATATCAATAAAAAATGCGTTCGATAAAAGTTAGATAATTCTTTTTCTTCGTCGGAAGAAACCAGAGGTTTCAAAGCAAGTTTGGTTGCATGAACAAAGACACTCAATCTATGGTAGCCTAGCAACGTAGGGAGTGACACGCTAACAGCCAATCATGTAACAGTATTGTGTTTGGTTGCGCCATATCGTTGTCTTGTGTTGGATTCTTCAATAACAGAACCGCCGTGGAGTGATAAGTGGAAAATGAGTGCTGCAGCGAGCGCGGAAGTTCTTGATGAAACGGGAAACGTCAGCTCACCAATATGGCAGTTTTTTGGATTTTATAAGTCTGACCGTAGTCAGACCAATGTCGTCTGCAAATTATGCAAGACCACCGTCCCCACCGCAAACCTGTTTTACCACTTTAGCCGCGCTCACCCTTTGGAGCACAGCCGTATTCGCCAGCAACGTCCAACAACATCTGCAGCTGGAACCCCGCACAAGCAGCAGAGCACCACAGAGAGGTACTCTGCGTCAGCGCCGTATGACGGTAAAAGCTAAACGGTACAAATAAATAACGGAGGCAGTGGCATATCATATAGCCAAAGACATGCTTCCGCTGAGCACTGTTGAGAAGCCAGGTTACCACCCCCCCCACCATGTACGGTTTAGGCTGTACCGTGACTGTTAGACGGAGAAAAATAATAACTGTTACTGTACTGTACCAGGTTTGTTTTTTATGTTACAGATGTAAAGTCTACCTCAGTTTTATTTCAATTTGTCCTACGTTTACAAAACACTGCACATATTTTAAAACACTTCCTTCACCAGAAGTGTTCATTGTGATTTTAGACTTATGTTTACATTTGAATTATTTGAGTGTTTTCCATGGTTGTGTTGACATTTCTGCTTTTATAACTGAGGGGATTATAATCGGAGGAAGGTTAAGCTTAAAATAAAATCGTTTAAATTGAAATAATTTTTTTCTCCTGGTCCTTATTTTAAATAGGTCATAAAAAATATCAATAATTATCGATATCGACTGATATGAAACACTTATATCGTGATACAGTTTTCAGCCATATCGCCCAGCCCTAAATGAAAGGTAAACAAAGGAGGAGCTACACTTAACAACCTAATTGGAATTAAAACAACCACTGCAATGATAGAACAGAATAGGAAAATTAGATGTGGACTATTAAATATTAGATCTATGTCTTCTAAAGCAGTATTAATAAAAGATTTGATATCAGATAATCAAATTGATCTATTCTGTCTTACCGAAACATGGCTGTGCCATGAAGAATATGTTTAGCCACTCCTCCCAGTCATATTAATACTCAAATTCCTAGAGGCTCAGGCCGAGGAGGGGGAGTTGCAGCCATACTTGATTCAAGCCTGTTAATTAAGCCTAAACCTAAACTAAATTAAAACTCATTTGAAAGCCTTGTTATTAATCTTCAACATGGAAAGCAGTACAGCCAGTTATATTTGTTGTGTACCGAGCTCCAGGTCCATATTCTGAATTTTTATCTGAATTCTCTGAGTTTTTATCATGCGTAGTCCTTAAATCAGACAAAGTAGGTGATTTTAATATTCATGTGGACGTTGACAGCAATAGCCTTAATACTGCTTTCAACTCACTATTAGATTCAATTGGTTTCAGTCAGTGTGCATAAGGCCACTCACTGTTTTAACCACACCCTCGACCTTGTGCTGTCATACAGCATCGAAATTGAAGATTTAATAGTATTTCCCCAGAATCCTTTATTATCAGACCATTTTTTAATAACTTTCGAATTCTTACTCCCCAACTATACGAAATTAGATAAATGCCTATCTGACGGTGCTATAGCTAAATTTAAGGAAGATATTCCAACAGCATTTAACTCAATGTCATGCTTTAATATAACAGAGGACCTTTTTGTTAACCTTAGTCCCCCCCAAATTGATAATTTTGTAGACAGTGCTACGGCCTGCGTACGGACGACTTTAGACTCTGTTGCTCCCCTCAAAAAGAAGATGATGAAGCAAAGGAAACTAGCACCTTGGTATAACTCCCAAACTCCCAAACTAAAACAAATCTCAAAGTAAATCTTGTTCTTCAAAGTAAGAATCTTGTTTAGATTGGCAAGACAGTATGAAAACCTATAGGAAGGCCCTCAGAAATGCCAGATCAGACTATTTCAATCAGGAGAGACTTTGTTTGCAGATATGCAAAAGAACAAAATGTATTATACAACTGCATGACAAAATGTATGAGTCTTTTGGAGATTAGACTCCATCAAATTAATATTTTTTAAAGGGGTAGAGAATAGGAAACATATCCCCCAATGGAGTCTAGACACTGGTGGTGGCGGAGAAGAGACCGGGGACCAGACCGACGAGGCAACGGAATGGCCAGCCGGGAGAATCATGAAGACTGGAGGCGGCAAGGGAGGTGGACGGTTGAGCGCTTTGCCTGGAACGAAAACTGAAATGCACAGGGAGAACATATTTAAGCAGAGCTGTAGTGCTGTGATTGGTCCTGGAATTCCGTGGTCATGTCTGATTGGTTTAAGTGAAAGTATCGCTTCTAAACAGCTGATTTGATTTACGGAGAAAGAGTAATGATTGGGTTTGCGCTGTGCTTCATTTCAATCAGGAGAGACTTTGCAGATATGCAAAAGAACAATATTTATTATACAACTGCATGACAAAATGTATGAGTCTTTTGGAGATTAGACTCCATCAAAGTAATATTATTAATCACGTGCATTTGTAAAAGCCTACTAGCATATATACTAGGCAGCAACAGATCTGAAACTAGAACTATCGGTGAATTGATACAACCCCCAAAACTGAAGTAAATAATTCCCGCAATTCGGTCAGGCGGACACAGCCGCAGAACGGAAAGAATGATGTATCTCACTGAAGCGTCAATTCAGGTTGGTGACACACTGAATACCGTGGATCTGAAAATAGAAAAACAAATGCAATGATCCATCCCCGATACAACATATGAAATACTTCCCGTATGTCAGTCGCTGACCACGATTTATTTATTAATTACTTTATTTTTTTCCGGCATCGATTTATTTATTAATTACTTTATTTTTTTCCTTCCGAAACCGAAACACGCGGCCGCTTTGGCAATTCAGGCCAGCACACCACACAAAATAAAAGCAAACAAATCAGAACAAATAAACTCCGACCACACAGCCGCTTCGGCAATTCTGGCCGGAAAAAGATGGCAATTCAGGCCAGCATACCGCACAAAATAAAAGCAAATAAAATCCGACCATATGGCCACTTCGGCAATTCTGGCCAGAAAAAGATGGCAATTCAGGCCAGCAAAACCACAACAAAATAAAAGTGAATAAAAGCAAACAAATAAAATCAGACCACACAGCCGCTTCGGCAATTTGGGCCGGAAAAAACAAAAAAGATGGCAATTCAGGCCAGCAAACCACACAAAATAAAAGTGAATAAAAGTGAATAAAACCAAACAAATAAAATCCAACCACACGGCCACTTCGGCAATTCGAGCCGGAAAAAAGATGGCAATTCAGGCCAGCAAACCACACAAAATAAAAGTGAATAAAACCAAACAAATAAAATCCGACCAAATGGCCGCTTCGGCAATTCGGGCCGGAAAAAAGATGGCAATTCAGACCAGCAAACCACGCAAAATAAAAGCGAATAAAATCCGCCCATGCGGCCGCTTCGGCGATCAGCCGGAAAAAGCAGAATACATTTAGTATTTTATTTATTTTATTTATTTTATTTATTTTATTTATTTTATTTATTTTATTTATTTTATTTATTTATTGTAACCTCGGCACGATGGCCGGAATGCCAATACTGGACATACATCACGACATACAAAGAATGTGTGACGTGATCGGAACACACCACCACCAGTTATATGCATGCTTACCGGAATAAGCTTCGAGATCGGGTAAAGTTATTTGTTAGCTTGTTGCTTGCCATTATACAATCCTGACCTCTGCACAGTGTCCGGTTTACAGCCTTAACATAACACAGCACAGCGTACGGGTAGCTGACCTACCCGTCACACGCGTATGGTTTTGACTGCAAAACATAGTACATATGAGATGCCAACGTATAATTGTGCAAAATCAACTCATTGAATGTGAGAATATATCAGAGATTATGATAAAACACCACCACCAGTTATATGCATGATTACAATAGTTATGGTTTAGGGGATCTCTGGTCGAGAGGACAACATGACGTCATGTGAAAATATGAGATTAGGAGGATGTCCATCGTCGAGTTGGATAGAGGAGTACCTGGGACACCTTGATGGCAGCAAAATAGCAGGCCTTGTTCTAAAATAGGTGACTAATTTAAATCAAAGACCAAGTGCGGCAAAGAAGGGTCCTTGCTGCAAAATGAAATACTGTTAAACGTAATGCAGAGATGAGAACCTGGTCAACTTGCTGCAAAGATGAGTTTGCGTTACATGCTTGATAGAATGATGAATAACCACCGCTTTGCCACACATCAGTATTTCTTCGTCTTGTAGTGCTCAGATACGAAGCCGATGCTAGCGCAATTTAAGATGGAAAGTTTAACAGAGTAGTGATGAACCGACCTACCACCGGTTCCATGCATCACTTACCCGAGAATAGTCAGGCATCTGTGATTAGAAAAACGCAGCAATAAAGCACCGCATAGTGCTGCACAGGTTTAAAGAGTTCGGCGCAAACCGATAATATCCGGGCCGTCACGTAAGTTGCCTAACCAGCAGTGTGACAGGCATGAAATGATTAAAATCTGTCGAGAAACGATTAAATAAATAGTTGATAGCCGCAACGATGATATTGTGTCGTCGTACACAATAACACAATTAGTGCTGAGATATCTTACATCAGCTAAGCCTAAAACTTAGAACAACCAAGCAACATCTAAGGCTAGTAAACTAGCTGAAGCACTCTCTCAACCCTACTCCATACTGTGGCCAACTGATGAATCAACGGACTCGAAAGTCTTGATTGCGTTGATAGAATATATATGTCCATTAGCTTCACCAATGAATTTACGCAACCATACGTCTTGCGGTGTGTGGTGATTTGATGCGGTCAAAACTGCGTGCGCTCCTCTGATAACCGCACCCTCTGTACCTGTTGAAAGGTTCCTACCTAGATAGACAAGACTCGAAAGCACACTAGTGAAACCGGTGGAAATAAGTCCTACAACCGATGATTGAAAAACTCATGATAGACCACTACCTAATACCATAATTATTGCTCTACTTACCACGAGCATGAGCATGAAGCAATAAGTATGCAGGCAGCAGAAACAATTAATAAAACGATATATATCAAAATGTTGATGCGAAAAATGAATCCCCCATACACACTGCGTAACGTCTGCAATGAATTACTGCTAATGATGTGATAGCTCTGAAGATAACTTAACATGCGTGTTGCTTCCCAATAGAAAAGAAACTACGCTGCCCAATATTAAAACAATGATGTAACCACAGACGTGCTACAATGTGAGATGAAAAGCATAGACGTTACTCAACCTATTAACGATCAAATTGAATAGAATGTAGCATTGTGACGCTGAATGTATGCCAGCCATTGGATAAAAGAACAGAGAAGATAGAGTTATTAATCCCACACTGGGGACATTTTCAGCTATATATATATATATATATATATATATATATATATATATATATATATATATATATATATATATATATATATATGAGTAAGTAGCCTATTGCTCATGATGATGTAAGGTTTAGAGTGGAGTTAATTCATATTTGAAAGTCGAAAGGCTCATAATTCAATATAATTTATACAAGTTATTACTAAAAATTTATTTTACAATGTCTAGTCAGTTAATAATTTATATATCTATGTTCACACGATTAGTTTAATGTTTACATGTTTACATTTTTTAACACAGTCAGGATATTCTGTTAAACTGCCTCTCCTCAGATTCCCTCACGTTTACCTCAGTCTAAGTTCTCGCTTCTGATTGGTTAGTTCAGTCAGGTGGAAATCCGAACAAGGAAGTGAGTGGTGTTCAGTAAAGTACCGCTTGAGAAAGTTAACATCCTGCTGTTTAATATATATATGTATATAGAGAGAAAGTAATCCACCACATACCGAACCCTCACGTTACTATGAGGAAAGAGCTGCTTCCAACGACATGAACAGTAAACACATATAGGAGCTTAGCAATAAGAAGCAGGATTGTATGCCGCCGTAAATGCGCACGTAATTAGGAACGTGAATGTAAGAACGAAATGTTTGAGCATTCTATAAGCTACTCGTCCATGATGCTCCCAATAGATGGTCAAGCCTGATGCATTAATCAGAAGATTAAGAATACGGTAGGAAACCCCCGATATGCGGAGCAAGCCACGGCCAAAACCACGGAGTTAGACGACCCCCGGGAACTCAGCCAAGGCGAACGTGGAGGCGGAAAACATGAATGAACAAAACGCAGCCCTAAAAAGACAACTAACGTTGCCCTAACGTTGCAACCTTTAGAGAACGTTCCCCTAACGTTATTTTTTACATTCCCCTAACCTTTAAAAAACTTTAACCATGATACCAATTTTATTATTACATTAAACTGTCTGTGCATGAGCAGGAATGATTATATATTAGCAGGAATGAATGAACAGGCAAACTTGATGGGCTTTCAAACTTTATTAACGCTAATATAACTACAACAGAGATAGCATTAACTTATGCGCAACAGTCCACAATGTTAGCATCCAGTCAGACAGTATACTGTCGTTAATCTAGGGCTGTGACGATAACCGCATCACCGCAAATCTGACGGTGACGTGCCACTACCGCGGTGTGACATCATCACCGCATATTTTTTTTTACTTTTTGCTTGCGGAAGTTATAACAGATATTGTGTGATATGAAATGTGATGAAAGCAATAATCAATATCCACCTCACACAAACTTCCTTCTCCCATTCTCTCTCTTTACTACTACTACTACAACACACCCACACGACGCCGAGTGGCTCGGAGCCCTGCTGCCGTTGGAGGAGACCGGTTCAACGGCTTGGTCAGCAACATGAACTCGTAGCGGCCGTTGGAGCTTCCGAGCACCGAGCTTCCACTGCTGCGAACGGGGGGTTTTAGCTTTAGGAGAAGGCATTTTATCTGTTAATCCTACCGACGTAGATACTTAGACATTATGTAGTTGTCTCGCAGTGATGAATTGTCTGCAGTGCTGCGCAGGTTTTTGCCGGGTTCCGATTGTTCTCATCTCAGCTCCGCCGAGACAAAATAGACATGCCATTTCAAAAATGTTTAATTTATTGTCAGAAATATCATGTTTTCAAAAGCATCCCTTCATACAATTTTATGTGACATATTTCCAGAGCAGGCTTATGTGCCGGGGCTCGAACCTCGGAGCAGACTGCCGAGTCGCCTTCTCTGCCCTACTCTCACAGTGAGTTGAAATGGAAACTCTGTGCTAACCCAGCAAACATTGGTCCGACAGCAACGTCGTGTCCCTGGCCAAAAATAGTCGCGGTAGGACGGCATAAATCGGTAAAAATGTGTTACACAGAACACTTCCTAAAAATGCATTCAGATACATTTTTACATGTCAACAGTTCTCTGGGGTTGCATGTATAATTGTTATTTTCACTTATAGCTACGTGTAGTTCAACATACCATGTTGTGAATCAGTTGTAAGTGGACGTCCACTAGGTGACGTCCTTTACACGTGCATTTATAGTCCATCATGAACCTCTATGAAATCAATTGTGATAAAGCTGCGTTAACTCCTTGCATGGTTAATACTGCAATAATTAATTTAATTTGCCAAGTTTTTAAGAGGTTGTGAAGACATCCACTGACGTCCTTTACACGTCTAGTCAAGGCTGTGAATAGTCGTCCATTGACGTCTTTTACACGTCTAGTCCAAGCCCCCAGGAGGAGCGCCAAGTCTATATGCCACCATGGGCTTAGCGGATAGCGGTGGTACTGCACTCCATGGCCCAGAAAGACTTTTCACATAGACTTTACATGGCGAAAGAAACGTCTATATTTCAGCGAATAATTTGTTTCAGGGTATATAAACTTACCAGTCCGAACACTTAAAGGTTCCTTGTTTAAAATGTCATGTTTTTAACATTTTTAACATTCACTAATAGCGAATACAGAATTATTAAATTAGAAATGATGAACGTGCATAATGGACGCGTGCAGACCCGCGGGACTGCGCCGCCCACTCGCATGACTGTTCTCCCGAGGTCACGTAGCGAGCTGTAATAAATAATAGCGTTAGCTGATGGTTGTAATTCACCATGTGTTATATGAATACGTTCATGGTATTATCTTATGAAGTTATGATACATCCGAGGGATGTGTGTGTTTGTAAAGCCTGTTACATGGATGTAACGTCATTAGCGTTTCCCAAACTGGTGGGGCTATCCGCTAGCTAGCTAGTTGCTAACATCAGGGGTAGCTAGCTATATGCCTACACAATGTTACTACAGACATAGTGATTACATTGCCTTGGTTCTCTCTTATGATACACCCGAGGGCTGTATGCTGTAAAGCTTGTAACGTGGATGAAGGATGAAGCCATGGATGAGCTTTCTTCACTAAACTGCAGGCTAACTGCTAGCGCTAGTTAGTAGCTACCTAGTAGCACGACGTAATTATTAAATCTCCTTGGTTGTCTATCTAAATACATCCATTGTTTATTTAGCTAAGCATGTAAACAATCGGGAACAACGAAAACACAATGTTTAACGTCAGTGAATGTTTTAGACAATAAAAACGGCGAGTTTGTGAGTTCGCCACTTGTAAGAGACACGCTCATGAACGAGCATGTTGTTACCGGTTGCTAAGACAACGCAAACAAATTGTTGCTAGTGCGTGTCTAAAATCCGAGCTCCATGTTGTCTTAATGCGCTTTTGAGCACTCTCATTGGAACGTACGGGGCTTCCCGCCGAACACTGTATCCAGTTCTCTTAATACATCCATGGTCTAGTCAAACAGTAGTAACAAAAGATCTCGCGATATTACACAATCCCGCGATAGGATAGATTATCTCACGAGATGTTAACACTCTCGGAACCCGGCCCTTGAACTTTGAACAACCACGAGAAGAGACGACGCTGAAGTTGTATGATAATATTACTAAAAATCTACTGTTGGGTAAGTACATTTTGTATTATTAGATTAACGTGCTTGAGTTTTACTTGTTTGACATGAATGAACCGAAAGAAATGATGCCCACATTGTCAACTGAAATGTACTGAGTTTGGCTAAAATAAGCTAATGTTAGTAGGCTAAAAGTTACTTTGAACTTATACAACGGTATACCATAGTATAAAGTATGTTTAATGATACAGTCAAAGTTATTACTGTAACTTATTAATGTAGCTTTTTGAGAGTGTCTTTCAGAAAGTAAATTATCAGAATTAGAATAGGGCTTGGGCGCCGCGTTGCATTCTGGGACGTGGCGGCCATGTTGATGGCCTCGCGAATGTAAACATAAAGCAAGTCGAACGAGGAGAAGAAAGCAGAGTTGGGAGAAAGAAAAGGAAAAAACGATGTTAAAATCCAGAAAGGGATGTGGAATTTACCGGGATACTTTAACTAGGGAAGCCAGGGAATACCAGTCCCTGGCTTCCAGCAATGGTTGAAATAGTATATAAGACACGTCTGAGATCGTGATTTTTTTACTATAGGGGGAAGTGGGGTGAGTTGTGCCATTTTTTACTCAGTGACTTTAAAGTGAGGCCTTAAGGATGTACATATATTTCAGGATGTGGTGCATCCCTGAGAACAATAATTTTGGATCTGAAGTAAATTGTTGCAGAAATATTGCTTTTGGGAAAAAAAGTGGTCTTGTGGCACAACTTGCCCCTGATGCAGGGTGAGTTGTGCCTTTTGGGGGAATAAGTTGGGGAAATTGTGCCAGTGATTTCTGAAGTAAAACTGAACATTTTAATGTAATGAACTGTAATACTATATGAAAGCAAGACAAATTCAATACAAAATGACTCATTTTAGGTTTATTTAGATATTGTCACCCTATTAAACTGTTGGAGTATGTATTTTTTGTAGTTTTTGGGAAAACACAAAAAAAACTACACAATAGCCTATATGCTATTTGTGAGCCATTTATATTACTTGAATTTAATCTGTCACACATCACAAGTTTTAATAAGTCCGTACTGGCTCAGACAGTCAACCAGACTGAAAACAAGAAATCAAAGTGTAGCCATGAATGACATTCATTACTTGTTACCAAAGCGCTTGTTACATGATAGATGAGTAGTTGTGAAAGTGTATGTTTTAACATTGCATGCAATTGCTACGCTGCACTGTACTGTTTTGTGATTTATTGACGTTATTTGGTTATTTTTGTGAAGTGAAGTAATCCTACATTTTTTTCACAGAATGATGTCAAACGCTTTAATGGCGAAATTTAATATGAGGGGTGGTGGCCAGCTTAAGAAGAAGCCATTTAAAGACACACCTTTATATCATGTAATTCAAGGTAATTTGGGGCATATGCCAATGTAAACAATCTCTTGTTCCTTGTATATTGATGTACATTTTTTTGGTAGCCTTTATCTATTCAGGGGACATCACAGAAATGTCCTGTTCACTTTCTCAGTTACATACCTAGTTAAGGGTCTTTCTCAAGGGCACTTCAGTGGTATTACAGTGTGCGTGGACAAATGCTGTTTTTTCACTAATCTAGCACGCATTTAATGTTTTATTGACATTATTAGAGCAAATGTTATATAGATAGATAGATAGATAGATATAGATATATATAGAGATATAGATATATAGATTTAGCTTTTTAGGACCATAAAAACAATTTGAAAATAATTGAATGTAATTTTTTCCAACTTTTTGTTTTGTTTATTATTGTAATATTCTCTTCCCTCAGATGCTGTGAAGAGGTGGAGTCCAAATTCAACAGAAACAGAAATTGATGCTGCTATGGCGGAGCACCTGAAACATGCTCCAGGAACAGCTGGGGGTGGGGGTTATAAAAAATAAACGTGTAAAATAAATATATGTGATTTGGAATTTTGTGGCTTTTTATTTCATCCCGTTATCTTTATGATCATTTGTAATGAACTACTAAAATGAAAATATGGTAACACTTTATTTTAGTGTCCTTGTTGCATGTAGTTACTGTAATAACTATAAATTATGCATAATTACATGCAACAAACCTTAACCCTCTATTCTGATGCAGTTAATTATATTAATAACTACTTAAATGTATAAGTAAAGTGTTGTTTGATCTACACGTATGGCGTTATTTTTTAGTCAAAAGTTATGAGCGTGTAACACATGCTCACAAGCACATTATGTTATTTCACACGCGCAAAAATGAACCTTCAGCTGGCATGATAAAAGTACTCGAGCACAAATTCAACAACCGAGAGGTGTAGGTAGCTGCGAGCGAGCACCTTACTGAATCCTGCTCGCGCGCAGCGGGGCTACCTGCTCGCGGAGTGCCGTTTTGCTCGCGGAGTGGATTTCTGCTCGCTCAGCTGATTTCTGCTCGCTCGAGTACATGACTTTTGACAATTTGGGGGCGGAAACCAAGGAGGGCACTGGCCCTCTTATGATTGGTCACTTTCACACAGGGACATCCTTGATTGACAGCTCTCATTACAGGAAGCACGGAGTCAAAGTATCTGACGGAGTTCAGTCATTCAGTTAACACTGCACAGTGGACGGAATGGTGGCGACACCTGAAGATGTAGATGTAGGCGTAAGTGATATTGATGATATGATGGGGGCTGTGTGTTTGACAGTGTTATAACAATTTAATCTGAAATTTGTTGAGAATAAACTCATTAAATATTGAGAATAAAGTCGTTGTATTTCAAGTTTTTTTCTCAATATTTAATGAGTTTATTCTCAACAAATTTCAGATTAAATTGCTATAACACTGTCAAACACACAGCCCCCATCATATCATCAATATCACTTACGCCTACATCTTCAGGTGTCGCCGCCATTCCGTCCACTGTGCAGTGTTAACTGAATGACTGAACTCCGTCAGATACTGTGACTCCGTGCTTCCTGTAATGAAAGCTGTCAATCAAGGATGTCCCTGTGTGAAAGTGACCAATCATAAGAGGGTCAGTGCCCTCCTTGGTTTCCGCCCCCAAATTGTCAAAAGTCATGTACTCGAGCGAGCAGAAATCAGCTGAGCGAGCAGAAATCCACTCCGCGAGCAAAACGGCACTCCGCGAGCAGGTAGCCCGCTGCGCGCGAGCAGGATTCCACTGTACAAGCAGAGTAAGAGTAGCCAGGCGCTCGCTCGCAGCTACCTACACCTCTCGGTTGTTGAATTTGTGCTCGAGTACTTTTATCATGCCAGCTGAAGGTTCATTTTTGCGCGTGTGAAATAACATAATGAGCTCGCGAGCGTGTGTTACACGCTCATAACTTTTGACTAAAAAATAACGCCATATACACGTGATTATAACGTGTTATAGACGTTCAGGTATGACGTTTGTCAAGTTTAGCCGTTCACGATTTAACACAATGGGTGTATGATTATTGTATATGCAGGCTTATATATAGCCTACACTTATGCAGAAACGCACCTTATAAACATCCAGAAGAAGACTAATTCTGACGTCCAGGGACGCGCAGAAAAGACGTGGAATTCACGGCCAGAAAAGACGTCGGTTCAACTTTAATTTTGGAACTATTTTTCAACCATGACGGGACGTCTCGGACGGACGTCTTTTCAACGGTCATTAAACGTCCAAATGTTTGCTGGGAAGGGTTAAGCTGATGTTTTTTGGGGGTAACGCCATTCACTTTACCGGCGGTATTGACAACAGATAAAGCCACTGTGTCTTGAGAAGCTAAAGTTTGTTGTTTTATTGTTCACTTTTAACTCCCTTTACATCATCTTTGCTATCTCTTTTTCCTCTCGCTTTTCCGCACAGCGGCACTCATACGCTACTCTCCGTTACCGCTCGCTCTCCTTGCGCGACCACACGGGCACAGACGTCACTCACTTCACATCCGTTCTTCGCATGCGCATAACTCTGCGCATGCGCAGAAGCTCATGCTTTTACGACCCCAGCTGATCAGTTCTACGCTTGCACGATTACCGGTCCGTTCTGCGCATGTGCATACATAACTATTATGTAGCTGCATGCTAACGCAACATATCTGTTATCTTGGCCAACGGTGGTGATTTTTCACGGTAAAGTCCTGCTATATACTCCGCTGCTACCGCGAACAATCACCAATAAAGACTTCTAAACCAAACACTACACAACCGGACATGGCCCAGCACTAAAGTGACCGGAATTTTGGGAGAAATTACCAGCATTGGCCAAGATTACAGCTATGTCGCGTTAGCATGCTACGTAGCCGTTAGCCGCTAGGAGTATGCTAACGTTAGATAGTGGAACGAAGCAGCACTTTCTAACGTGAGAAATCTCAGATAAAGGCTTCTGAACCAAACACTACCCAATCGGACATGAGACCCAGAATTGGGGAGAATTTAACAACAATGGCCGCCAAGATGACATGTTTACTGCCGTTAGCATGTAGCTACTATAGTGGTATACAGCAGTGGTGGCTGGAAGAGCTGTCATCCGTCTTTGAAAGGACACTTTTGTACGTTCACACTTCGTTGCGTTATTAGTCAAGACCATAGACAGGTATATTAATAATGAATTAATGGTCTATGGTCAAGACGAAGTATTACCAGTAAAACTATCAACATAAACAACACAACAATGACGTCAAGAAAAATATGCTGCCAGTTGCCGTCAAGTGTTTTTTAACGCATGCGTGGTACAAATCGCACAGGTTTTCTGCTACGCAATTCTGCGCATGCGAAGAACGGATCGTGTACTGACCATCCATGGTACTGACACACCCTGCCATTCTCGCTCTAACTTACGCTACTCTCGTAAGGGGGTTGGCGGTGAACCGCCATACCGCGGTGATATGTTGCTTCGTCACCGCGGTAAGAAAAACACTATACTGTCACAACCCTACGTTAATCTCACCCTTTGTCATTTACACACAGCAATAAACCAGGGAGGTAGAGGTGAATGTTGAGAAAGGCAAAGGAGATGTATATCCACCTGAGAACTACCATAACAGCACAGAGTTTTTGCTGTCTATGGTTTACGCACATGTGGTGCATTCAACAGCATCGGAACGGTTATGGTACGTTCAAAAGCGTAGGACATACAGACATTTACAGAAAACTGGCTATTACTGAATGGAACTTATCCCAATAAACAATTTAACAATACATTAACAATGTGGGCTTTCTAACAATATACAATATAAAATTAACAAAATACAAAATATATAAAAGGCCTAAAATATATATATACAAGAATCAGAATCAGTTGTATTGGCCATAGACACATAACAGTGCAAATGTAGTGTCCAAGATGCATATTGGAATGATAAAGTATGTAATGTGTAGGTGAACGTCCAAAGTGGGGATGACCCACTGGAGTTCAGGAGAGTGATGTCAGTGGGAAAGAAGCTGTTCTTGTGTCTGGTTGTTTTTGTGTGCCCTGCACATCTGTAGCGCCTGCCAGAGGAGAGGAGGCAGGAGGATGGCAGCAGTGTAGAAGATGGCCAACAGCTCTTGTAGTAGGCTATGCTTCCACAATAAAACATAGAGCTCCATGGTTTTGAAGGCTCAGTCCTTCTCAGCTGGCCTAAAAAGAAAGAAACAAAAGTTTGATATGTCATACTGAAGGAATAAATGTGACCTGTTGACCAATTATTCTGGTCTGGCCCAAACAGCCTAAAACCTAAAATCTGACTCCAATTTAAGGTCACCTTACCTACACCTTTAAGTGTTAGTTTTTCTGGTGGATCAAGAAAAACTCAGGATTCGTTCAGTTAAAAGTATAACAAGCTTTAGTGAATGATATTTGCAAAATACAAAGACTTGTGCACAAGGATCAGATTCTATCAAAAGGCAATCTATAGCTCTCGCCTAGCAATCAGACAGCGTCTTCCCAGGATCTGATGAATCCTCTCGCCTTTCTCAAGTTCTTATTCCCTTCTTCTGCCCGCCTGTGGCACCTTATCTTTTTGGACATTCTCCAGATGTGCCACTCTGTCCAAGGTGTTCTTCGACCTCCTCGGCCCCGATTCCGCAATATCTCTCTGATGTTACTTTTGGTTTTCTCTCTTCCCACGGCCATTTGACAGTTTTAGACTCATAGTTACTTTATGATCGCATTCCTTTTACCAAACGCATGTATTGGTTACAAATGTATGATGTTTCTCACTCAAACTAAGCGCCTGAGTGCTCTCTATATCATTAGTAGGCCTGGGAACTGAGAAAAGCCAAGGACATTTACGACTTTGCAACACATTCATTTTCTTCCTGAACACAGCTTCGATTGTCTCTCTCTGTCTCCCACAAGAAGAGGAGTTTTTTACTTCTGATGAAGGTGGTTAATCATTTTCAGAGCAAAGTGCTATGTTTTCAATTTTAATAATGTCTTATCACTCCTAAGACCAGATGGCCTTCTTTTTTCTCATAGTTCAGAGGAACAGAGAGAGAGAGAGAGAGAGACAACTGTCAGGTCATAATTTCTGAGGCCCTTTCATTCTAAACAAAATAATCCTACAATACTAAGAATGAACATGTTGACAAAAGCGAGACTAATTGCAGTAAGGCTGTTTTACAGTCGTGCGTAAAATCGTCATTGTATCCCCGCAGACCCCTCTGCATCTACGCCAGACCCTACACCGTAGCCTGACGTGCACCTCTCGAAAAATGCAACTGCACGTCGCTGGGCCGTGGCTTGGTAGCGTTGCATCCCTGATCACAAATATTGATAGATTATGAACATTATTAGGATCATGTAGAAAAAAATTTATTTACCGTCTGTGTGGGGCAAACTTCATCGCTTGCCCAATCAAGTCCTGTGCGTCTGCTTCAGTCAGCGTGGGGAAGTTTTTCTAGGAGGCTGCTAGAGTAGAAGTCAAAATTAAGTCAAATTAAAACCTCTTATCAGCCAAGCTAAGCATAATACTGATGTGAACAATAAAATAACACCTGCCTGTTATAACCCTGCAGATTGTCAGGTCCTGGAAGGCCTTCTTTGCCTTTCTGTCCCGCAGGCTACACTGTTTTAGAATGTCATTGATTGCCACTCGGCGTAGCATGCGACAGATGGCAGCACCTCTGGTCGAACCTCCAAGGCTTGTCAGGAAAAGTTGCTGTAAAACATATAGAAATAAAATTATACATGTAGAGCAAAGTGGAGAGCTTGTACAATCTCATTTTGTAAGAGAAGTCAGTTCAGTTATGATATTTGAAGTTATGCAATTATAGTGTTAATCTTAGGGCACTTAAATACCATTTTGTTCCTCCTCTCCTGTTGACCGAGACTCCCGCAGCTCGGTGACTGTCGAGCAGGGCGACAGCAACATGTCATCGACTGGAGCAGTGGGAGGTGACTGGGAGCTCCTTAAGGGCATGAGCAGCTCATCCATCTTTTCCTCAAATGTGTCCATCTGCTGTGCCATGTGGGTAATGATGTCCTCATGGCTATGGAAAAATGTATGGTTTTAGTTATTATACATTATATACATATGTGAACAACTTAAGTGAGTCTTCTTACCTCTCATTTCCGTCTCCATGGCTGAGCCACCTCCCTCTGTGATGAGTTCTCCTGTTTACAACAAAAAAGTTACTCTCAAGGTCCTTGTCATGAAATTGTATTTAATTGGAAATGGAAAATTCAAAGCAACTGTACCTTCAACTTGGTCCGAAGATGAAGTGGCAGGCCGAGCTTGCGTTACAATAGACCCCCCCAGCTCTGGGCAACCGGCAGGTTTCCTGTGTGGTGTTAACTCATCTAAAAAGAAAGTAGATGTGAATATTGGTCAGGTCATTTATGGTAGGTTTCTTGCACATGCAATTGCAAAAGATTAACCTATGCTGTTACATTAGACAATCGCTAAACAAATTAAACAAATCATCAGAACAGTAACGTGATATGCACCAGATTGAATGTCAGTAGTTCCATGGTAGGAAATATGACTGTTTCTTAAATGCATGCATGTAAACTTACGGACAGGGCTTCGAGACACACGCTCCGTCCTGGAATGCTTTCTTGCTTGCGGAACGGATTCATCTGAAATAAAAGACCATACAGTTTGTACTGATTGCAAAAGAATATTTGAATTGTGTAAATAATGTAGTCACGGAGCTGTAATCATTATGTCGTGCTAGTTAGCCTACAGTTTCGTGAACAGAGCTTCTCTTAAAACATCCATGGCTTTATCTCTCATCCACGTTACAGGCTTTACAGCATACAGCCCTCAGGTGAATCGTAAGATAAGTGTTAAACCCTAAACCCACATCGACTCTTAAGGGATTTTTATGGTTGTGCGGAGGCTCCACGCATAGCTTTCGCCATAGCCTACGCCGTGGCCTGATGTTTTATACTAGTGCGCTGGTGTGTGCATGGAGCCGGCATGTGTGTGTGTGTGGGGAGTGTGATGGCGATTAGCTCCGGAGCGAGTAGCGACTCTGGAGTCATAAGGCGTTTTCCCACCAGAGGGACTTTTGCAGTTCTTAGAACTAAAACGTTCCTAGAACACTTCACGTCGTGTTCCCACCAGACAAATTTGGGGATTTTTTAGTTCCTCTGGCCGTATTACGGGACTTTTTTAGCTCCTACTTCAGAGCAGGGTCTTTTCCCTTTTCCTTATACGAGTGCTTTTTGATTTGTGAAGGAACTGACTTCTGCCTGCTAGATTTAAGATAAGTACTTACTTTATTTGGGTTTTGCTGCTGCTGCTTCTTCTTCTTCTTCTTCTCTACTCTCTACTGCTGCTGCTGTGTTTTGTTATTTTGCTTGTGTTGCTAGGCTTGGATTGGTTGTTACACTGAAACTAGTTAGTGTGAAGTGTGAATTTGGAGTGGAGTTAAACGACTCTCAGGTGCTTTGAGTGATTAGCAAGGGTGTGGCCTCCCCACCTGTTGCCAACACGAATGTCCTCCTTGTATTTCATTTTTGGCATTTGCGTGAAGCGGCAGCTTCAGCGGACGAAGACTCGGAGGACAAAGACAAAGGAGTCTACTAGGGATGGGGCCGATCCGATCCAGTATCGGTATCGGGACCCGATACCAGCGTAATTCAGGTATCGGATTTTCCCGATCCAACCTGCGGAGATTTCCGATACCATGAGCCATGTCTGCACTTTAACGTTGTCTGCTGAAATGGCTCCAAAAGTAATTCCTGCCGGCTGGTCTGCTGGCTGGCTGCAAACTGTGGAATAGATTTCCTGAACGGAGGCGCGGCTCAATGAGACACAGAGTTATGAGACACGCCCCCGCTCAGGAAATCCATTCCGCAGTTTGCAGCCAGCTAGCAGGATAGTAGCGTTGAGCAGCATTGTAGCTACCTCAATGCTATCCTGTGTGTCCGCGCTGTGTGGAAATACTTCACACTGGAAACACAGCAGAGCAAGACAGCAAAATGCAAAAACAAAGCAGGACTTTCACAACTGTCTGTCCCGGTGTTGTCACCGGCATTTGGCGTTTCATTTGCCCGTTGTTGCGTCCCCCAGAGACCCCGGATCGTGTCCCGGCGGCCGCCATTTCAGAGCAGCCGCTGCAGCCGTGAAAACAGAGGTGTGTGTGTGTGTGTGTGTAAGATGTTTACAGTTATTGCACCTTTCTTATATTTCAGATATTTGACATTTTAAAACCTTGATTTGTTGATGCTACAAGAGCCAGTGTACTTGATTTGCACTGTTCAGATGCCCACTGTTTTATTGATAGTGTGTGAAGGGTGTGTGTGTGCATGTGTGTGTGTGTGTGTGTGTGTGTGTGTGTGTGTGTGTGTGAGATTTTTACACTTGCACGTTTCTTATATTTCAAGACTCAAGTATTTGACATTTTGGGAATGTAATAAATATTGACATGACAATCAATTTGAAACCCTTACAGTTGCATATTTGTTTTCAGAATGGGATTTTTCTGACTTCCTTTTCTGACCTTATACTTACCTCAAGTTGCCTTTTGGGACATACATACATACATACGTACATATCATACTTGCCTGTTGAGAGGAGTTTATTTCAGCATCATATAAAATCAACAATAATGATAATAATAAAATTAAAGCAAACACAGCTCTGGTATCGGAATAGTATCGGTATCGGCCGATATCCAAATTCAGGTATCGGGTTCGGATCGGAAGTGAAAAAATGTGGATCGGTGCATCCCTAGAGTCTACGCGGGAGTCTTCGTGGGAGGCTAAGTGGGAAGTTAAGTGGGCTTGATATCTCATTTCTCACTTACACTGCTTGGTGTCTTTATCCAGTAATGTGCTGCTTCTCTATCCCTGTCCGTGTTTCCTCTCGGAGATACTACAAACCACGCATTAGCTCGCAACATTTCCGCAACCTCTACTCTCTTACCTATCCAACCCGTTCC
This sequence comes from Gymnocephalus cernua, assembly GCA_023631565.1. NCBI lineage: Eukaryota > Metazoa > Chordata > Actinopteri > Perciformes > Percidae > Gymnocephalus > Gymnocephalus cernua. The sequence goes on along the minus strand of CM042441.1, from coordinate 27,308,305 downwards.
ACACACACTCAACACCTTATTGCAGGTGGCCTGTGGAACTGCCAGTCTGCCACTCGCAAAACTGAGTTCATCTCTGGCCTTGCCAGCCTCAATTCCCTTGACTTCCTTGCTCTCACTGAGACCTGGATTACACCAACCAACACTTCCACCCCTGCTGCTCTCTCTTCTGCCAACTCTTTCAGCCACACACCAAGACCCACTGGTAGAGGCGGGGGTACAGGCCTGCTCATTAACTCCAAGTGGAGATTCTCTCTCTACCCACTGCCACAGTTCACTTCACTCTCTTTTGAACTTCATGCTGTCACCATAACGCATCCGGTACAACTAGTCATCATTTTCATCTACCGCCCACCAGGTCTCCTGGGGGAGTTTTTGGAGGAGCTGGATGTCCTTTCAAACATCCCTGAAACTGGCCCTCCGCTGGTACTTCTGGGCGACTTCAACATCCAGACCGAGAAATCAGCTGCCTTTCTTCACCTTCTCTCTTCTTTTGCCCTCTCACTCTCTCCTTCACCACCCACTCACAAAGCTGGCAACCACCTAGATCTCATATTCACCAGAAACTGCTCTACATCCAACCTCACTGTTACTCCACTCCATACCTCAGACCACTTCTTCATCTCTTTCTCTCTGCCACTATCCCAAGCTCACAACCATATCTCAAGAGACACTATACCTGTCCGCCGTAATATTCATTCACTCTCTCCTTCTTCTTTGTCGGCATGTACTTTATCAACCCTCCCCCCATCTGACTCTCTCACTCATGCCTCCCAACCCTGCCACAGACACTCTACTCTCTACTCTATCCTCCTCTCTCGACTCTCTCTGCCCTCTTACTTCACGACAGGCTCACGACAGCGCCGTGGTTATCTGACTCAGTGCGTGCTGAAACATCAACTATACGGGCAGCTGCCTCTATTTCTGCAGCAAAAAGCTCTTTTTATCAAACCAAAATTGAATCCTCTTTCTCTAACCCCAAAAAACCTTTTTCCATCTTCTCTAACCTGCTAGATTCCCCCAGTCCACCTCCTCCCTCCACCCTCCTACCAACCCACTTTGTCAACCACTTTGTAAAAAAGATAGATGACATATGCTCTTCATTCTCCACCACACCTTCTGAAATCACCTTACCATCCATCACATCCAGTACTCTCTCCTCTTTCACCCCTCTATCTCCATATCAAATTCTTGCATTGATTACCTCTGCCCGCCCAACCACCTGCCCCCTGGATCCTATCCCTTCTCACCTTCTCCAGTCCATTGCTTCTGACCTGCTTCCTTTCCTCACTCATCTCATTAACATCTCCTTGTCAACTGGCTGTTTCCCCGATGCCCTCAAGGAGGCAAGAGTGACCCCACTACTCAAAAAACCAACACTCGACTCCTCTGATGTAAATAACTATAGACCCGTCTCCGTTCTTCCATTTCTATCTAAGACTCTTGAGTGTGCCATTTATAATCAACTCTCTACCTATCTCCACCAGAACAACCTTCTTGATCCCCACCAGTCTGGCTTCAAGGCTGGTCATTCAACAGAAACTGCCCTCCTTGCTGTCACCGAGCAGCTTCACATCGCTAGAACAACCGATCTTTCTTCCATCATCATCCTTCTGGACCTTTCTGCTGCCTTTGACACAGTGAACCACCAGATCCTCATTTCGACACTCCAGAATCTGGGTGTCTCAGGCTCTGCGCCATCATTGCTCACATCTTACCTGACAGACCGTACCTACCGGGTAACTTGGAGAGGATCTAGCTCAGATCCTTGCCCACTCAAAACTGGGGTTCCTCAGGGATCAGTCCTGGGTCCCCTCCTCTTTTCTCTGTACACCAACTCTCTTGGGTCTGTCATTCAGTCACACGGCTTTTCTCATCACAGCTACGCAGATGACACCCAACTAATACTCTCCTTTCCTGAGTCTGAAACTCAAATAACAGCACGTATCTTGGCCTGTCTAACTGACATCTCCTCTTGGATGTCCACACACCATCTGAAACTCAACCTTGACAAGACTGAGCTCCTTTTCATTCCAGGGAAAGGCTCTCCTACCCAAGACCTGACTATAACAATTGACAACTCTGTGGTTGTCCCCACCCAGACTGCTAGAAACCTGGGTGTGACACTCGACGACCAACTCTCTTTCACTGCTAACATTGCTGCAACCACCCGATCTTGTAGATACATGCTGCATAACATCAGAAGGATATGTCCCCTTCTAACGCAGAAGGCGGCCCAGGTTCTGGTTCAGGCTCTAGTCATCTCACGTCTAGACTACTGCAACTCCCTCCTGATTGGCTTGCCGGCATGTGCCATCCGACCCCTGCAGCTCATTCAGAATGCAGCAGCTCGGTTTGTCTTCAACCTCCCCAAGTTCTCTCACACTACACCGCTCCTCCACTCTCTTCACCTGATGCTGCCCGCATCCGCTTCAAGACACTAGTACTTACATACAGGGCCACGACTGGATCAGCCCCAGCTTACATCCAGGACATGGTCAAACCATATACCCCAAGCCGCCCACTTCGCTCTGCATCAGCCAAACTGCCTGCTGCTCCTTCACAGCGAGGGAGAACTAATCACTCAACGAAATCCCGACTGTTCACTGTCCTCGCTCCCAAATGGTGGAACGAGCTCCCCACCGACATCAGGATGGCCGAAAGCCTACACACATTCCGCCGAAGGCTAAAACCACATCTCTTCCGACTACACCTCGGATAAAAAAAAAAAAAAACTTGAACCTGCGCTTTCATGTCTCTTTGTAGCTTTACTTATTTAAAGCTATGTACTTGCACTTTCATACATCTCTTTGTAGCTTTACTTATTCAAAGCTATGTACTTGCACTTTCATATGTCTCTTTGTAGCTTTACTTATTTAAAGCTAATGTACTTGCACTTAATACTTGTTGTCTCGAGTTTGTACCTTCACAGTTGAAAGCACTTAATTGTAAGTCACTTTGGATAAAAGCGTCAGCTAAATGACATGTAATGTAATGTAATAATATAAGTCACGCCCACTGCCAACCCAGATCTTGCAGTGCGCCGTCTGTACTTGCAGACAGAGCAACAGCGGGACATTTTTAACAATTTTCACCATCTTATTCACCATTAAAGTCACTTCTGACAATGTTTTAGGCGAGAAATGAACTGTTTAGATTTCGAATATAGGCAGTCTTCCGAAAATCGTTGCCGAATTGACAATTTGCTTCAAAGTTTTCGGAGTTGAGAAGCTCCATAAAGTGATGGGACAGCCAGCTGGTGGCGGCCCGGGATCGCTTGTTCGCTGGTCGGCCTGTCATCCTGGCGCCCCACTGTAAACTGGGGGTGGGGTGAATGACTCTCAGACCGCGATCTCGTAAATAAGAGGCTTTTATTTCGCCGTTGAGGGATTGTTTGTTTAAATACCGTAAACACATGTCCATCATAAGATTAACAGAACGTGTGGTTAACTGCCTTTTTACCGTTAAACTCCACAAGCGCCTGGTCCGCCATCACACACACGCACGCACACACACAGCCACAGGCAGAGAGAGAGAGAGAAAGAGAGAGATACCTGTTTCTCTTCGGGAGACTTGTTTAAATTATGACAGATTTAGACATTAGATTTATATAGTTTGGCGTATTTCTCTTCTGATTTTAATTAAGACCGTTGCTGTGCTTGCATCACACCCTTACCTCTCCTACCAGTCCATGTGGTCACTTGGCCAGTGCAAATGCAAATGGAAAAAAAGATTTATTTTTGTTTATTGTCTGTATTTCTCTGTTATGTACTCCAGCCTATATTTAAACGCAGCCGTTCAAATTCCTTATGAGGATCCCAGCAAGGCACAACAGGAACATTCTGATGGCCTCCTCCATCATGCTGCTTTGTTGTTGTTTGTGGCGCTAAGGTCTAGTGACGATGCTATGAAGACCGTTGTGGTGCTTGCGTCACTCCCTTACCAGTCCTACCAGTCCCTGTGGTCACTTGGCCGGTGGGAATGCAAATGGAAAAAAAGATTTTGGGGGAGATTAGTTCTTAGAACTGCTTAGAAGTCTACTTTTCCCCTAAAAAGTACAAGTACTATCCAGTGGGAAAACGCCTATAGTGAGAGAAACAAAGTGTCTCCCCTGTTCTTTCTGACCATGTGGGAAACCTGGAGCAGGAAAAGTTACCCCTCTCCTTGATTTCATGTTGTTTATGGTGAAGGAGAACCAGGAAATGAGTCGGGGGAAATGCAACGCTACCAAGCCACGGCCGAGCGACGTGCGTTGCTGCGACGCGTAGTTACATTTTTCAAGAAGGGTCTGCGTCTACGCCGGACCCTGCGCCGTCGATTCTACGCACGAGTATAAATTAAGCTTTAAGGGGTTTTTACAGTTCTGCGGAGGCTCCACGCAGAGCTTTCGCCGTAGCCTACGTCGTGGCCTGTTGTTTTATACTTGTGCGCTGGTGTGTGCGTCCAGCCGGCATGTGTGTGTGTGTGTGGGGAGTGTGTTTTAGAGCGACAAGGAAGTGAGAGAGTGACGGCGATTAGCTCCGGAGCTAGTAGCGACTGTAGAGTCATAGTGAGAGAAACAAAGTGTCTCCCCTGTTCTTTCTGACCACGTGGGAAACCTGGAGCAGGAAAAGTTACCCCTCTCCTTGATTTCATGTTGTTTATGGTGAAGGAGAACCAGGAAATGAGTCGGGGGAAATGCAACGCTACCAAGCCACGGCCGAGAGACGTGCGTCGCTGCGACGCGTAGTTACATTTTTCAAGAAGGGTCTGCGTCTACGCCGGACCCTGCGCCGTCGATTCTACGCACGAGTATAAATTACCCTTTAGGGACACATAAGATATTAGCTACGTTAATGTTAGCTACCTAGCTAGCTCCATTATTTAGCTTGAGCCGATAGCCCCGGCAGTTTGGGGAAGCGCTAATGACGTTACATCCATGTAAAAGGCGTTACAGCATACATACATTCATCCCTCGGATGTATCATAATACCATGGATGTATTAATAGAACACATGATGAATTATCTACAGCCTCCAATTTGAACGTGCATTCAGTGAGACCGACTGAGTTCAGCTCGACTCGCTGTATAATGCTGGAACCCATGTCAGAGCTAAAGTTGTTTACCAAAATATTTCACCTTGTTGTCCAGGTTCCTTATATCGTCTAAAACATCACGAGGGAAGGTTCAGTCTCTGTCGCCAACTTTGATGTATCCATAAGCTAGCTAGCTGTTTCCCGTGTTAGCATTCAGGCTAGCATTGCTAGCCTAGCAGTCTTGAGCGGAGGACAGTCTTTAGTAACTGTTGACGGTCGACGATGTCTTTCTTGGTATCTTTGTCCTACCTTCCGTTATAACGCCGTCGGTGAGGTGTAGTCAGCATATGTTTTAGTCAATGGCAGTATTTTAGTTCGAATTTGGGACCAAAACGAACAGAGCTAGCTAGAGAACGGTGTGCCGCTGGCGTGCACTGTTTGCCGGTGTACATACGGAAGTTAAGACAGAACTTCGGTCACCTGAAAGCAGACTGCCTTCCCCCTACTGGCGTGGGGGTGTAACGGTTGGCTTTATACACTGAACCGAGCCACTTGTTAGAAGTGAAATGAAGAGGTGCATTTTCATAGTTGTGAAAATCGTTGTATTGATAGACTCTTGTTTGTTTTGTTTTAAGTCAAGCGCAAAACTATTGTTTTTTAGCAAAATTGATATCAGCCTAAAAATACATATATTTTCTTAATATGCTGTTTATCTTACTTAGCTACATTTTATAAGAGCAGTCATTCGGAGCTGGTTTAAATAAACATTTTCAAAACCGCACTCAGAACAACCAAAAACAACCAAAAACAACCAAACGGGAACTGTGGAGGTACAGCGCAACCACAGGAGAACGTTTCAGTTGGTTGGTTCCCCTAACATTTAGGGAACGTTATAACCCTGAGGGAACGTTCCCTCAACGTTAGTTTTTGGTTTGAACTAACCTTTAGAGAACCAAAAACTAACGTTCTCTAACGTTCCCTAAACGTTTTGTGTTAGTGGGGAACATGCTGTAACCTGACACCACAGCTGTGGCTGCACAGAGCAAGGGGGCAAGCTTCTCTCTGCAGAGTGAAGCCTCCTATGGCGCCGTAAGCTATCACCCCCCGTTAGCATCCCATTGACTGCCATTCATTTTGGCGTCACTTTGACAGCCAATAACTTTACATCTGAAGCGTTTAAAGACTTGATTTGTCCGTTGTTTATTTCTTAAGAAACACGACAATGTACACAAGGCTACATTACCTTGTACCTCACGTCATGGCTCCGTAGCAGACGTTTTTATAAAAATAGGCTAATGATTGTGTCATAACCAAGTGACCTACTGTCGCCTCTTTTGATAAAAAAATGTAGCCTAAATTGGGAGTTGTTAAAATATGAAGTAGGAATGTGTATTAGACAGTTTAGCAGCAATGTGGCAAAACAGAGGAGGAATGAAGAGGAGAAGGTTATATCAAAGATCATAACACTTCAAAGCAAAATTCAGGAAAGCTTATCGGAATCTGGTCTAACAGAACTTGCAGAGCTCCAATCTAAATTAGACAATATTTATAAATATAAAGCTGAAAGCTCTTATGTTCGTTCTAGGAGGAAATGGTTAGAACAAGGAGAACAGAGTTCTGCTTACTTTTTTAGAATGGAAAAACACAACTCTAGGAATCTTTCCATTAGTTCGCTGCTAATTATTGGCACTTTGACAGATAATTCTAAGGAAATTGCCTCTTTTTGTAGTAAATTGTATTCAGAATTATATAAATCTAAGTACTGTAAGGACTCAGCTGCCCTTTTCTTTCAGTCATTAAAGGACATTAAATCAATATCTAAAGATGAGCAGCTTGCCTGTGATAAAACTATAACTTTCACTGAAGTAATTGAGTACCTTAAAAATAACAAATCTCCTGGAACCGATGGCCTAACGGCCGAGTTTAATAAATGTTTTGCTGAAGAATTAGCACCATTCCTAGAGATGTTTTTGGAGAGTATTCAATCAGAAACTTTGCCTTCTAGTTTAACACAAGGGCTTTTAACTCTGATACCTAAACCTAAAAAAGATACAACTTCAATAGATAATTGGCGGCCTATTTGTCTCCTTAACAATGATTATAAAATATTAGCCTGTGCTTTGGCAAAAAGAATTAAGTATGTTTTGAGTTCAGTTATTGATGCGACTCAATCAGGATTTATGCCAAAAAGACATATAGCAAACAATCCGACTTTCTTGACTTATTAGACTATAGCGAATTAGTTGAGGATGACAGTTTTATTCTTTTCATAGATTTTTACAAAGCTTTTGACTCTCTTGAACACAAGTTTATTTTTCTAGGTCTCCAAAAGCTTGGGTTTGGTGATCCATTCTGCAAGTTTATAAGAACTCTTTATAATAATGCCAACTGTTCCATCAACCTTAAATCAGGTACTTCGCCTAGATTTCAATTGTCAAGAGGAGTTCGTCAGGGTTGCCCTATATCCCCTTATTTATTTCTTGTTGCTGCACAACTTCTTTCTTCCTTTCTTTCGAGTAGCCTTCTGCAAGGTATTACTATTGGCAACAAAAATATACTTATTAGTCAGCTAGCTGATGACACTACCCTGTTTTTAAAAGAGGAATTACAGATTCCAATTGCAATCCAACACATACATTTTTTCTCTAAAGCTTCTGGTTTAAAATTAAATCTTAATAAATGTGAGCTGTTAGCTGTTAAAACCTGTCCTCTCTCTCTTTACGGTATTCCAGTTAAATCACAGGTGACCTATCTGGGTATATCCATATGTAATGATAAAGTTAGATGCAGACTGAACTTTGACCCAGTTGTTGGGAAAGCTAAAAGGAAATTCAATTCATGGTTACAGAGAGATTTATCCCTGAGAGGACTAACTCTTATTACTACAAGCCCAAATCAGAAAAAGTTGGGACAGTATGGAAAACACAAATAAAAAAAGAAAGTAGTGATTTCTAAATGTACTTTGACTTGTATTTCATTGCAGACAATACAACAGCACATAATTTAATGTGTTCCTCATGATTTTTATTGTTTTTGTTTAAAAAAAAAATTAATTTTGGTTTTTGCAACACATTTCAAAAAAAGTTGGAACAGTAAAGCATTTACCACTTTGTAATGTTGTCATTCCTTTTCACAACACTTAAAAGACGTTCAGGGACTGAAGACACCAAGTGATGAAGTGTTTCAGGTGTAATTTTGTCCCATTCTTGCTGCAAACAAGTCTTAAGGTGGGCAACAGTACGGGGTCTTCGTTGTCGTATTTTGCACTTCAAAATGTGTCACACATTCTCTATTGGAGACAGGTCGGGACTGCAGGCAGGCCAGTCAGGTACCCGTATCCTCTTGCTCCGCAGCCAGGTGTAACCTGCCTCAGCTCTAACTGTTGATGGCTAAAGACTGGGAGATACAGATATGTTTATTTTATCAGTGCATTAATTACCTCCTGGACCAGAAAATCAGAAGTCTAGATCGCTACAGAAGAAAGGGGTATTAACCATATGCATCGAGTAACAGGGTAAAGGATTCACACAACCAATAGGGAAGTTTTAAGCGTGTTATATTGTGTTGAGAGAAAAAAATATATTGAATAAATAAAACAAAATTAAATTGCCAGCAACACACAAGATATCGACAAAGGTTTTCAATAAAGTCCTTCACTGAACAAATCACAGTCTCTGTTTTTGGGTGGCTCGCCACTACCACTGAGGTTCCCCTCTACAAAATGGGAGGAATCCCAGCAGCAGAAGAAGAAGTCTTCATGCAGGAAGCAGTAATCCATACAAAGAAAAAAGTAACCCAGCCTATAAAGGCCAAGAGACGGTTATTGAAATTTCATATAAATAAAATATATTTCTAAATGTAATTAAATGCATATAAACACATATTTACACATATACATTGTTCCCTAATAATTGTTTTAACAACTCTTACTGTGCATTAAATAATTGAACACATTTCTCAACATTAACATGAGATAAAATGCTTAACATTTCTTTCTCCCCGCTACTCACTCAGAGAAAACAGAGAGTGGGGATAATGTAAACAAAACACCTTAATATAAAACATTTTTCCTTAACACAACATACATGAAATTAATGCCTCATAAATCCATATTAACATTAGCAGATGCACATTTCAACTCCATTTATCAGGCTAACTTCAGTCAAGTTTACTCACCAGAGGCTCAAGCACATATATATACACACACACACACTCCAGGTACAAGGCAGAAAAGCACAGCTCTCATCAGTCCAGGTTCCGCTTTTAAGAGACAGGGACACGGGAGTTCAGTAATGTGTAACCTCACAACAGAATTTAGCGAAGTACATGTGGCTAATAGCATGAGCTAGCGCCATGCTGCTAATAACACAACTCACGTTCTCCTTCGTCTGTCACAAGCCCCGCAGGTTCGCTCTTTGCGCCGACGATAAAAACCCTGATATCTGCAGCAACAGGTTAGCATGACGCCACCTTGACGTTGGTCCGGCAGAGAGAGAGAAAAACGACGACAGCACGTACACCTTGACGGCGTCTCCTTGGTTAGGCTACGTTACATCACGTGAACTCCGAACGAATCTTTTACAGTTAAGAAAGGCACATTCCCCACATTTTGAAATAAACAAAATATTCTTTTTAAACAGACATAAATAATCTGTTTATTTTAATTGCTAACAATCTATTAATCTATTTACTGACATATTTAAGATTTTAATTCTAAATCCTATTTATTCATCTTGTGTAAGATTATTTTAAATCAACTCTATTTATCTGTCACAAAACAAATATGAATTTATTAACTTATTGATCAAATCAATTAACTGATAAACTGGACTTCTAATAAGGGCCTAGTAACCTGGGTAACACAGGACTTTGTAATGTGTGCAGAATGTGGTTTTGCATTATCTTGTTGAAATATGCATGGACGTCCCTGGAAATGATGTCTTCTCGAAGGCAGCATATTGTGCTACAAAATCTCTATGTACTTTTCAGCATTAATGGTGCCATCACAGAAGTGCAAGTTACCTTTGCCAAGGGCACTGACACAACCCCATACTGCTGGTAACAGTCTGGATGATCCTTTTCTTCTTTGGGACACAGCGTCCATTTCTCCCAAAAAATACCTGAAATACTGATTCATCTGACCACAGTACACGTTTCCACTGTGTGATGGTCCATCCCAGATGCGTCCGAGCCCAGAGAAGTCGACGGCGCTTCTGGACACTGTTAACATAGGGCTTCCTTTTGGCACAGTACAGTTTTAACTGGCATTTGTGGCTGCAACTACGTATTGTGGTACTTGACAAAGGTTTATCAAAGTAGTCCTGAGCCCTTGTGGTGATATCGCTTATAGATGAATGACGATTCTTGATGCAGTGCCGCCTGAGGGATCGGAGATCACGGTTGTTCAGCTTAGGCTTGTGCCCTTGTCCTTTACGCACTGAAAATCCTCCACATTCCTTGAATCTTTTAATTATGTTATGCACTGTTGAAGGTGAAATAAGCAAATGTCTTCCTATCTTTCTTTGAGGAACATTGTTTTTAAACATTTCAATAATTTTCTCACGTATTTGTTGGCAAACTGGCGATCCTCGGCCCATCTTTGTTCCTAAAGGACTAGACCTTTCTTGGATGCTTACAATCACCTGTTGACATCACCTGTTTCAAATCACATCATTATTTAACCAATTTACTTGATCACTAGCCTTAAATTGCTCCTGTCCCAACCTTTTTTGGAATGTGTTGCAGGTCTGAATGACAGGAAAGGATGTATATTTACAGATGAAATTAAGTTGACCAGATAAAACATGAAATATTTTGTGTTCACATTGTCTGCAATGAAATACAAGTCAAAGTACATTTAGAAATCACTACTTTCTTTTTTTATTTGTGTTTTTCATACTGTCCCAACTTTTTCTGATTTGGGGTTGTAAAACCGAGGGTATCTCAAGAATTACTTACCCTGCTCTCTCCTTATATGTAGATAAAGCTGCATGTGCAGATATTGATAGAATGCTATTTGATTTTCTGTGGAAGCATAAGAGGCATTATGTTAAAAAGTCTGTGGTTATTAATAATTATGAGTGTGGTGGTCTAACCTTTTTAGATTTTACCTCTTTAAATAACACTTTCAAGATAAATTGGTTAAAACAGTACTTAACAAACCCTGAGTCTTTCTGGAATACTCTTCCTAATCTTGTTTTCTCTAAGGTGGGAGGTCTCCCTTTCTTATGTAATTACAACATCACCAAATTGCCCCTTAAATTGTCAAATTTTCATAAACAAGCACTTCTGGCCTGGCACCTAATTTATAAACACAATTTTAGTCCTCACCGGTACTTTATTTGGAATAACTGCGATATTATTTATAAAAATAAGTCGTTGTTTTTCCCAAATTGGGTTAGAAATAATTTGATTCTGGTTTCTCAATTAATTAATACTGATGGATATTTGTACTCGTATTCAGAGTTTTTGAGTAAGTACAATATACCTGTCACTCCTCGAGAGTTTGCTATTATAATGGATGCCATCCCTTATGGAGCATTAACTCTTCTCAGAGACTCAGCTAGATCCCAGATTTCTATGTCAGTAGCTCATCCTTTTGATACAAATATTGGAAATGTTTTTTTTTTTATCTAACTCTAATGGTCGGAACAGAAGAATTAGACAGCTATTTCACAATGAGATTGTTTCTCTCCCATACATTGTGCCATACTGGAATGGTCAATTTGTTAATATTCCATGGAAGAAAGTGTGGTCTTTGTCATCTAAATATTTAATAACCAATAAGGTCAAGGATGTGTCTTACAAATTACTTAATCTTTTTTATCCGGTGAAGCTTTATTTAAAAAAGATGTTTCCTGATATTGACACTTTATGTTCTTTTTGTGGTGCTGAGGAAGAATCTGTCTCATCTCTTCTGGGAATACACATATACTAGTCTGTTCTGGAAGGATTTCTGTATCTTTGTACGCTCATTCTCATCACAGAAATTTTCTTTGTTATACAAAGAGGTTTTATTTGGTCAGCACAACTTTGATAAAGACTTAAAGGACCAATATTTTTTGATAAACCTATTTATTATAGCAAAGTTTTTTTTTACACAAATGTAAATTTCAGGATACTAAGCCCTACTTTTTTATTTTTTTTGTAAGGAACTCAAATCTTACCTGGACACTCTTAGTACATCCAGCAACTCTAAAGCCCTTAAAACTGTCTCACTATGTCATTTGTTTGATATTCTCCTGTCTTTATAACCTGTAACTGTGCTTTCAATTGTATTTACCCCTGGCATTGTTTTTGTATGTTCTTAACATTGCAATAACAAAAAAATAAATAAATAAATAAATTAAAATAAAATAAAATAAAAAATAGTAGAAGAATTACCGTATAGTACAGGAGAAGCTCACAGGCAATTTCGACTTACATTAGCTGTTTAGTTGAACTGCTAATGTTAACTAGCATTTTAGTTAGCAATAATTAGCCTGTGCCTACGTTATATCCTTACATATACCTACGCTCTCAGTCTCTGCAAGATTGGGAATGATTGAGATTTTCCTTGGCACAGCTACCAGAAGACTTACAACGTTCAGCCACGTTGCTCACGTCACATCTACGGCAGCAAGCTGTGCTATCACCGGAAAAGTGCTTCTAACAGACTTCACTGGTCTCCGTCCAGAGCAACGGGATATGTTGGTCCAGTTTATATACTGTCTTTGGCAGAGAGGCCACAGAGAGTTCAAAAGCTATCGCGCATGCGCAGGTTGCTAGGCAACAGCACTGCAGACTGTCAGCTGAGAGAGAGAGAGAGAGAGAGAGAGAGAGAGAGAGAGAGAGAGAGAGAGAGAGAGAGAGAGAGAGAGAGAGAGAGAGAGAGCTTTAGGATAATAACGACATTGTGTCAGTGTTTTTAGAATATAGATAGTTCATCTCAATCCGATGTGGAACACATGAGGAGGTTTTGGAGTTTATTGTGTCTAGTTGTGATATTGTAATTTCGTTTTTGTTGTTGAAGTAAAGACACAAAAGCACAAATTGAATGTCTACAGTTATAAAGCTTTGGTTATTTCACTAGCGAAGTGGCACATCTATTTACAATACATAATAATACATTTCATTTATAGAGAGCTTTTCATGGTACTCAAAAGAAAAAAACAGCACATCCCCACTAACACAAAACGTTTAGGGAACGTTAGATAACGTTAGTTTTTGGTTATCTAAAGGTTAGTTCGAACCAAACCAAAAACTAACGTTGAGGTAACGTTTCCTCAGGGTTATAACGTTCCCTCAACGTTAGGGAAACCAACCAACTGAAACGTTTTCCTGTGGTTGCGCTGTAACCTCCACACAACGTTCCCGTTTAGTTGGTTTTGGTTGTTCTGAGTGCGGTTTTGAACATGTTTATTCAAACCAGCTCAAATGATTGGTCTTATAAAATGTAGCTAAGTAAGGTAAACAGCATAGCAAGAAAATATATGTATTTTTAGGCTGATATCAATTTTGCTAAAAAACATTAGTTTTGTGGGGGGTTTTATGCACTGTTATCTCGTGATAACGACTTATTCATTCGTTATCTCGATACAACAAAGTTTGTTTTCTCGAGATTTTGTTTTTGTTTTCTCAAGATTTTTTTTTATGGATTTTTTATTTTTTTTGCCTAAGACACCCTTCCATTTAACCCGGGGAATGTGCTCAATGAGCGGATAGAGGTCTGCCGTTTCTCCCTTCTCTTCTCCAGGTTAAATTGAACGCTGTTTTAGTGGGATTTTTCCCGAGTATTTGACCGGAGAAGAGGAGGAAGAAACGGCAGACCTCTATCCGCTAATGGAGCCTCTTCCTCGGGTTAAATGGAAGGGTGATAGTGGGATTTTTTTCCAAGTATTTGACCGGAGAAGTAGAGGGAGAAATGGCAGATTTCTATCCGCTTATGGAGCCACATTCCCCGGGTTAAATGGAAGGGTGTCTTAGGCAAAAAAAATAAAAAATCTTGAGAAAACAAAAAAAAGAAATTTCGAGAAAACAAAAACAAAATCTCGAGAAAACAAACTTTGTTATATCGAGATAACGAATTAATAAGTCGTTATCACGAGATAGTGCATAAAAAAAAATTCCATGGCTTCTGTAGTTTTTAACTGTATTAGATGAAACTACTTAAAACAAGAGTCTATCAATACAACGATTTTCACAACTATGAAAATTCACCTCTTCATTTCACTTCTAACAAGTGGCTCGGTTTAGTGTACAAATCCAACCGTTACACAGTAGGGGGAAGGCAATCTGCTATCAGGTGACCGAAGGTCTGTCCTAACTTCCGTATGTACGCCGGCGAACAGTGCATGCCAGCCAAGGGGGCAGGCTTCTCTCCTCAGAGCGAAGCCGCGATGGCGCCATTTTGCTAGCCCTGTTCCAATCACCCCCGTTAGCATCCCATTGACTGCAATTCATTTTGGCGTTTAAAGACTTGATTTGTCCGTTGTTTACAATACGACATGTACGACAATGTACACAAGGCTACATTACCTTGTATCTCACGTTATGGCTCCGTAGCAGACGTTTTTATAAAAATAGGCTAACGATTGCGTCATAACCACGCAACTTACTGTCGCATTGTAGAGGAATTACCGTATAGTACAGGAGAAGCTCGCAGGCAGTTTCGACGTACATTAGCTGTTTAGTTTAATTACTAATGTTAACTATCATTTAAGTTAGCAATAAGCCTGTGCCTATGTTATCTCCTTACATATACCTACGCTCTCCGTCTCTGATAGATTGGGAATGATTGAGATTTCTCTTGGCACAGCTACCAGAAGACTTACAACGTTCAGAGACGTTGTTCACGTCACATCGGCGGCGGGAAGCTAAGTTTGCAGCTGCGCAGTAACGCTCAGTAACACTTTCCCATCACCGGAAAAGGGCTGGTAAGAGGCTTCACTTGTCTCCGTCAAAAACAGCGGGATCGCTGTGTCCATTTTATATACTGTCTATGATGCCAGCGGCACGCCGTTCTCTAGCTCCGTTCGTTTTGGTCCCAAATTCGAACTAAAATACTGCCATTGACTAAAACATATGCTGACTACACCTCACCAGCGGTGTTATAACGGAAGGTAGGACAAAGATGCCAAGAAAGACATTGTCGACCGTCAACAGTTACTATAGACTGTCCTCCGCTCAAGACTGCTAGGCTAGCAGTGCTAGCCCGAATGCTAACGCGGGAAACAGCTAGCTAGCTAGCTAGCTAGCCTATGGATACATCAAAGTTGGCGACAGAGACTGAACCTTCCCTCAGTGATGTTTTAGACGACATAAGGAACATGGACAACAAGGTGAGAGATTTTGGTAAACAACTTTAAGAAAGAAAAAGAAAGAAAGCTCTGACATGGGTGCCAGCATTATACAGCGAGTCGAACTGAACTCAGTCGGACTCACTGAATATATTTATTATATAGCACACTACATTTGCACACTACATTTGCACTACATTTCCACTCTACATCCCACTCCATTTTTGTATTTGTATAGTTTCTGCTTATATAACTTTTTCAAGCCTGTTTATATTGTTTTGTATTTTTAATTTTATATTAAAGTTTTTTAAATCCGATCAAGTTTGCCTGTTCATTGATTCCTGCCAATATATAATAATTCATTCCTGCTCATGCACAGACAGTAATGTAAGGTTGCAACGTTAGGGGGACGTTAGGGGACCGTTATCTAAAGGTTACAACGTTAGGGGTACGTTATCTAAAGGTTACAACGTTAGGGGAACGTTAGGGTAACGTTATCCAAAGGTTACAACGTTAGGGGAACGTTAGGGTACCGTTATCTAAAGGTTACAACGTTAGGGGAACGTTACGGTAACGTTATCTAAAGGTTACAACGTTAGGGGAACGTTAGAGGAACGTTATCTAAAGGTTACAACGTTAGGGTAACGTTAGGGTAACGTTATTTAAAGATTGCAACGTTAAGGGAACGTTATCTAAAGGTTGCAACGTTAGGCGAACGTTCAGTGAACGTTCAGAGAACATTCGACCAAACCAAAAACTAACGTTTACAAAACGTTCACAAATCTTGCTGTGGGGACCAAACACTAACCACAGACTAACCTAAAACTAACCTTCAGGGAACGTTTCCGCAACCAAAAATTGTTAGCTGGGATACTGTATATGTCACACGTGTATGTCAGAAAAGCAATAAAACCAACACATACAACAAGCATATTTAGAAGCAATTAAAAATAATAAAAACAGTAACTAAGCTAATCTGAAGAGGTGTGTTTTGATTAGTGTTTTGAATGTGTACAACAAAAAGCAAATGTAGCTAAGCTAGGACAGACTCGCAAAAGTTGTACTCACTCATTAGACAGCTGGCTTCTTCCAATTTACTTTCGGGACAAAAAAAAAACGTTTCCAAAACATCCTTATAGATCAGATGGGGAAACCTCTCTGTATGGACGAAACAGGCTGTAGCTATATTCAGGTTTGAATAGATAACCCCGACCATCAAACTCCAAAACCTCCTCCTTGTGTTCCACATCGGATTGGAATGAACTATCTATATTCTAAAAACACTGACACAATAACTCTCTCTCTCTCTCTCTCTCTCTCTCTCTCTCTCTCTCTCAGTAGATAAGATTAAGGCATTCTTTTTCTTCATTAACTTCAAAGATAAAAAGTAATGACACAATTCTTTATGAAAAACATTAAAGTTTGGAAGTGTTTTCAGAAATCTATTCTTATGTATAAAGAATAATGAATGTGTTAACTGCAAAAATTATATTTTCCTTTGTAAATACAGGCACATCTTCAAATTTAGGAAATAACCAGTAATGCAAATCCTCCCAGAAGGTATAAGCAAATTTACATTCATAAAACAGATGTTCTGTTGTTTCAATCTGATCAACAGTTCACATCAAATCCGAATCGACATCTTAAAAATTCTCTAGATGGGTATACTCCATTAAAATTTTTAAAATGCACTTCCTTTGCTTTTGGTGCAACTGGAAATTTAAGAAATTTTGTTCTTAACATTTTAACTTAAATAAAGAGTAGGAGGTGAAATGGGACAACCTTGTTTTATTCTTCTATCAACTGAAAATCTTGAAAATGTACCCTGAGGTAAAATAACTGAGCTATTAGTGTCCTTATAAATTAATTTGACAAAATGAATACAATTTTCTCCCTGTCCAAATAATTCTAAAGTGCGAAACATAAAATTGTGTTCAACCGTGTCAAAAGCTTTAAAAAAATCTAAAAATAAAATAAAACCATCTTCAATCAAATAATTATAATCCAGTAAATCGAGCACAAGTCTTATATTATTGTGAATTGAGCGTCCTTTTAAAAAAAACCTGACTGTGTCTCTGAAATAATATGTGAAATTCCAGTTTTTAACCTGTTTGCATAAATATGAGTTAAAATGTTATAGTCATTATTATGCAGGGTTATAGGCCTAAGGTTGTCTATTAATTTAGAATTTTTCCCAGGTTTGGGTATGAGAGTAATAATCCCTTGTTTCATAGTGGATGGCAGAATGTGGGATTCAAATGTTTCTTTTAACATATGAAAAACAAGAGTAGTATAAGATGGTACATATTCATGTGCACGAGGCCAAAAATGGCACCAAAGCGTGTGCATGTGAGGAAAGTGTGCGTGTGAGAGCGTGCGTCGCCCCCCCCCCCCCCCCCCCCCCCTACCATGTGATATTTTTGAGCGTTCTGATTAGCTGATCGAAGTGATTGTAAACAAGAAAGCTGTAGACCTTCTTTAATATTCTCCCAAAAATGCCTATAGAAGTTACTCGTTAAGCCATCTGAACCAGGCGACTTTTCTAAAGATAAACAATTCATGGCTTTTTCAACTTCAAGCATACATCACAAATATTTTTAAAACTCTCATCTACTGGCGGCTTCCGGTATGCTCTACGAGTGGTGAGACGCATGTGGGAGCCGCTCTGTGAACTCTACCTTTAAAACATATTTTTTAGTGAAGCCTACTGTTTTCTACTTGATTCTTATTGCCTCCTATTGACAACCGACGACCTCTGCATGTACAAAATGCCACGAAAGGTACCTAAATCCGATTCAGAGCAGACGACTGAAGCTAACGCTAGCGATCCTGACGGTAAGCTAGCTGCGGCCACCGAAGCCCCGGGTCCGTCCACGGGGACTGAGCTCACACCCGCTTTGATTGAGAAGTTGCTAACTACGACTATTAGGAAGGAAATTTCCGAATTGAGGACTGAGTTTATCTCAGAACTTCGTAAGTCACACTCTGCTCTGGTGGGCACTATCGAGGACCACGGAACCAGAATCGTGGCTATGGAGTCAGCCCTTACCGACATGACCTGCAGCCTCCAAAATGTTGAGAAGCGGTGTGCTGCTTTAGCCACAGAAAATCAACTCCTCCGGGAGAAGACTGATGACCTCGAAAACCGCGCACGGAGAGTGAACCTCCGGGTTACAGGCATCCCCGAGGGTGTCGAACAGGGAAGACCCTCTGATTTTATGTCATCCTTTTTTACCACGCTGTTTGGAGAAGGAAAACTGTCTCGCACTCCGGTAATTGAACGTGCACATCGCTCCCTCAACCCAAAGCCCGGTGCCGGTCGCCCCCCTCGTGCAATGATAGTCCGCTTCCACCACTACCAAATGAAGGAGGAGATACTTAGACTTTCTCGGACCGAGAGGGATGGTATGAACTTCCAAGGTTCCCCCGTCCGGATCTTCCCGGATCTCTCGGCTGAACTTGCCCGGCGCAGTGGGAAATTTAAGGAAATTAAATCTCAGCTCTACAACGCAGGCATTAGATTCCGTCATATGTATCCCTGTAAGCTGACTGTTCGGTTCCAAGACAGAGAACACGAGTTTGACGACCCTTCTACCGCTACGACCTTTTTCACCGACATCATACAGCCAACGCTGACTCCCCGGTAAGGCAACCAGCTCTTCCTGCACAGAGGATGGAAACAGCGGACACTCTCTTCGGACTACCATTTCGGTGCAATCTGGTAAAGGGTTGAAAAGTGGTGGCTTACTATCATCCTATTTAAGTATATGAGAGGATAGACAAGGAAAATATTTGAGGGTCTTACAATGCCTAATCTACAGTACTGATCATGACCCACTTTTTAGGTTTGAAAGTTTATTAAACTGGTCATCTGACTGCTTTCTTGGTCACCCCTTTATCACATGGAAAATTACCATTGAGAGTTCTGTAAGATAGGCCCGCTTCTGATCAGCAACTTTTTCTTAGCCTTTTTCATTTATTTATTTATTTATTTTTATTATTATTATTTTTAACCTTATTTCCCATTTAGGCAGACTTTTTAATTGATTTAGTGGTTTGCGGGGCTTCCCCCCCTCATTTTTTCTAATTAAATTAAATTCTATTATGTAAGAGGGTCAATGTGTACATGATCTGTTATCTACGATTTCTAGTTTAATACACCCATTAAAACCCCTCATGTTTATTTTTATTTAACTTTTTTATTTTTATTTCTTTTTTTTTGTTCTTTAAAAAACTCTCAGACCTTTATACATTCCAAGACATCCTCTCTACCACATAGATAATATTTCATTCTATATAATTACTTTCCAAATGTTTTGGCATCTTACTACACAATTTTGCTGTTATTACTTGATATAATGGAGGCTCGACATACAGTGCTTCTGAAAATCTCATACATGTTCACAGTGCTCTCAAGGCTAGACTATCCTTGAGTAAAAAACCCAGTTGGAAATGGGTAAC
Organism: Gymnocephalus cernua; assembly: GCA_023631565.1. NCBI lineage: Eukaryota > Metazoa > Chordata > Actinopteri > Perciformes > Percidae > Gymnocephalus > Gymnocephalus cernua. Next base: position 27,288,554 of record CM042441.1, on the reverse strand, counting down.
TGCACTATCAAGGGATTCCCCCCTTCGGTGCTCGGGTTTGTTCTGAATGCCCCATGTTCCCGGTTAGCGGGCATGCCTTTTAGTTGTTTTTCTGTTTATTGTTCTTTTTCAGTTGTTTTTCCTCATCTGTGGCAATACTTTTCTCCGATTAGTTTCTCCCTTTGTATTTTTTCCCTCTCGTCTCTGGACCCGTCGGTTGGATACCAGATCTACTGTCCATATTCTCGTACTCCCTCCATATGGCAGATAACCAAGTGAACAAGACGACTTTGGCCAGGGGAGGAGTTGTGAATTTCTTAAGCTGGAATGTGAAAGGCCTTAATTCCCCAATTAAACGCAATAAGATATTTAACCATATTCGGAACTTCAATGTAGACATATTATATTTACAAGAAACCCACCTTAAGTCAACTCATCACCAACATCTTAAAAGGCCTTTGATCTCACAGCTTTTTCACTCGAAGTTTGAGAGTAAAGCCAGGGGTGTCGCCATCCTTATCCGTAATAATGTACAATTTAGCCCCTCTACCATAATCGAGGATCCACTTGGGAGATTTGTGATTGTATCTGGCCTTTTGTATTCTTCTAAAGTCACACTCTGCAATGTATATGCTCCAAATTGGGATGACCACCAATTTATAGCTAAATTGATATCACTCTTACCTGATCTTAACTCCCACCAACTTATCACGGGGGGTGATTTTAATTGCGTGTTGAATCCCTCTTTGGACCGTTCTTCCCCCAGATCAGCCACTGTCTCTCTCTCTGCTAGAGCCATCCAATCCTTCCTCGACAGTTACGCCATTGCTGATGCCTGGAGATTTTTATATCCTACCTCACGTCAATATTCTTTTTTTTCCCCCGTACACCGCTCCTTTTCAAGAATAGATTTTTTTTTTGTTGACCGGAAAATTCTACCTAACATTGAGTCCAGTTCATATAAAAGCATTGCAATCTCTGATCATGCACCACTTATTATGGGCCTGCATTTTCATGAGAAACCAACTGGCTGCAGGCCATGGAGATTCAACTCTCTTTTGTTATCGGACGAGAGCTACACCCGGATTCTTACTAGTCAAATTAAAGACTTTCTGGAAATCAATGCAACGCCTGGTATGTCACCGGGTACAATTTGGGAAGCTCTCAAAGCATGCATCCGTGGCCAAATTATATCTCATACCTCACATATTGCCAGGCAACGACGGTCTAAATTATTGAAACTCTCTTCTGATATTCTTGAACTAGACAAGAATTTCTCTGAAACACCTGACCCTAAACTATATAAGCATAGACTTGTCTTGCAAACAGAGTTTAACCTTTTGTCAACCAATCAGGCTGTCCAATCACTCCGCAAAACACGACAAAACTATTTTGAATTCGGGGATAAACCCGCCAAATTACTAGCCTTGCAGCTAAGGCAGCAGAAGGCTCAAAATTTGATCTCTCAGATCCGGTCTCCAAATGGTGATATCCTCACCAACCCAACCGACATAAACAATTGCTTTTTAAACTACTACTCTACCCTTTACCAAACAGAATCGAGTGCAAATACAGACTCATTGGAATTTTTCTTCAATAAATTACAGATCCCCACTATCAGCAATGACTGCAAGATGCAACTTGATCAGCCTCTCTCCTGTGAGGAGGTATTGAAGGCCACTCAGTCCATGCAAAGTGGCAAATCGCCGGGGCCGGACGGCTTTTCCGTTGAATTTTTTAAAGCGGCACACAGCGTTTTGGTGAGACCAATGCTTGATATGTTTAACGACGCCCTGAAAACTGGGCTTTTGCCCCTTTCCACCCGCCAGGCCTCAATTTCTTTGATCCCAAAGAAGAATAAGGACCCCCTTGATTGCGGTAATTACAGACCTATAAGTCTTTGCCCTGTAGATGCTAAAATTCTTGCTAAACTTCTTGCACGTCGGTTGGAGCCTGTGTTACCGGAGCTTATTCATTATGATCAGACAGGATTCATAAAGAATAGAAAATCTTTATTTAATATTAGGCGTGCTTTTAATATCATTTACTCTCCTTCCAATCCCACATCCCACGAAGTCCTAGCTATGCTCGACGCAGAGAAAGCATTCGACCGTGTCGAGTGGTCATATCTGTTTGACACTGCGGCGTTTCGGTTTTGGAGAAGTCTTCATTAGTTGGATTAAGCTTCTTTATACTTCTCCTGTCGCATCCGTTCGTACTAACGATACCTCTTCTCCCTACTTTCAGTTGTCACGTGGCACGAGACAGGGGTGCCCTCTCTCCCCCCTCCTCTTCGCCCTCGCTATGGAACCCCTCGCAATAGCCATTCGCTCAGATAGTAGGATCTCAGGTATTATCAGGGGAGATCTTGAACAAAAGATATCTCTCTATGCGGATGACATAATCCTTTTTATTTCTAACCCCGCTGTATCATTGCCTAGAATTCTCACCTGCTTGGAGGGGTTTGGCGACATCTCTGGCTACAAGCTAAATATTAGTAAGAGCGAGCTCTTCCCTCTCAATATAGATGCAAGCTGTCTTCCACCCTCTGCTGCACCCTTTAAAGTAGCCTTGGATGAATTTAAATACCTTGGAGTTAATATCTCACGTAAATACTCCAACCTACTTAATAGAAACTTTACACCTGCCCTGGAACGTGTTAAGTCAGATCTCCTGCGCTGGTCCTCTCTCCCTCTATACTTAACAGGCCGTATTAACTCTGTAAAAATGAATATACTACCTCGATTTCTGTATCTCTTTCAGTGTGTTCCTGTCTTTGTTCCAAAATCTTTCTTTAAAACCCTCAACCAAACAATTTCATCCTTTATTTGGAATAAAGGCCCATGCAGGATACGGAAATCTATTCTACAACTACCAAAAACCGCTGGAGGACTTGCGCTCCCAGATTTTCAGTCATATTACTGGGCTGCCAACATTCACAACCTCCTTTACTGGCCACACTGCCATTTCGGTCTGAGTGACTGGGTTCCCATGTGGGTAAAATTAGAAGAAGCCTCCTGCAAACCATTATCTCTTACAGCCCTACTTTACTCCCCATTAGCTTCAATTCCTAAACGTCCAAACTACAGTCCAGTAGTTAATCAGTCTTTACGTATTTGGAGGCAATTCAGATCACATTTTGGGTTCCAGAGTTTTTTGTTTTCCTCTCCATGTGACAAAAATCCAGCCTTTCCCCCATCGTTGAATGATAGTGTCTTTAAACTCTTTTAAACTGGTTCAAAAAGGGAATAAAAACATTTAAAGACTTGTATATAGACAAGACGTTTGCCTCCTTCACCCAGCTGTCCTTAAAGTTTAGCCTCCCAAGGTCGCACCTTTTTAGATACTTTCAGATTAGAGATTTTATTAGGAAGACCTCTCCTCAATCTTCCTCCCCCAACACAGCTCGACACCATCCTCGATGTGAGCATCAATAACAAAGGTGCTATATCTGTTCTTTATGACTGTATCGTAGGGTTCTCACCTTCATCTGCTATTACAGCTAGACAAAATTGGGAGGTCGATCTGGACTATAGGTTCTCTGATGAGGAATGGAGACAAGTTCTAAAGAGGATCCATTCCTCCTCCATATGCAGCCGTCATAGTCTTATCCAATTTAAATTCATCCATCGGATATATTGGACTAAAGTTAGGTTAGCAAAGATCAAACCAGAGATGGACCCTACATGCGATAGGTGCAGGCAGGCCCCAGCTTCTCTGTCCCATATGTTTTGGCTTTGTCCAAGTCTGACGGGCTACTGGGAATCAATTTTTTATTCTATGTCAGTTGCACTGGGCTCTGTAATTAACCCCTGCCCACTTGTGGCACTTTTTGGTCTTTCTCCAAAAACTACAAATTTGTCAATCCTCCATAATGGTGCACTCGCCTTCTGTACATTAATAGCTAGGCGATTGATTCTCCTTAATTGGAAATCAAGCCAACCACCTACTCATATACACTGGATACGTGACCTAATGAGTTGCATCCATCTTGAAAATATAAGATATCTGAGAGATGGGAAGCAGGACGAATTCAGGACTATTTGGAACCCATTCATTTCCTACTTCTCTTCTATCAAAGCCACTGGGATCACTCCCACCCTGCCATCACTGTCTTAATCTGTCCCCAGTTGACACTCTAGAGACGAACCCCCCCGGTATTTTAATCACCCTTATTTCTATTTTATTATTTTTTATTTATTTCCTATGTAATTCTTATAACTGTTATTGCGCATCCTGCTTGCTGTGTCAGTAACATAATTATTATTATTATTTTTTTTTCTCCCCTCTCCTTTCCTTTCCCCCATTGTATAACTCCAATTGCCAAGGATGTTGTGGTTTGTGTTCAATATGTAACTAGATGCTATAAGTATGCTTGTCATATCTGTTACCTACTGACAAAAACGAAAATAAAGTTATAAAAAAAATAAAAAATAAAAAAATAAAAGAAATAAAAATAAAAAAAAACTCTCATCTACTTTGGGGATCCAATCTTTAATAAGATCAAAGAACGCATCAGCATCTGAGTGTGAATAAGAGGAGGAATAAAGTTTACTGTAGAAACTATAAATTTCCTTAGAAATCTGATCAGGATTTGTGCATTCTTGGTTATTGATTAGCAAAGATTTAATACCATTACACTCTTGTCTCTTTTTCTCTAATCTACAAAAGTATGCAGAGCTCCTTTCACCCTCCTCTATCCACTTCGCCCACAATCTTATATACGCTCCTTTGGCTTTATCAACATAAATTTGGTCTAGTGAAGATTGTAGAAGAATAAGTTTTTGTTTGTTAATTTCATTTAAAGAAGGTCTAGTACAAATACTGTTTATTTCTTTAATAATTTCAAATTCTTTTTTTCTGCTATTCCTGCTTAATAATTTACCCGAAGATATAGAGATCTGATGCACCTTATATTTTAAATACTCCCATTTTTCCCTATACGTTGTAAAATGTGAATCTCCAGTAACATTATTAATTGTAGCTATAATTGTTTGACAAAATATTTCACTGTTTAGAAGACTTGAATTGAATTTCCAGTATCCTTTTGGCCTTTGATATGTGTTAGCAGGTTTAAGAATAAGTTTAACCATACAGTGGTCAGTTAAAGGGGCAGCAGAAACTGTAGAGCTTGGCTCCAGACCAGATCTAAAATCAGAGACCAGCCAGAAATCTAATCTAGACTTCACAGAACCGTCAGGCTTAAACCAAGTGAAGACTTGGGTACAAGGGTTTTTAGTCCGCCATGCATCTATCAAATTAAACACACTACAAAAGTTAGGCAATATGGGATTGTAATGATGTCTTGTATATTTTGAGGGAGATCTATCAAGCCAGTCATCTATTACCATATTAAAATCACCTCCGAAAATAAAGTTTTACCTAAATCCTTTACAACTCTAATAACATCATCAATCATTATTTTGTTTTGGTTTTGATTATTATATCCATATATATTTCCCAGAATCAAGAAACTATCCTCTATTTCAAAAACGCATATTATCCAGTGACCACAACTGTCCTTGGCAGTGGTTAATATTTTCCCAGGAAAGTTGTTTAAAAGTATAGCAACGCCTGCTGACCTATTAGAACCATGAGAGAAAAGTATTTTATCTCCCCATTGGTTTGACCAGAATGTTTCATCAATGTCAAGAGAGTGAGTTTCTTGGAGAAAAAAAGCATTGTGCCATTTCATTTTTTACAAAAAAGGAATACTGATTTCCTTTTAACAAAATCTCTTAGACCCCTAGTATTAAGTGAAACATAAGAAAACATCTGGTTATGAGAAAACATAAAAAAGAAATTAAGAAATAGAAGTAAAAAGAGAGTTTAGATTTCTTGAAGTAAACAGACTTGCAAGGCCCCTATCGATCATTATTATATGTGATCAGAATAATTATAAAACAACTTTTTTTTAATTAAGGATCTAAAGTGAACAGACTTTAAGAACTTATTTGAAGTTTCCTTTGTTTGAAAACATGACATTTTCTTTCCTTTTTCTAAAGCTTTAAAGAAAACCCTTATGTTGAATTAACAAGCTAACATTAAGGATTTTTTTTTCATTTTTACCTCCCTTCTTTAGTGATTAATGCCCTTTTAACTGAACAGATATTTCTAAAGAAAAAGAAATTTCGGTTAGGACAGAACCTATCAATATGAAGGCTGAGCTGAGGTATAAATCTCAATCTGTTAGATTGAGAGATTAATGACATGCCTTTGTTCAAAGCGCTGTCTAAACAACCCGGTTACCGTTGATGTAGCCCACATGTCCTCGGTAATACACATTGTGGCCTGCCGTCCTGGCCTGTTCCATCTTCGGCCATGCAGCTGCACGAGCCTCCCTGTCATATTTGCTAAAGTCTTGCTTGAAATGAATCCCCAGATCCTTGCAAACCTTAGAGTTTTTGGACATCTTCCAGATGGCGTCACGGTGGAATCTCATGGTGAATTGGATAATAACCTGACGGTCTCTTCCCTCTTCTTTTCTCCCGATGCGGTGCACAGTATCAACTACCGAATCCATCGATGTGTCCCACTGCGGCACTAACTTAGACAGGATACTCTTGACAACATCTCGGGTGTTTTCGTCAACTTTTTCTTTCAAACCATGTATTTTAAGGTTCCAGCGTCTCTTGTAACGCTCCACCTCCGTGACCTTATCTTTCAGCTCCTCGTTATCCTTTACGAGATGGGGCATTTCTTTTTCTATCGCTTGAATCTTGACCTTGCACTCTTTAATCTCAGTGGCATTCAGCTCCACAAGTCTGGTAACATTAGCCACCATGACAGAGTTTTCTCTCAGCTGGTCACCGAAGCAGTCAATTCTGGAGGTGAGCTTTTCTATAGCTTTAACAAGGGACGCGTTTGGCACTTCAGACGAATCCTGTGGGGTTTTTACCTTCGAAGGAGGCACTGCACCTTTCGTTGGAGTTGGAGGGGAACTTTTTCTCTTTGTCCCACCATCACTGGTTGTAACATCCATCTGCGCATTTGCTTGGCCTGTGGTAACGTTAGCGGCTGATCTAACGTCTGATTTTCCGTATGGCATTTTCGGTTAAAACTTCGATAGGACTTTAAATATCTGGAATAAAGAGTTTCAAACTCTTATTAAAAAGTTCAGTTAACTGTTTTGAACCTTTAAACTAATCACATTGAATTTTTAAGTAAAAATTCCGGGGCAGGTGAACGAGAGCTTAGAAAGTGCTGCTTGCCCGTTCCGCCATCTTGCCGAGAGTCATTCAGCTCTTGAACTTTTGACAGGGCTTAAAGTATTCCGGCACTGTGCCGGATCTCCGGAAAACTGGCAGAAGACAAAAAAGCGTTAACTAGCCTCTCGGTTTCAAATCATCATGCGAGTTACATGAACACTCATGGCATCGCACTACAGTTCAAAAAATGTTTGTCTGAGAAGCTCAAAAAATGCATGTTCTCACTCAATGTTGATGAAGCAACAACCTTGAATATGGATAAGATACTCAATGTGCTTGTTCGCTTTTTTGATGATGAAAGCAACAGAGTAATAACGCAACATCTGGCAAGCAGAAAAGTCAACATTGCCAATGCCCCAGCACTTATGCTGGAAATTAAAGATGTCCTGCAGACTAATGGTCTTGAGTGGAGACAAGTGACCAGCATCCTTCTTGACAACTTGTGCAGTCATGAGAGGAAAAAAAACTGGCCTTGAAACCCAAGCAAGGAAGGAGAACCCATACCTCTTTGACGCATCTGGAGACACCGTGCACATGGTTGCCAATGCTGCCAAGGCCCTCATGAGTCCATTCAGCTCAGAAGTTAAAAATTTCTGCTCCGATGTGTATTATGATATTGAGAAGTCACCATAACAGAAGGAGCTTTTCTCAGAGTTTCAGAGTCTGCTCCATCTTCCTTCCAAGAGCTTGATAAGACCAATTGGCAACAGATTTCTTCAGATGCTGGAGGTGTGCACCAGGCTCAATGAACTCATGGATGTACTAATGGTGCATTACTACTATGTGCTGGATCCAAATGAAGAACACAAATACAGGTAATGCTTATCATTTTGTAGTCTTAAATTAACTTGAAGTATTGTTTAATGTACTGTCTCTGCAGTTAACTGTTTTGTTGTATTATATTGCATGTAGAATGATATGCTAGTTTAGAGTGTGGTTAGGTTTTATGTAGGTATCCGCAATGAAAATAGCCACAGTAGTGTGCGCACAGGTGTGTGTGTGTGTGTGTGTGTATTTATCTTTAGAAAAAAAAATAGTGTTGATATTTTTCTCTTTTCTCTTCAGCCACAAACACTTGACATAAACTTAAGACATTTTTTCAAGATTTAACTTCACTTTAATTTACTGAACTAATATGTAGTTGCATAACCATTGTTTTGATAACATCTGCAGCAGTCAAAAACAATGATTATGCAACAAAATATTACTTCAGTAATTTAAAGTGATGTTAAACTGAAGGATATTTTCACCATGTATGTCAAGTGTTTCAGGTTGAAGACAAAAATCTGCTTCAAGTAAAAAAATAAATAAATAAATAAAAAAAATGCAGACCTGGTCAAATTCATTAATAATTTGATTTAGAGTAATTTTTTCATTACATCGGATATATGGAAATAAAAGCTATTAAAAGTATGTGTACTTTATTCACTTTTTTAAAAAGCACTGCTATTTATTTGAACTCTATGCAGTTAATAATTATGTTGTCTTGTTGTGATAAGTTTTATTTACTCAAGTGAAAATAATGTCAAATCAAAATAAGATTTAGTTTTATGTTTGCAGGAGTACTTTCAACTTTTCATGGATTTGTGAAAAAAATGCAACATGAAAAACCAATGCCGCACTTGCTGCACGTGGAGATGGTGGCCCTAGTTAGAGAGGTCCTCAGCAAATTTATGAAGCTGGAGGCCATCCTACTGAGTGCAAAGGATATCATCAAGGTTGATGTCCGGAGTAGAGGATTTGCAACTATCAGACAAAAGGTTGTCCGTTGGAAGATACTGCTACTCTGCATTGAACAAGGCCCGTCTGGAGAGGAAGATATGGGTGAGAAACATTTACAACTCTCTCAGAGAAGGATACATGAAGTCATCCGAGTTCCTTCTGAAAAACCTTCCTCTGGACAACAAGATAATCACCTCACTTTCTGCACTCACTCCTCTGATTCAAGATGACTCCATCTGTGGGGCTTTTATGACATTAGGAGAGGCTTTGCCTAATGTGGTCACAGCAGAAGAGATTGGTCAACTAGAGGAAGAGATACGGGCATACCAAATAGAGGTGGACCTGGTAACTTGTGCCCAGAACTACATTGAAGAGGAAGGCCGAGTTGATGTAGACTGGTGGAGCAGAGTTGTATCCATGAAAAATCCATCAGAGAGTGGTGTCAGATTTCCCATTCTGGGTCAGCTGGTCAAAGCACTACTTAGCATTTTCACAGGCCCCCTGATCGAGGGATCATTTAATCTCATGGATGATATTCTTGAAGCAGACAGATGCTCCATGAATGTGGAAACTTATGAGAGCCTTGTAATTGTAAAATCCACGATTAAAGCAAGGGAGTGGACAATGACCATAGACCAGCCATTGAGGTGGTCTTGCCTGTCATCATATCAAACATATCAAAAACATCTGCAGAAAAAGGAGACTGAACAGGCACAAAAGAAGAAAAGGCTGAGTGAGGCAACAAGGATTCGGTCATCAGAGATGGCAAACCAACTCTTACCAGGAATACCGCTGGATCAGCCAAAGCCTCCTCTGGACCAGCCAAAGCCTCACCCTCCTACTCTGGACCAGCCGGACCCTTATCCTCATCCTCTGGACCAGCTAGACCCTCATCCTCCTCCTCTGGACCACCCAGACCCTCATCAACCTCCTCTGGACCAGCCAAAGCCTCCTGTGGACTAGCCAAACCTTTTCTCCCTCCCTCTGGACCAGCCAAAACCTCATCTTCATCCTCTGGACCAGCCAAAACCTCATCCTCATCTTCTGGACCAGCCAAAGCCTCTTTTGGACCAGCCAAAGCTTCTTCTGGACCAGCCAAAGCCTCTTCTGGACCAGCCAAAGGTTCCTCTGGACCAGCCAGAGCCTATTCTGGACCAGCCAAAGCCTCAACCTCCTCCTCTGGACCAGCCAGACCCTCAGCCTCATCCTCTGGACTAGCCAGACCCTGAGCCTCATCCTCTGGACCACCCAGACCCTCATCAACCCCCTCTGGACCAGCCAAAGCCTCCTCTGGACTAGCCAAACATTTCCCCCCTCCCTCTGGACCAGCCAAAACCTCATATTCATCCTCTGGACTAGCCAAAACATCATCCTCATCATCTGGACCAGCCATAGTCTCTTCTGGACTAGCCAAGCTTTTTCTCCCTCCCTCTGGACCAGCCAAAGCCTTATCATCATCTTCTGGACCAGCCAAAGCCTCTTCTGGACTAGCCAAACTCCCCCCCCTCCACTGGACCAGCCAGACCCTTAGCCTCCTCCTCTGGACCAGCTCCTCCCTCTTCTAATGTCTTAAGGAAGAGTTTACAGGACTTTGCTTACAACCCAGAAAAAAATAAAAAATAAATGAAAATTGCCTTGATTTCACTTCTAATCTTCAGTTTACCAGTTCAGTTATTTAGCACTTTAACCACTTGTTATTGTTCAGAAGAAAACTCTTTAGTTGACATACAACCCCAAATCAGAAAAAGTTGGGACAGTATGAAAAACACAAATAAAAAAAGTAGTGATTTCTAAATGTACTTTGACTTGTATTTCATTGCAGACAATGTGAACACAAAATATTTTATGTTTTGTCTGGTCAACTTAATTTCATTTGTAAATATAAATCCTTTCCTGTCATTCAGACCTGCAACACATTCCAAAAAAGGTTGGGACAGGAGCAATTAAGGGCTAGTAATCAGGTAAATTCAGTCCCTCCAGAAAAACGCGATTATGCGATCGCAGAATTCAATGCATAATCAGCCAATGTCCGCATATTCATGCGGGGGCCGCATTTTTTCAAATACGCCGCACTTTCGCCGCATAAATTGCCGATTTCCGCGCAAAATATGCGGGGCTTGCATGATTTCACAATCCCCGCATTTTCGTTGCAAAAAAAGTCACATATATCTAGGGTTGGGTACCGAAACTCGGTGCCAATAGGCCCCCGGATCCGACGTAAACGGTAGTAATGAGACCGAATAAGAACGAAGACTTCGGTGACTTATTTTACACTACAATCGACAGCAGGTAACGTTAGCCTACCTTTAGCTAGCAGCTGGATTAAACAACACGGTTAAAATGCTGACAGGTGACGTTAAACAGTGTAAAGTGTGACTGTATATCAACAGTCTGCTCTGCAGCGCAGCAGCTGCCGACGTCGGAAAAACCACACACGGTGCGTTCACTGACACTGGTAACATACAGCCTCGCGGTGCATTCGTAGTTATTGTAAAATAGGCATACCCTTTTCCCATCTGGTTGTTTTTGTCGTCCAACAGCAATTTAGGCCTACTGGTGAAATAAGTTACTGTTTATTATAAGTTATAGTTATTACATTACTATTAAATCATTTAATTTTGACCAAATGGCCTTAGTAATAAACAATGTGTTAATCTTAAATGTCACCGACTGTTTAGTAGGCCTATCCTTCTTGTTTCTTCTTCTTTTTTAAAAACTTTCTTAAAAAGTATCGGTTCAGGCACCGTTTTAAAAGTAACGATTTAGCACCAGTATCAGAAAAAAACCCAAACAATACCCAACCCTACATATATCTCAGCAGAAAGTTAAAAAATGTTGCGTTTACTTCAAACAACAGCTGCCATTTTCCACTGTTGCCATGGGAACGTTATGAAGTGACGTAATTTCACCTACTGAGAACACGGTGTTGGGGGAATCACTTTTTTTCTCTTTTTCATCAAACCGCAGTTTTTGCAAGTTCCCGCAAGTTCCCGCAATTTTTGCAAGTTCCCGCAATTTCATCGCATAAAATGGCATAAATATCCTGCATATTCCATCGCATTTTTTAAGAAAACGTGCCGCATAATCAAGGATTTTTGCCCGCAACAATCACAAAAAAACTCAGCGTTTTTCTGGAGGGACTGTAAATTTGTCAATAATGATGTGATTTGAAACAGGTGATGTCAACAGGTGATTGTAATTATGATTTGGTACAAAAGCAGCATCCAAGAAAGGTCTAGTCCTTTGAGCAAAGATGGGCCGAGGATCGCCAGTTTGCCAACGTGAGAAAATTATTTGAAATGTTTAAAAACAATGTTCCTCAAAGAAAGATAGGAAGACATTTGCTTATTTCACCTTCAACAGTGCATAACATAATTAAAAGATTCAAGGAATAAGGAGGAATTTCAGTGCGTAAAGGACAAGGGCGCAAGCCTAAGCTCAGTGGTGTAGTCTATTTTTTTGTAGTGAGTATACTGTGATTTTCCCCTCCCAGCCTCATACTCGCCTGTCCCAGAGCGACACCCCAGACAGTCGGTACTGTGACGTTTCTGAATACGAACTGTACACGGGCAACAGACGTTTAAGAATTGATGGCGTTTATTTAAAGTCCTGGAAAAACAACACTTTTTGAGAAACGCAACCGAACCTGAACGCAACAGGACATCACATCACACAAATAAGCCATTTAACCGACACCCCCCCCCACTGCCACACAAAACCATGACTAATAATTAGCATCATCATACAACTTTTGTATCGATTAGCAGTAAAATCTGCTGATAAGGGCCTACATTTACTCAAAAGTATTTAATAAACTGTTTACAATCTTAAACACCATGGCTAACAAATGTATAAAAAGCTCCACTCTTTCTATTTTAGTTAATTATCTGACCATTGCTAACTAACATTACCATATAGTCATTTAATTGTGTAAAGCAATGCATATTTAAGATTTAAGAATTTACTCTAATATTGCATAGTTATTGACCTTATGAAGGAGTTCTCACTGTCTCTCTCATCATCTGAAACAAGGAAATATCAACATGGTATTCTGTTTACTGCTGTACTCAGACACACAGACGCACACATAGACACACAGACACACACACACAGGCGCGCACACACACACACACACACACACACACACACACACACACGGTATCATATAAGCTACTCTCACTTACCAGGAACATTAACGTTGCGGTTGGATTTTCGGGCTGGTTTTTTGTAACGGTAACGTTAACGATCGGGTCATCATGATCTGTGGCAGCTGCAGCGTCACCCGACGTGGCAGCAGCTTCAGGGACAGACTTCAGAAAACACTGACGTAGTGTTATTTAGGTCTGTTTAGTAACGTTTCATATCTCGTTACTTATAAAACTTTGTTCAAACTCTAACTAGTTGCGAGAAAGGAAAGACCGCGCAAAGAATGCAACTTGTTGTTGCTTAGTAACGTTAGTGACCTCACGTCAGATCCAGGGCTACGGAAACCCCGAAGGTCCAAATGTCAGAGCTTCCCAACACAGACGGGGTGAATTTATGAATGAAAATGAGAAAGTTCAGTCACAAACAATGTTGTTACGTATCATCGCGCTTTTGTAAGTGGGTATACGGAAATCCTTGACTTTTCCTAGTGGGTATACGGCGTATACCTGCGTATCACGTAGACTACACCACTGCCTAAGCTGAACAACCGTGATCTCCGATCACTCAGGCGGCACTGCATCAAGAATCGTCATTCATCTATAAGCGATATCGCCACATGGGCTCAGGACTACTTTAGCAAACCTTTGTCAAGTACCACAATACGTAGTTACAGCCACAAATGCCAGTTAAAACTGTACTGTGCCAAAAGGAAGCCCTATGTTAACAGTATCCAGAAGCGCCGTCGACTTCTCTGGGCTCGGAGGCATCTGGGATGGACCATCACACAGTGGAAACGTGTACTATGGTCAGATGAATCAGTATTTCAGGTATTTTTTTGGGAGAAATGGACGCCGTGTGCTCCGGACCAAAGAAGAAAAGGATCATCCAGACTGTTACCAGCTGTATGGGGTTGTGTCAGTGCCCTTGGCAAAGGTAACTTGCACTTCTGTGATGGCACCATTAATGCTGAAAAGTACATAGAGATTGTGGAGCACAATATGCTGCCTTAAAGAAGACATCTTTTCCAGTGACATCCATGCATATTTCAACAAGATAATGCAAAACCACATTCTGCACACATTACAAAGTCCTGGCTGCGGAGGAAGAGGATACGGGTACTTGACTGGCCAGCCTGCAGTCCCGACCTGTCTCCAATAGAGAATGTGTGGCGCATTTTGAAGCGCAAAATGCGACAACGAAGACCCCGTACTGTTGCCCACCTTAAGACTTGTTTGCAGCAAGAATGGGACAAAATTACACCTGAGACACTTCATCACTTGGTGTCTTCAGTCCCTAAACATCTTTTAAGTGTTGTGAAAAGGAATGGCAACATTAAAAAGTGGTAAATGATTTACGTTTCCAACTTTTTTTGAAATGTGTTGCAAGAACCAAAATAGGAATTTTGTTTTTTTGAAAAAAACAAAAAAAATAAAATCATGAACACATTAAATGATGTGCTGTTGTATTGTCTGCAATGAAATACAAGTCAAAGTACATTTAGAAATCACTACTTTCTTTTTTTATTTGTGTTTTCCATACTGTCCCAACTTTTTCTGATTTGGGGTTGTAGTAATAAATGCCTCTCTGTGCTCTGAACTCTCTGTGGCTGCTCTGCACTTGTGGGTAAGCACTTGTAATGACATTTCGAGCATGTTTATAGGCTAAAAACACCTTTAAAACTTGCCCTGTTTAAGCCTGTTAGGTGCTAAAGCCAGTAGGGGGATAGCACGGTGTAGGTAGCACCGATTGTTTTCGTTTTTTTCCGCTGCTGACAGCACTCCTAATTTACAAACAACAGAGCTATGGGTTGAAATCGACCAGAATTCTCCTTTAATGATAAATCCTCCAAGTACGCTAAAGTTAACCATGGCGTTCTACAAGGCTCAGTGCTTGGACCAATTCTATTGTCCTTATATATGCTTCCTCTAGGCAATATTATTAGGAAACACACCATTAACTTTCACTGTTATGCGGATGACACCCAATTATACTTATCAATCAAGCCAGATGAAATCAGTCAGTTAGCTAAACTTCATGCATGTATTAAAGATATAAAATCATGGATGACCTACAATTTTCTGATGCTAAACTCAAACAAAACTGAAGTTATTGTGCTGGGATCTAAACAACTTTGAAACTTACTATCTAAGATATAGCTACTTTGGATGGTATTGCCCTGGCCTCCAGCACTACTGTCAGAAATCTAAGAGTTATTTTTGATCAGGATATATCCTTCAACGCCAACTTAAAACAAACCTCAAGAACAGCCTTTTTTCATCTTCGTAACATTGTCAAAATTAGGCACATCCCGTCTCAAAACGATGATGAAAAACTAGTCCATGCATTTGTTACTTCCAGGCTGGACTACTGTAATTCCTTACTATCAGATTGCTCAAATATGTCCCTTAAGACTCTCCAGCTGATCCAGAACGCTGCAGCGCATGTTCTGACAAGACCTAAGAAAAGAGACCATATTTTTCCTGTATTAGCTTCTCTGCATTGGCTTCCTGTAAAATCCAGGATTGAATTTAAAATACTTCTCCTGACCTACAAAGCTCTAAATGTTCAAGCACCGTCATATCTTGAAGAGCTCATAGTACCTTACTATCCCACTAGAGCACTGCGCTCCCAGAATGCAGAGTTACTTGTGGTTCCTAGAGTCTCTAAAAGTAGAATGGGAGCCAGAGCCTTCAGCTATCAGGCTCCTCTCCTGTGGAACCAACTCCCAGTCTGGGTTCGGGAGGCAGATACTGTCACCACATTTAAGAGTAAACTTAAGACTCTCCTCTTTGATAAAGCTTATGGTTAGGGAGTGACGAGTTGCAGCGTCCACCTACCCAGCCCACCTGCTTTTCTGTCCCAGAAATGCTTGTTACTAACCTAGGAGTCCTTATGTTTCTTTTCACCCAGGATGAAATCCCGGGATTAGGGTGGCTCCAAAATCATGGTTCCAGCTGTCGCCGTGCAATTCCCTGCTATGCCGTGCTGCTCCCTGCTACGCTCTGCTGTGCCCCACAGTGCCCTGTAGTGCCCTGCTGTATCCTGCTATGTCCGGCTATGCTCTGCTGTGCCATGCTATATCCTGTAACACCCCGCAGTGCCCCGCTATGCCATGAATTACTACAACCACTATTTCTAGTCACTGTTTCATAATCTTTACTGTGACTGTTATTGCCAACTCCCAGTCTGGGTTCGGGAGGCAGATACTGTCACCACATTTAAGAGTAAACTTAAGACTCTCCTCTTTGATAAAGCTTATGGTTAGGGAGTGACGAGTTGCAGCGTCCACCTACCCAGCCCACCTGCTTTTCTGTCCCAGAAATGCTTGTTACTAACCTAGGAGTCCTTATGTTTCTTTTCACCCAGGATGAAATCCCGGGATTAGGGTGGCTCCAAAATCATGGTTCCAGCTGTCGCCGTGCAATTCCCTGCTATGCCGTGCTGCTCCCTGCTACGCTCTGCTGTGCCCCACAGTGCCCTGTAGTGCCCTGCTGTATCCTGCTATGTCCGGCTATGCTCTGCTGTGCCATGCTATATCCTGTAACACCCCGCAGTGCCCCGCTATGCCATGAATTACTACAACCACTATTTCTAGTCACTGTTTCATAATCTTTACTGTGACTGTTATTGCCACTGTTCATCACACCCCCAACCGGCACCCCCAACCGGCACCGCCAGACACCGCCTACCAAGAGCCTGGGTCTGTCCGAGGTTTCTTCCTAAAAGGGAGTTTTTCCCCGCCACTGTCGCACTGAATGCTTGCTCTTGGGGGAATTACTGGAATTGTTGGGTCTTTGTAAATTATAGTGTGCTTTAGACCTACCCTATCTGCAGGGCCGGATTGGGACTCATTTTCAGCCCTGGAGTTTCATGCCTTAGACCGGCCCACTTTAGTTCACGACTAAAGGCTTAATTCATATTACTTTTATCCTATTCTCTTTCAATCGTGAGCTTTGTATATTCACTATTGTTTGATTAAAAACATAATGGGTCACTAGTAACACTTGGGCATAGAAAGTTGTTATATTGTAACTAATGTGATCACTGCAAAAAAAAAAAATGCTTTTCTTACTTAGTATTTTTGTCTCGTTTCCAGTCCAAATATCTAAAAGAAAATCTTACATCAAGATGCATTTACTAAACAAGTATGAAAAAACACCTCAAAATTAAGTGATTTTTGCTTAAAACAAGCTACATTATCTGTCAAAAATAATTGTTTTAGATTTAGCTTGTTTTAAGCAACAAGAAAAAAACAAAATCACTTAATTTTTAGTTTTTTTTCAGAAAACGACATAATTTCACTTGTCTAGTAAATGTATCTTGAATTAAGAATATTTAGATATTTGAACTGGAAACAAGTAAGATACTAAGTAAGAAAAGCATTTTTTTCAGTGATAACGTTTGCTTATTCACACATTATGGTACATCAGCAGCTTACCTGTGTCTCACAGTGAGAACATTAGTCTCTTCACACCTGGGTCTGTTTCACGACGCTGAACGTGGCTCCACATTCGCTCCGGTTCTTTTTAAGTTTCGATTCCACCTTAAAAAAATGCCTGTTTCAGCCATTGGGTGGCAGTGTTTATCTCAAAATATGTACATAACAACAGATGCTGACTTTGCACTGCCCCCTAACGGCCAAATAGGGTTGTCCGTTGAATTTCTCACCTGATTCACATATTATAGATTATAATGTTTCCAATGATGCCCCATATGTCCATATTTACTGTAGAATTATGGAGAAAATCGAGTTCAAAAATACATATTTTGACATTGCTATTGCAACAGATGCTGACTTTGCACTGCCCCCTAACGGCCAAATAGGGTTATCCGTTGAATTTCTCACCTGATTCACATACTATAGGATACAATGTTTCCAATGATGCCCCATATGTCCATATTTACTGTAGAATTATTGAGAAAATCGAGTTCAAAAATACACATTGTAACAATTATATTGCAACAGATGACTTTACCTTAAATTACCTAGATAATAAAATGTAAAAAATAAGTATTTATGAAAATTCTTAAAAGTCATAGTGTTTGACAATTAAAACATTCACTCTGTACTGTGTTGTGTGCTATGTTATCACATCTTCATTATCACCAGTAATAGATGTTCTAAAACAAACATCTTCTCACTATGTCTTTTAGTTGAAAACGCAGCTTCCCTGTTCTGTGAATAATTATATAGCCTAGCCTACCCTATGCTATTCTTTTCTCTAAACAGTACGTGGTTGCGTCCATCCATCCATCCATCGTCGTCCGCTTATCCGTGGTTGGGTCGCGGGGGGAGCAGCTCCAGCAGGGGACCCCAAACTTCCCTTTCCCGAGCCACATTAACCAGCTCTGACTGGGGGATACCGAGGCGTTCCCAGGCCAGGTTGGAGATGTAATCCCTCCACCTAGTCCTGGGTCTTTCCCGAGGCCTCCTCCCAGCTGGACGTGCCTGGAACACCTCCCTAGGGAGGCGCCCAGGGGGCATCCTTACCAGATGCCCGAACCACCTCAACTGGCTCCTTTCGACGTGAAGGAGCAGCGGCTCTACTCCGAGCTCCTCACAAATGACTGAGCTTCTCACCCTATCTCTAAGGGAGACGCCAGCCACCCTCCTGAGGAAACTCATTTTGGCCGCTTGTACCCTAGATTTCGTTCTTTCGGTCATGACCCAACCTTCATGACCATAGGTGAGGGTAGGAACGAAAACTGACCGGTAGATCGAGAGCTTTGCCTTCTGGCTCAGCTCTCTTTTCGTCACAACGGTGCGATAAACTGAAGGTAATACTGCCCCCGCTGCGCCGATTCTCCGACCAATCTCCCGCTCCATTGTCCCCTCACTCGCAAACAAGACCCCAAGGTACTTAAACTCCTTCACTTGGGGTAAGGACTCATTCCCTACCTGGAGAAGGCACTCCATCGGTTTCCTGCTGAGAACCATGGCCTCAGATTTAGAGGTGCTGATCCTCATCCCAGCCGCTTCACACTCGGCTGCAAACCGATCCAGTGAGTGCTGAAGGTCACAGGCCGATGATGCCATCAGGACCACATCATCTGCAAAGAGCAGCGATGAGATCCCCAGCCCACCGAACTGCAATGTTGAGTAGGCGTGTCAACCAAGACAGCCCCTCCACACCCAGAGCTTTCAGCATTTCTGGAGGGATCTCATCAATCCCTGGGGCTTTGCCACTGTGGAGTTGTTTGACTACCACAGTGACCTCCACCAGGGAAATTGACGACAATCCCCCGTCATCCTCCAGCTCTGCCTTTAACAAAGAGGGCGCATCAGCTGGATTTAGGAGTTCCTCAAAGTGCTCCTTCCACCGCCCTATTACCTCCTCAGTTGAGGTCAACAACGTCCCACCCTTACTGTACACAGCTTGGATGGTTCCCCGCTTCCCCCTTCTGAGGTGGCGGACGATTTTCCAGAAGCGCCTTGGTGCCGACCGAAAGTCCTTCTCCATGTCTTCTCCAAACTTCTCCCACACCCGCTGCTTTGCCTCTTTCACGGCAGAGGCTGCAGTCCTTCGGGCCCTTCGGTAGCTTGCAACTGCCTCCGGAGTCCCCTGGGATAACATATCCCGTAAAGACTCCTTCTTCAGTCGGACAGCTTCCCTGACCACCGGTGTCCACCACGGTGTTCGAGGGTTACCGCCCCTTGAGGCACCTAAGACACTAAGACCACAGCTCCCTGCCGCAGCTTCAGCAATGGAAACTTTGAACATTGTCCACTCAGGTTCAATGCCCCCAGCCTCCACAGGGATGCACAAAAAGCTCCGCCGGAGGTGTGAGTTGAAGGTCTGTCGAACAGGAGCTTCCTCCAGACGTTCCCAATTTACCCGCACCACCCGTTTGGGCTTACCAGGTCTGTCCAGAGTCTTCCCCCATTCCCTGACCCAACTCACCACCAGATGGTGATCAGTTGACAGCTCCGCCCCTCTCTTCACCCGAGTGTCCAAAACATACGGCCTCAGATCAGATGAAACGATTATAAAATCGATCATTGACCTTCGGCCTAGGGTGCTCTAGTATCAAGTACACTTATGAGCATCCCTATGTTCGAACATGGTGTTTGTTATAGACAATCCATGACTAGCACAGAAGTCCAATAACAGACAACCACTCTGGTTTAGATCAGGGAGGCCGTTCCTCCCAATCACGCCTCTCCATGTGTCTCCGTCATTGCCCACATGTGCGTTGAAGTCCCCCAGCAGAACTATGGAGTCCCCCTCCGGAGCCCCATACAGGACTCCATTCAAGGTCTCCAAGAAGGCCGAATACTCTGAACTCTTGTTTGGTGCATATGCACAAACAACAGTCAGAGTTTTCCCCCCCAACAACCCGCAGGCGTAGGGAGGCGACCCTCTCGTCCACCGGGGTAAACTCCAACATTGCGGCGCTCAGCCGGGGACTTGTGAGTATCCCCACACCCGCCTGGCGCCTCACACCCTGGGCAACTCCGGAGAAGAAAAGAGTCCAAACCCTCTCCAGGAGTATGGTTCCAGAACCGAGACTATGCGTAGAGGTAAGCCCCACCAGATCCAACTGGTAGCGCTCCACCTCAAGCACAAGTTCCGGCTCCTTCCCCCACAGCAAGGTGACATTCCACGTCCCCAGAGCCAGCCTCTGCTGCCCGGGTCTGGTCCGTCGAGGCCCCTGACCTTCACCGCCACCCGTGTGGCAGCGCACCCGACCCCAGCGGTTCCTCCCACAGGTGGTGGGCCCATGGGCTGGAGAAATAGGTGCCACGTAGCATTTTCGGGCTGTGCCCGGCCGGGCTCCGTGGCAAACCCGGCCACCAGACGCTCGCTGACGAGCCCTCCCTCTGGGCCTGGCTCCAGACGGGGGCCCCAGGCTTCCTCCGGGCAGGGTCTCTCTATCCCTTCCTCGTTTTTTCATAAGGTTTTTTGAACCATTCTTTGTCTGGCCCATCACCTGAGACCACTTTGCCATGGGAGACCCTACCAGGAGCACAAAGCTCCAGACAACACAGCCCTCAGGTTCATAGGGACACCCAAACCTCTCCACCACGATAAGGTGATGGTTCCCGGAGAGGTCGAAATATGTCAAAATGTGTATTTTTGAACTCGATTTTCTCAATAATTCTACAGTAAATATGGACATATGGGGCATCATTGGAAACATAATCTATAGTATGTGAATCAGTTGAGAAATTCAACGGACAACCCTATTTGGCCGTTAGGGGGCAGTGCAAAGTCAGCATCTGTTGCAATATCAATGTCAAAATATGTCAAGATATGTATTTTTGAACTCGATTTTCTCCATAATTCTACAGTAAATATGGACATATGGGGCACCATTGGAAACATTGTAATCTATAGTATGTGAATCAGGTGAGAAATTCAACGGACAACCATATTTGGCCGTTAGGGGGCAGTGCAAAGTCAGCATCTGTTGCAATAGCAATGTCAAAATGTGTATTTTTGAACTCGATTTTCTGAATAATTCTACAGTAAATATGGACATATGGGGCATCATTGGAAACATTATAATCTATAGACAGGTTTCCCGGGCACTTCCGGTTTACTTCCTGTTTCTGCCAAGAACTTCCGGCGCAGGCTGAGTAGTGGTGTAAAAATGGCTTTGGAATGGCAACATTCAACCGAAAACCTAGTTAAAAATGGAGTTTTGACCATTCCGCATCCAAGTAAGGTAACATCATGGGCGGACAACATGTCGATATGGCCCAGCATCACAACATCCAAGATCTTTTCTTATTTTATTGATTCCATGGCGGTGGATAGGAATGCAATTAATAACCTGAAAAGCACAGAGGCGTTTCAGTACCTCCATTCCGACAAAGTGGGCTGTGTACTTTTACACGATATGGGCAGTTTAATTTACCTAAAGGCCGATGTTCAACCAAGCCAGTCCGTTAACAATTCAGCGCATAACGCCTGGGTTTTGGTTACCAAGACGGGAGATGTGGAGACTGCAGGCTGTACCTGTATCGCCGGACCCGTACGCTCCTGTAGCCACGCAGCCGCCGTGCTTTGGAAGGTACGTTAGCCCATCTTATGCTTGTATTAAGATGTTTGTATGTATCCGTGTGTTAATCTATAACAGAACACGAAGAGTAATAAAAATAAAAAGTAATCCCCTCTAGCCTGCCTGCCTAGCATTTTAAATGCTCGTTGATCGGCGCTGATAGGAAGAGAGACACTTTGCATACATTGCGAGTTACTTTTAGAGTTACTTTAAGACAACAGCAAGGTGTTTACAGTGAGCGCAGAATGTGGGGGTGTTTGACAGTGCTTTAATTAATTCAGTGCTAGGTGACAAAAGAGTTTATTGATAGCAATGTTAATGGTATCAAGGAGGATGGCTGATAAACCAGATTGCTGTACAAGTGATCAATCGCAGGATGATGAAAACCCTGGTTCATTTAGCGACAAAAAACAAACTTGGATGCAGTTTATTGTGCAAACGTGTAACCATATACTCTCATTCACTTGATCTGACGTTTGGCATGAGGCTGTGGTTTGTTGTTAATATTTAGTATGTAAACAAGCACAGGCATCACTAGACTTTTTTTTGTACTGATGCATGTTCCCCAGTATAAATCGTGTGATCTCTCTCTGTTTTATTGGTTGTTTTGTTTATTGTCTAAGGGGGCTTTCCTTTTAACCATATCCTTACCATAAGCAGCTCTTCGCCCATCCACACCTTTATTAAACATTGATGTTGATGGCTGCAGGCCCAGCTCATTAATTGTTTTGAAAAGTAACAAACGCTCTACCTTCATCATACCCTTGTTATTTTGATTTACAAAATGTTGTCTCTAAAAGAAGTCAATTGTGCTGTGATGCTCAAACCGTTATTTAAAAAGTGTGTGATTTTGTTTCTATCTGTCTGCAGGTAGAAAATGCTGTGAGGCAAGGGAAGACAGGGCTTGCCTGCACTGATGTGCTGAATTGCTGGAATGCCGGGACAAAAAGCAATACTGGGCAGAAAAAAATCAGAGATGTGTCTTTCCGAAGACACAGCAGAAATAATCTATACCAACCAGCATCACAGGCATCCTCCTCCAGCACAGTCTCTACACGTAGTCACAAGGTCAATGAGACACTGGAAGAATGGCAAAATTACTGTCTCTCCACACCAATAGCGGCACTTTTTACTGCACCTGGCAGTGGACTAATGCAGCTCACTTTTAACACCAGCCTCTCTGCTCAGTCTGCCGAGACATCAAAAGCTCCACTGCCCCTACATCATGGTGATCACAACACACAACTTGAATGTGAGAAATGTAGGGCATTCTACACCACATACATTGACATGACCACAACCCAATGTATGTACATTGAGCAGCACACAAAAGAACAGAGCAGAGAACAACTGTGGCATGACATGCAACGGGTACGGATAACAGCAAGCACAGCCAAGAATGTGCCAGTTCGGGCTACCACAGCACCAGACAAATTCTTGTCTGAACACCTCCATCCTACCTTTCACGGTAACGCGCCAACTCGGCAAGGAGCAGAGGGTGAAGAGCACGCCAGGCAATACCTGCAAGACCAAGGTCATGACATCGATGTGAAAGGTTTGGTGGTTTGCCCGAGTGAGCCATGGCTAGCTGCGAGTCCGGATGGTGTCATGAACAGAGACACACTATTGGAGATCAAATGCCCTTTCTTAGTAAAAAAACAGTCCCTTACTGAAGCACTTGCTGCTAAAAGCAGTGAGATCAAATGCATGCCCACAGGGGACTTCCATCTGTCCTTCAATGGGCCAAAGGGATATTACATGCAGGTGCAACTGGGCATGCACTGCACAGGGCTACGGCAAGCCTTGTTGGTGATTTGGAGTAACACTGAATGTCTGCAGCTCAACGTGCCCTACGACCAAACCTTTGTCGAGGGACATATCTCAAGGCTACACTCCTTCTATTTCACCCACATGTTGCCAAAAGTTGTCGATGATTTCGATGATGGAAGGCTGGAGTTGTGCTCCA